>RPOG01000962.1:119612-134190 GCA_008086565.1 Thalassoma bifasciatum | reverse complement strand
GCTCCAGAAAAAGAGTCTTGTTGCTCGGCAGCCGAACGCCAGACAAATGAAACACTCTGCCAGACACACACACACACACACATACACACACACACACACACACACACACACACACACACTTTCCAAAGCAAACCCTGGCTGCAGCGGTTGCTAAGAGATGACGTGTGTGTGTGAGGAAATTATGTGAGAGTCTAAAGAGGAACTGCCCTCACTCTGACCCAACAGCAGGTGTGTGTGTGTGTGTGTGTGTGTGTGTGTGTGTGTGTGTGTGTGTGTGTGTGTGTGTGTGTGTGGAGCTGAACTTATGTAATGTGTCGTTTTGGTGTTTTTTTACCTTCTCGTTGTCCAGAGGATCTTTCTGCACAAACGCCTGAACAAACTCTTCAGGGCCGATGTAACTCAGACGCTCCTGAGAGAGAGAGGGAGAGAGAGAGAGAGAAAACAGAAAAGAGAAAGAAAAGAGAGAGAGGAGAAGAGAGAAAAGAAAGAGAATAGAGAGAAAAGAGAGAAGACAGCAGATAGAGAGGAGAGAGAGAGAAAAGAGAAAGAAGAGATAAGACAGAAAAGTAAGACAGAGGACAGAAAAGAGAGAGAGAAGAACAGAGAGAAGAGAGAGAAAAGAGAGAAAAGAATGAAAAGAAAAGGAGAGAGAAGAGAAGTGATAACAGAGAGAAAGGAGAAAGAAGAGATCAGAAAGTAGAGAAGAGAGAGAGAAAAGAGAGAATAAATGATAAGAGAGGAGAGAAGAGAGAGAGAGAAAAGAAAGAGAGGAGAGAAAACAGAGACAAAAGAGAGAAGAACAGAGAGAAAAGAGAGAATAAATGATAAGAGAGGAGAGAAGAGAGAGAGAGAAAAGATAGAGAGGAGAGAGCAAAGAGAAAAGAAAGACGGAGAGAAAAGAATGAATAGAGAAAAAAAGAGAAGAGAGAAGAAAGAAGAGAGCAGAAAGTAGAGAATAGAGAGAGAAAAGTGGGAAAATAGAGAGAAAAGAGAGAATAAATGATAAGAGGAGAGAGAGAAGAGAAATCAGCCTCTGGAGCCAAGTTCATACAGTTACAGTCGTTTACATTCTCCGGCAGAATTTGTGATTTCTTTGCCTTTTTTCAGAAATTAAAAATGAAAAACACAAAAACTTTTCTTTCCCTCATGATTCTGTCGAAACCAAACCACGGTCAGGTAGACCAACAAACATTTCAGCTACAACTGACAGGAAAATTGTTCTGGATGCAAAGAAAAACCCACAAATAACTTCAGCTGAAATACAGGACTCTCTGAAAGAATGTGGTCTGGCTGTTTCAAGATGCACAATAAGGAGGCACTTGAGGAAAAATGGGCTGAAGAAAGACATTTCTACACAAATGCCACAAAGTTTCCTGCTTACAATACGCCAAACAGCACAGAGACAAGCCTCAAAACTTCTGATTTAGTTGTTTCTGGATCTAAAGACGGGAACTTGAGTAGTTTGACGGGAAAAGAAAATTTAGAGTCTGCAGCTTTTATTTAAAGGCACAAAGGAAAAAGTGGATGTTTTTCTTTCTAAATAAAACCAAAGCCTCAGTTTTAAGAGTCTGTCTGAGTTTCCTGAGTCGTGATGAAAATAAATCTGCGGTCAGACTGAAATCGATGGCGCTCGCTCAGACGTTGGCTTCACGTCAGCTGACACGTTGATTTTTTTTTTTTTTTACAGATATAAGGGTCAATGAGGTGACGTCCCCTTTTTTTGTGTCTGAGTGCAATATTTCCTTCCATCATGAATTGAGTATTTCATCACATGTATTTCTTTATTCTATGAAACCTGTGTTATTTGAACACATCTTTAAACTATTAAAATATAACATGTTTTTTTGTGTTTTGGTTCCTCAAACCCCCAAAATGTCAGGTGGTGCAACCGTCCTGACAAGTATCCACAGTAATTAAACTCTAAAAATTGAATGTCACTTATTGTAAATGGAAATTAAAAATACAGTGGCATTATTTTNTATTCACAAATAAAAGAAATGAAACACACAAAATGAAAATGTATGAGTCACTACAGACACTTGAGAGATACTTGCCAATAATTTCACACAGAAAAAATAACAGGAACATATAAATATATTTTCATATATTTGGTTGCACCACCTGACATTTTTGGGTGCTCAAATTAAAAATACTAAAAAATAATGAACCTAAAAACTTTGAAATGTTGGTCAACTACTGAAATCTGTTAGAAAACATAATTCTTCTCTCAGAAATAAGTTTTTATCCATTTTCAAAGAACTTTTTAAAAATAAGTTTTTAGACCCTCTTTCTGTCATTGACCCATAAACGTGTGAGTAACGTCAGGTCTCACCAGCTCGATGTGCGTGAGCTGCTGTGCCACGGTGAACGGGTCGTTGCAGATGGTCATCATGTCTCTCTGGATGGTCGCCTGAGGTTTGGCCTTCAGCGCCGACAGCCTCTCGGCCGCCGTGGCGTTGATCTTCACCAGCGCCTCCTCGTACTGACTGAGCACCGTCAGCCTCCGGATCAGACCCTGACTCATCTGAGCCACCGCTTTTCTGTAAACCTGAGGACAAAAAACAAAGAGTCAGGAGCTTTAAACACGCCTTGCTACTCCTCCAGTTCACAGATTCTCCAAAAAAAAGTAAAATGTTCAGAGTTTTATTTTGCTTTTATGAGTTTTTATTCCAAACTGCTGCACTTTTTAACCCTTTGATGCATGAATTAAAAAAGTCAGTGTCAGGATTTTTCCTTTGAGTGTTTTTATTTGTCTTAAAGCATGAAAAAAAGTTTTCCATTTCTATTTTCAAATATTTGTAACCGAGCATTCAACATAAAATAGTTTAAACTTAATGTAATGGGGAGGAAGAGGAGGTGGAGGAGGAGGAGGTGGAGGAGGAGGAGGACGCCAGGTCAGGGCACGGTATCTCTTATTTTTACTTTTATTTTTCTCATATTTCGGATTATATTCTCAACATTTTTCTTTTTAATTTGTCTTCAGTACCTCATTACTCTGACTTTTTCTTACAAAACATCGACTGTTATCTGATGTAACGACTTCTTACTCAAAATTTAGACTTTATATTTTAAAATTTGGACATTAATACCTCAAAATTTTGGACTTTTTACTAAAAAAAAATAACTTCTCATCTCATAATTCTTACTTTATTTTTTCAATAATTATGACATTATAAACTCTATTTGTCAACCTAAAATGCAATCTTTGAAAACGCCCTCCAGATTGGAATTCCTTTGAAACGCCGTTTCCACCGTTGCCGTGTAAACGCCAAGCCGGAGTTTTCAGTGCGAACCACAAAACAACAACAGTGACCGACAGTTTCGTTCTTCTGCTGCTGAATCTAATGACTGTTTTCTACCAAAATGTGCATTTATTGAACTTTTTCTTCAGCTTCTAAACCT
This sequence comes from Thalassoma bifasciatum, assembly GCA_008086565.1. Classification (NCBI taxonomy): domain Eukaryota; kingdom Metazoa; phylum Chordata; class Actinopteri; order Labriformes; family Labridae; genus Thalassoma; species Thalassoma bifasciatum. The sequence goes on along the minus strand of RPOG01000962.1, from coordinate 130,788 downwards.
TTGTTGTACATTTCTGTGCGTTTTTGCGTTTTAGAGTGAAATGTTATGAAGTGTTGTCGTGGAAACGAGGCCGTAATTTGCAGTTTTCCAAACGAGCTGAAACAAATTTTCTCTCAGGTTTTCCTGAAGAAACGGAAAAGGAAAAAAGCTGAGAGTGGAAAAGTTTTCTCTGAAATCCTGCAGCTGCAGATGTTTAATCTTTTCAACCTGAGAGGAATTTCACACCTGAGGACGACGTGCACGCTCCGAGCCAAAACCAGGAGAGCGTTTTCTTGAGGGGGGGGTCGTGGTTTGGTGAGAGCCGCTGACAGTTTGAGACAGAAGTTACATAAGAGTCTGAGGAGGAGGGAGATGTTTTTGTTTTTGACTGACGCTGGAGGATCCAGACTTTTCTCACGACCACAAACCTCCTCGCTAAACTCTGAGGAGGAAGGTTCAACAGGAAGCTTCAAAATAAAAGCCTTTCCTGCGAACTCTCCTCCAACTCCCCCAGCAGGACGTCAGAGACAAACGCCACCGCTTCACAGCCGACCATCTGCCGCGGCGTCTGCCCGCTCCACAAACGGAGCGCCGGGTAAAAATAGTTTCAGATCTCCGCGGTGACGGCAGGCCTGACACGCCGCACGGAGCTCGCCCAGCAGGGGGCGCCGCTCTGACTGGCTGCCATCCCGAAGCGGCAGACGGCGCTCGATCCGTGCCATCGAACCGCCGTCGCTGCTGGGCCTGTTTTTTCCTGGCTGAGTGATGTCACTTCCTGCGGAGCAACACCTGACACACGCTGGGGGCTGTTTTTAGACGCTCAGCGAGGAGGAGGAGGAGGAGGTGGAGGAGGAGTTGAGTATATTTTTTTAATAATTATGACATTATAAACTCTATTTGGTGGTCTCGATGGTGTCAGCATGACATTACCATTACATTGCTGTGTGGTTTCCATGACAACAGATCTCCATTCATTTCAATGGGCCAAAATTTTTGGAAACTGCTGAATATTTTTGTAAAAGTACAACAGTTGGGAACGAAACTAACACAAGCATAAAAATACAGAACATTCTGAACATTTAACTTTTAAACAGTGAGAATCACAGACTCTTTTTTTCCATATCCCTAAAAAGGTTGACTCTATAATCTCAACATTTTGACTTTTTAATGTAAAAATAATGGTGTAGTTTGATGTCAGAATTTCAAGTTTTTCCCACAAAATTTTGACATTTTATCTTAAACTTTTGGGTTTTTTCCTGAAGATTTTGACTTTTTTCATCACAAATTTTCCAAGATTTGCACCAATATTTTCAACTTTTATCCTTAGAATTTGAACTTTTTATCTACAATATTGGATTTTATCCCAAAATTCTGACTTTTCATCACAAAATTTCCAAGTTTTTATCCATTTGTACAAATTTAATCTTAATAATTTCATCTTTTGATCTCATCATATTGACTTTTTATCCTAAAACTTTGTCTCATTGTTTTTTGAGGAGTAGTTTAATATCAAAGCATTCATTGATAAATAAACCTGAGTCCTTCTGAAACCAGAACTGGAGTCTGAGTCGAGTCTGTTTTTGTTGATTAATTTCATTTCTGTTGCAGTGTGAAGCTTTTCTTAGAGAAGATTTTAATCTTATTCCCTGAACCTGCTGCTTTTTTTTCCTTTCTTCTCATTAAAGCTGATTAAACAAAGATCTTAAACAGAGATGAGCTCTAACTCTGAGCAGAAAACGCTGCAGGTTTTTTCTAAACCAACTAAAAACACGCAGAAAAAGTTTGTTTTTGATTTGATAACCGACTTTAAACACACAGAAAAGTTTGTTTTTGATTTAATAACCGACTTTAAACACGCAGAAAAGTTTGTTTTTGATTGGATAACTCCTGGTTTGCAGAGAAAGAGATGATCGAAGCTTTTTTCAGAGTTTTTATTTCCCTGCATGTTTTTAAAAACAAAGTGCAGATGTCTGTCGGTTTAAGTAAAGACTGCAGATTCTTCAGAGCGTGCACCGCTGCACCGCCGCACCGCAGCTCGCTGGGAAAGTCCAGAATAGACGTCCTGAACATCTGGTCCGACCCGGGTCCAGACCACACGGAGAAAAAGCTCCAGGACCTTGATGTGAGCTCAGGACTGTCATTATGAGTGTGGTCGAGTATTTAAAGAAAAAACTGCTGCTGCTCCAAAAGCTGCAGGTTCACTTCAACTTTTTCTCTGCTTCATGAAGGTTTCAGACGCTTCACACTCAATAATCTTTAATTTAGTATTCACCTTTGAGATGTTTGTGGTCTCATTTGTTTCTCTGAATTAGGAGGAAAAAGGTAAACTTAAAGGGAAACTAAAAACAGAAACTGAAGAAAAAAGAGTTTTAAAACTTCACTTTAAACCTGAAGCTAAAGAAGTTTCACACGACTCAGTCTGACTCTAAATGTCCACAAAAAAACTCAACTGTCTGTTAAATCCTTAATATTTCTCTGCATGTTTCTGGTGGTTTACCTCGTCTGAGGTGGCGAGTCGGTGCGTCAGCTCCTTCAGGCTCCTCATCATCCTCTCGTCTCTGAAGTCGTAGGGAAACGTCTCCGTCCACTCGCTGAGCAGCTGCAGGATCTTTGGCGTGATTTTCCTCAGTCTGGTCTGAAGGAGAACGGAAAACAATCAGTCACACGCTGGAGTCACGTCTTTAACCTTCGCTGGCGTGTTGGTGTTGGTGTTGGTGTTGGCGTGTTGGTGTTGGCGTGTTGGTGTTGGTGTGTTGGTGTTGGTGTGTTGGTGTGTTGGTGTTGGTGTGTTGGTGTGTTGGTGTTGGCGTGTTGGTGTTGGTGTGTTGGTGTTGGCGTTGGCGTGTTGGTGTTGGTGTGTTGGTGTGTTGGTGTTGGTGTGTTGGTGTGTTGGTGTTGGTGTGTTGGTGTNCACACACACACACACACACAGCGTGGTTTTTATGCAAACAGACAGGCGCAGACATTTCCATGAGAAAGAAAAGTGTGAGGAGTCAGAGCATCTGCTGCACCATGTGTCCAACATGAACACACTCTTACACACATTTATACACACACACACACACACACACACACACAGACACACACACACACACACACACACACACACAGATCACGAGTGTAAGACCGTGAGAGTCAAATGTCTCTGATCTTTGTTTTTCAACATCAGCTGAACTCTGGAGCTTTTTCTTCTGACACAACTGACAGCTTCACTTTCTGACTCACAGGAAAAACCTCAGACCCTCACAGACCTCCTCAGACCTCCTCAGACCTCCTCAGACCTCTTCAGACCCTCACAGACCTCCTCAGACCCTCACAGACATCCTCAGACCCTCACAGACCTCCTCAGACCCCCACAGACCTCCACCTCCCAAAGGGGGAGGGGCTTAAAAGGTCAGCTGATCACCAAAATAAAAGCCTCAGATAAATTTAAACTTGGATCTTTTTCATTTCTGCAGATTGTTTGGAAATATTCTTTTCAGTTTCTCCTTTATCAAGTGAAGAAATTTCACTTCAGGCTGTAAAATAAACCTCATTTAATCTTAATCTTATCTGTGGTTTTCTACTTTTAATCAGCAGAAATTCAGTGAAACGGTTTAAATTTCCCAGACGCAAACAGAGAAAAATGAAGAACAAAAAAAGGGGACGGAAACAAATCAAAAACTCTCGACAGATGGAACAACAGAAACAATAAATTATTATTTATAACCTCAATATTCTAAATGTCTTAAACACAAACTCACTCGTGGCCTCTTTGATAACATTTTAGAATGACAGTGGATTAAATCTGGAGCATTTGAAAAATCAGAACATGAAGAGGAAATGAAAGAAAAGTCAACAAACATGAAGAGTCCCAACAGGAAATAATGTCTTTGCATAATCTACCTTCAAAATAAAAGTCTTTTTAAATTACATAATCATGATTTAAAAGGACAGATTCTTGGATAAAAGCAAACAGACTTGAATTTCTGATTTCTGTGAATTCAGACGACGACATTTTCACTTTTCAGAAAACGTCTCCTGAAACTCTGAAAAAGTGAAAGTGAAATGAAACTTTAGTGATTCGGTTATTTCACACACGTCTAAACTTGTTGAAGGAAAAGAAAGAAACTGAGAAACTGAGTTTTTTTTTTTTTTCTCGGTCTGAGACTCAGGTTTGTGTCCAGGTGGTTAAAGAGCAGAAGGGGCTGATGGGAAAACACACAGCTCTGCCTAAAGTAAACGCTTCACACGTCTCTGTTGGTTCAGAGGCTGCAGCTGAAGGTAAACACAGAAAAACACAGAAACACTGAGGGAGGGGGGGCGGGGGGGTTGTTTAGGGGGTTTTATCACTGAGTGAGTTTATGTGCAGACATTTGTCTTAGAGCAGAAGTTTAAAGGGACCAAACCCAAAAAAATCTCACTTTTACAGATAAAATTTTTTTAAGAAAAGTTGAAAATTTCGAGAAATGTCAGAATTGAAAATGTCTGAGTTAAAGTTTTGTGAATAATTTGAAATTTAAAGTGAATTAAATTTGTAAGATAATAAAGTTTAACCTTGAAAAAAATATCAAAACATTGAAATAATGAAGTCAAAATTATGATGAAGAAAAAAAATCAACATTATGAAGATAAAATTTGAATTTAAAAATAATGAAGTCAACATTTTTATTATGAAAAAAGTCAATATTTTTAGATAAGAAGTCAAAATCTCAAGATTTAAATTAAAACAAAAAAGTCCAAATTATGTGAGTAAAAGTCAACACTATGAAAATGAATCAAGATTTAAAAATAGGTCAAAATTTTACATTAATGTCAACATTTTATTATAAAAAGTCAACCTTTTTATCAGTAAAAGTCGAAATCTGGAGATTTAAATCTATATTTTGTGAAAAAAAGTCCACATTTGGAGATAAGTCAAATTTATTGTATGAAGCTTTGAAAAAAATAAGTCAAAATTTTGACTTTTATCTTAAAAGTTCAATTTTAGGTCGACAAAAAAAAAATCCAGTTTTCTGTGTTTATATTCATAACTGTCATTATTTATGTTCCCATTGTATAAAATGTTTCCTTCAAACAGTTAAAGAGTGTTTTGAGTAAATGTTTGGGTTATTTTGGTTATGGGGGGGGGTCTACTTTTATTTTTTTTTTTTGGGGGGGGGGGTTAAACTGGTCAAACTTGTCACCTTTTGCTCCAAATCTGAGCAGAAACATTTGTTAAAGTCTGAGTCTCTTCCAGTTCTTCTTCTTCTTCTCTAAAGTCTAAACACTTTGCTGACAAAGCAAAATCAAAGTGAAACTAGAGGAGTTGGATTCAAACAGAAAAATGACTCAGAGGAAAATAAAATAGGGGGGGGGGTAATTCAGGCGGTGAGTGAATGTGAAGAAACGTTGATAAAAAAACTGTTTTCAGATCAGAGGCTGAAGAAACTCAGAGCTGTGACCTGATAATAAAAAACTCTGATTTCTGCAGCAGGACCACATTCTTTCTCGTGTGTGTGTGTGTGTGTGTGTGTGTGTGTGTGAGTGTGTGTGTGTGTGTGTGTGTGTGGGTGGGGGGCAGTAAATCAGTAAATCAACAGCCCCCCCCCCCCCCCCCCCCCCCTCTGCTGTGTAAACAGTGAACGGCCGGAGGAATCTCACTCATCCATGTCTGCAGGAAACGAGGGTGAGAAAAATCTGAGTCTGAGCAGAAAAAAAGAGAGGAAGAATAAAAACTGTATGTGTGTGTGTGTGTGGGGGGGTGTTACGTAAAAATGCACCTGTGACAGAAGCTGCACCCAAAACTGCACCAACTATAAATATTCTCTGAAAGCTGCTCCAGGGACGAGCAGCTGGAGCCAAACAAACAAAAACAGGAGAAGAAACTGAGTTTAGGTTTAAAAAATGACTTTTAGATTTTAGAGAAGCTGCAGATTATTATTTAGATTCTTATTTAGATTTTTAGATGCATGAACTTTATAACCGATTATATGAACTGAACGTTTCCACAGCGCTGAACAAAACATCAACAGAAAACAAACCAAAGATAAAATCAAAAACCAACGAAACCAAGTAAATAAACCCAAACAGGAAATAAGAGTGAAGTCAGAATAAAGATGATCTCAACTGATAAACTCAACTTTAAGACTTAAGTTTTTTTGTTTTTTTAAGTCTTCCACTTGATTTAAAGTTTGTTCTTATTACAACCTTTTCCCGCAATTTCTGCACATTTTTCTTCTAATTTTTACCAGTTTTTGCAGCTTTTTGACCTTTTTTTTCCTCATCAAACTTATTTTCACTGCTGGTTTTAACCTCTTTTTTTTAACTGCTTTCTTACTTTTCTATGGTAAATTTACAACATTTTCAACCATTTCTCCCTCTTTTTGTTCATTTTATGCAACATAATACTCATTTTTATTGCTGCATTTCGACCATTTTTGCTTCTTTCTATCTAATTTTCAAGTTTTCTGCCAAATTTCATCTAGTTTTGCTCCTTTTCAGTCATTTCAGTCATGTCTTGGACCATTTTTGCTACTTTCCAACTAATTTTTCTTAATTTTCAACCGTTTTTACCATTGTTGCTAAGTTCACACCTTTTTCCACGTTTTTCTCCCAAGTTTCCCACATTTTTGCTGCTTTTTGGACCATTTTTGCCTCCTGGAACTTATTTCCAATGCCACTTTTTGACCATTTTCCTGTTTCTCTCCCAAATTTCACCCATTTTATTGCCCATTATATCTTCTTTTTGACCATTTTTGCCAATTTACACTTATTATTATGGCTACTTTTTACTTTCTAAGTTCTTCCACCAATTTTTAACCATTTTTGAAGCATTTTGACATTTTTGCAATCTTATTATTTTTACCATCTTTGACAATTTTATTATTCTTTCTTATTATTTATCAAATTTTCAACCATTTCACCATTTTTTTCCACTGTAATATTATTATTCCTGCATTTCTTGACCATTTTTGCTACCATCCAATTAATTTTCATTTTATATCTTCAACCTTTTTATAACATTTTGCAACTTTCTGACCATTTTTTGAGTAGTCTCCAAAATTTCACCCATTTTAGCTGCTTTCTGACCATTTTTTCCACCTTTAACTTATTTTTATTTCTCCTCTTTGCTGTTTTTTCCTCTTTTCTCCACTTGTATAGTTTCTTTTGTAAAGGTAGTTTTAACAGTTTGTCTCTTTGGTTGAGTAACTCTGGTGTAGAACAGAAAACTGAAGCTGAATAAAAAACTGTAGCTGATATTCTGACACATTTAAAGAAATATTTCACAGTCTGCAGCCAAACTGAGATTTAATCTAATTAGTGATTAACTGACCACATTTCTCTGCTTGTAAAATCTCTGAATCTGAGAATTCAGCATCAAATGCATGAGCTCAGACAAACATCTTCTGCCTTTGTGCTGCTGAAAAGTGAGGATCTCTCTCTGCAGACAGGCTGACAGGAAAAGCTCCCGTTTCCCTGAAGTCTCTATTTGTCTGCAGCAACAAAGCGAAACCACAAACACAGGCTGTAATCCACTTTAACAAGAGCTGCGCGCTGCGCTCAGGAGGAGGATCCCTCTGCGCCACCATCACCAATAAACGGATTCATCATGTCAGCACATTAAAGTCACTGTAACACACACACACACACACACACACACACACACACACACACAGACTGAGACACACAGAGCAGGCAGCCAAGGAGAGCAGCGGCGCAGGATTAACTCACTGATCTTACAGGAGGGAATCCTCTTAGACAGAAGGTGCAGCGCGTAAAAATAGTCCGCTATTGACACCGATTTCACAAACCCGGGGTACACTCAGGGGTGAGGGAGTAAGAGGGGACAGAGAGACACAAGAATGGAGCAGAAAGAGAAAATTTAGGGATGAGAACTCCTCTGGTTTGGATTTTAAAGGGTTAAAGGTTTGGATGAAGTCGTGCGTAAAAAGCGCAAAAAGCAGAAAAGGTGAAATTTCAGCGTCAGAATCTCAAAGAAGAAGCAGAAAAAGCAGAAGAGGTTTACATTCAGGGCAGACAGAGGTTTAAGTCCTGCTCCTGATCCTGTCCTCTCTCCCTCTCTCTCTCTCTCTCCTCCACCACCTGCAGCGAGTCTCCAAAGCGCAACAACAAAACAGAGAAAGAATCAAATCCACTGTTTGACTCTGAGCTCACCTCAGGAAAAACACTAATCCAGCTGAGAATCCTGCTCCTGTTCCTCCTATTCCTCCTTAAAAACGTCCCAAACAAACAGGTTTTCTGCAGACTTCCTCCGTGTACAGCTGACCCTCCCCGGCTCCTGTCCCTCCTCACAGCGGCATCATCAGCTCCTGACGCGGGGAAACGAGCGCGTGTCCTCGGTGTGAGCGCAGAGAGAAGCGCGCTGTGGATGAATGGAGCTCCGGGTCTCTGAGTGTGTGTGTGTGAGTGTGTGTGAGCTCCTCTCTGAGTGTGTGTGAGCTCCGCGCAGCCTCAAGAGCTCACTGTGAGGGAGAGGCAGCAGCCAATCAGCGCGCAGGACTCACCCCCCCCCCCCCNCTCTCTCTCTCTCTCTCTCTCTCTCTCTCTCTCTCTCTCTCTCTCTCTCCTTTCCAGATTTCACTTCTCATCACCACTTCTGTGTAATTCCCACGATTAAAAAAACAACAACTAAAATAAAAACTGTCTTTGTTGAGATATTTTTGTGTCGGTATTAAGTCGGTTTATTGGGATTAAAGTCAAAATTCAGGGTTTCACTGTTTATCTCAAAATTTTGTCTGAATAACTTTTACATTCTGACATTTTTTATCACATAATCTCGACTTTATTTTCTTTAAATTTGACTTTCTATCTCAAAAAGTTGACCCAATATTACAAAATAAATATATAAATAGATTAAAAAAAAATTTTAAAAGCCAAATTTTCTTTTTTTTAACTGGCCAAAATGGGTTATTCGTATTTTGAGGTTTTTTTCGTGCCCAAATTAAGTCAGAATTTTGACATTTTTGATCTTAAAATCTTGACTTTTTACTTATTATTACCATTATTATTATCATATATAATTTGGCTTATAATTCAAATATTAATGTATCCAAAGACTTCATCATTAAAATTCAATTTTTTTTCTCCTTTTTTATTCATAATTCAAACATTATCTCAAAATTCTAACTTTGTATCTGAAAAATTTGACCTTTTATCTCATGATTCTAAATTTTATATCAAAATTCTGAGTTTAAACCTCATAATTTGACTTTATTTTCATAAATATTTTGACTCAATATGGGTAAAAGAAAAAATAGTAATTGTCAACAAAGCCAAGTTTTATTTTATTTTATTTTATTTTTTAACTGGCAAAAAGAAGCCTCCATACTATTATTATTATTATTATTATTATTATTATTATTATTATTATTATTATTATTATCTCATTTTTCTGCCAAGTACAATTTTTGAGAAAAATAAAACATCAAATTTCTACTTCTTATGCAAAAATTTGGAAAAATTATCTAAAAATTTTGATGTTATCGTGTCATGATTTTGACTTTATCTACAAATTTCATCTTTTTATCATTAAATTTTGACTTTTTATCTTAATCTTTTTACCTTTGATACCAATATTTTGTTGTGATATAAAAATATTAGAATTCTATTATAAAATTTAGCATTTAATATCAAGATTTTGACATCATAAACTCAATAATTTTATCTTATTTTATAATTTTGTCTTCTAAATGTTAAATATTTAATCCCAAAATATTTTCATTAAACCTTTGGTCCCCAAATTTTGAATTTATATTCTCAGAATTTGGCTTTTTTATCTCATGTTTTTGATGTTTTTATCCCAAAATGTTGAATTAATCATTGGTGAAAAAACCTCAATAAAGCCAAGTTTTTATTTTTACTCTTTATCTGACGTAACCGGGCTTTTTTCCATCAGCTCCTCCTTCCTCCTCAAACTTCTCGTTTCCTCTTTCAGAGTTTTGCTCAGCCTGAGGGATTCCCACGATAAAAAAGAGAAAACACCTGAATTAATGACGCTTTGAGAATCAGCTGATGGGAAACTTCTGAACTTTCCCTCTGACGGTTGTTTCTGTAAATGTGTGAACGTTTCTGAAATCTGAAAATGAAAGAAAAAAAAAAAACACTCTGTTCATTCAGGTCAAAGAAGTGAAGTAATTTACCATAACCCAGGTTTGACTTTCTGTCTGAATAATAAGCTTCAGTGAAACAACAACAAATCATCCTAAATCTCATCAGCGTCCACAGATGTTACGTAATCTGAGCAGATTTATGCTCTAATCCAGATTTTCTCTCCACTTAAACCAGCGCAAACAGTTCGAGGATGAAAAACAGAAAAATTAAACCTGAAATTTTGGAGATTCCACCGTAAAATTAACAAGAAATCCAATAACATTGTAAAGTTGAATGCCGTGCTTTTATTTTGAAAAACTCCTGTTAGAAGGTAAGTTAGTGACTTTTGACTCGAGTCATGATGCTCAGGTTCCTTTGGTATGGAAGAATTTCAGGGCCAAAGGAAAAAAATTAATCTAAGACAAGTGAGATCACACTTTGTATCAGAAAACGAGGCTTTTTTTTATTTTTTTCGAAATTAGACGCCACTTTCACCAAAAATACGTCAGAGCAAATATTTTTGGTTACTTGTGACTGCGTTTGGTCATTTTGGTCATTTTTCACTTTTTTTTTTCCTCTTTCGGCCCATTTTTTCGCTACTTTCCAAACATTTTCCAAGATTTTTATTGCCAATGTTTCTAGCTTTTAATCTTTTTGCCAGTTGAAACTCCTTTTTAAAACTTCTTCTTGTGGCTTTTTCTTTTTAAACCTTTTTTTTTCCTCTTTTGCACCAGTCTTGCTCTTTTCTGACTGTTTCATAAGTTTTTGCCACTTTTCTTCACAAATTCTCTTGTTTTTGACCAGTTTAGCCATCAATCATGCTTTACCCTGCGCTGTGCTTTTGCTTTTGCTTGTCTGTTTTGTTTTGTTTTACTTGTTTGTTTTGCTTGTCGGATTTTAATTTCTTTTAATCTGTAAAGTGTCTTTGAGTATTTTGAAAAGCGCTATATAAAATAAATTTATTATTATTATTATTATTATTATTATTATTATTATTAAAACTCATTTTTATTCCTTCTTCTTCTGGTCTTTTTTTTTTCTTACCCTTTTCTTTGCCTCTTTTGGACCTTTTCTCTTTTTTTTTTGCTACTTCCTGAACATTTTGCAAGTGTTTTTTTTTTTTTTT
>RPOG01000962.1:95964-119017 GCA_008086565.1 Thalassoma bifasciatum | reverse complement strand
AACTTCTTTTTTTTACCTCTTCTTCTGGCCTTCTTTTTCTTTTTAAACCTTTTTTTTTTTTTTTTCCTCTTTTGCACCAGTCTTGCTCTTTTCTGACTGTTTCAAAAGTTTTTGCCACTTTTCTTACCAAATCTTCTTGTTTTTGATCATTTTGGTCATTTGAAACTCCCTTTTTTTGCTTCTTCTTCTGGTCTTTTTTTTTTTTACCCTTTTTTTTTCTTTTTTGCCTCTTTTGGACCTTTTCTTTTTTTTTTGCTACTTCCCAAACATTTTGCAAGTGCAATTTTCTTGCTTTGGACCATTTTTGCCACTTAAAGCTCCTTTTTATTGCATCTTCTTGTGGTCTATTATTTCTTTTATTTACCTCTTTTGGACCATTTTTGCTCTTTTCTTACTATTTCAAAAGTTTTTTTGGCACTTTGTTTGTAGAATTCTCTTGCTGTTAACCATTTTTGTCACTTAAAACTTCTTTTTATTACTTCTTCTTGGGTTAGGGTAAGGGCTTTTTTTTTTTTTTTTTTATGGAAAAAAAAAAACGTAGAAAACGTGGTCAGAACGAGAAAAGACTGAAAAAGTATTCAAAAACGGTGAAAAGAATGGTTTAATAGAACAAAAAGTGGTAAATTTTGAGTAAAAATAACGCAGAAGAAGACGAGAAAAAAAAGGCATGGGAAAAAAAAACGGAGAAAACCTGGAAAAGAAAAAAAAGCGATGAAGGTTGACATTTTACAAGTGTTTTTTTTTTTTTGCCAATTTTCTTGCTTTTGACCTTTTACCATTCATTTTTATTGCTTCTTCTTCTAGTCTTTTTTTTTTTTTTTTTTTTTTTTTTTTTTTTTTTTTTTTTTTTTTTTTTTCTTGTCCTTTTTTTCCTCTTTTGGACCATTTTATTTGCTTCTTTCCCATCATTTCCAATTTCTTATTGCCAATTTTCTTGCTTTTGACCATTTTTGCCACTTAAAACTCCTTTTTATTGCGTCTTCTTGTGTTTTTTTTTCCCCTCTTTGAACCATTTTTGCTCTTTTCTTACTGTTTAAAAAGTTTTTTTTTGCCACTTTGTTTGCAGAATTCTCTTGCTTTCAACCATTTTTGTCACTTAAAACTCAGCTTCATTGCTTTTTCTTGCAGTTTTTTTCACCACTTTACTTTTGTTTTTGACAATTTGCCTCTGTGGTTGAGTAACTGAGCAGAAAATACTGAGTGAAAAAGATTAGACAAGTGATTTTTATCTAAATTGAATTATTTGCCTGAGTCTATTTTAAACCAGTTTGACCAGTAAAGATTATTAACTGGTTTACTGACTCACAGATGATCTGTTCAGGTGAAACATGAGCCACATTCAGCTGAAACGTTTTATTTCATGATATTAAAAAAACAAAAGTGAAGCTTCTGTTGATGTAAAGACTTTTTTTTCTGACTCCAGTGGAGGATATTTTTACTCACAGTTCCTCCCTGTTCCTCTCAGGCCGCTGTTCTTATTTTAAACGTTCCTGCGCAGAGACAAACAAACATTTTGTGCCCCCCCCCTCGAGAAAGCAGAGACGATAAGATCAGGAATTTACAGAAACACGTTTGTCCTGAAGCTGTGAGGTCACGGCGCTTTGTCCTCCTCCAAACACGGACGCAAACATCCTGATCCAGACGCATCAACACCAAGAACCAAACACATCACAACAACTGACGCACACAAAAACCAGTGTTTGAAAAGTTTATTTGGTGTAAAAAGTGCTCACACAGTTTTTGGTTTATTTAGAAAATGAACTGAAACCTGAGAAACTCTCACAGAAAAACAACAAAAGCATTAAAATTCATCTTTACCAGGTTTTTCTTCTTCGGTTAAAGCAGCAGGAAAATAGTTTAGGATTTGCATTTTTTCCCTCTTCCTCCCTCTTGTACTCTTTTTCCTCACCTTGTCTTACCCTTATCTTTCCTAACCTCAAAATTTTGACCTCTTTTATCTTATTCTGACATTATCTTTAAATTTTACTTTTGATTCAAATTTTTATTGTATCCACAGACGTCGTCATTTAAACTCAAAATTCTGACTTTGCCTCAATTTTTTTGACTTTGTCATCTCAAAATTTTGTCATTTTATAACAAAATTTGGATTTTTTTCTCATTATCTTGATGTTGTTGCTACAGAAGTTCACCACTTTTCTAAAGATTTCAACGTTTCATTTCAAAATTTCTGGCTTAAACTCATAATTTGACTTTTTTTTTTCTTGTTTTTCTGATTTAACCTCAAAATTTTGACTTTATTTCTTCTTATTCTAAATTTTTCATAAAATTTAAAGTTTTTCATGATATTTTGACCTTTCTTAAAATTGTGACATTTCAAAATTTTGTCATTTTATCTAAAATTTTTGACTTTTATTCTGATTATCTTGACTTTGTTACCACAGAATTTCACAACTTTTCTAAATGTTTCGATGTTTTATCTCAAACTTTCTGACTAAATGTCGTAATTCGACTTTTTTTAAATAATTCTGACTTTACCTCAAATTAATAACTTTATTTATTATTATTCTGACTTTTCATCAAAATTAAAACTTTTTTCATATAATTCTGACCTTATTTCAAAATGTTGACTTTTTTCATAATCTTGATTTAATTTTTTTACTACAGACTTTCACCACTTATTAAAAATTGTCTTTTTTTTCTTTAAATTCTGACTTTAACCCCAAATTTTAACTTTTTTTGCAAAATTTTGTGCAGTGACAAATAAAGAAACCTTGTCTCTTATAAATCTGTAAAGCTCTCGATCTCATTTTCAATAATTATCATATTTTTTTACTGATTTATAAATCTTTAAGTGAAAAGAGTAAGTAGGAGGATGGAGCACTGAATAACAGATAATAAAGGTAAAAACATTTGTGATTTCAGTCGTGTTAATAAAATAAACCTGAAAAGTGAACAGGCTGCTACTCAAACAGTTGAACGTTAAGTTCAATTTAAACTTTATTCACTGAGGCCTCGTTTCCATGACAACGTTTCACAGTGTTTCATCCTAAAATGCAAAAAACGTACTGAAAAAAAAAGCTGATGTGTCGTTAAACAAACACAGTTTTGGAAATAAACATTAAAATTATGAACAGAATGACAAATACCCACAATTCTCTTTGTTACTTTTTGCCCATTTTAGCCACTTTTAACTCCTTTTTTGTTACCTCCTTACTATTTTCAAAGTTTTCTCCCAGTTTTTGCTGCCTTTTGACCATTTTTGCCACCTTAAACTTATTTTTATTGCTTACTTTTTGCCGTTCTTCAAGAGCATGAAACATTTACGACAAAACTGTATCTGGTTTTGATACATTTATTGTTCTCTGTGTTGTTCTAAAAGAGGAATTGTGACATGTTTCTGTGATAAAAGTTAAAAATTTGTTTTGAAACCGCAGCTTTATCAATGCATGCTAACCACTAGCATGTCAATGGGATTTCCCATATCTTGCTAGCATCGAGCTAACCAATGTTTACAATGTTGTTTTTGGGACAAATGTAGATTTATAACATGTTCAATGTGTTGAATATGAATCCTTTGTGAGAGAGTAATGTATGTTTATTTGTGTGTTCAGTTTTTAAAGTGAAAATTTAAGCAGAAAATCCTGAATCACAGTTTTCTTGGGAAACTGTTCAGCAAGAACACGAACGATATCAATGGATTGGAACATTTCTTATCAATTTGTAAAGGGAACAGGTTCTTGATACTCATCCTTAATTCTGACACTTTTCAGGTTATAGAAATATTGTCTGTGATTGGAATATTGCACCAGGACATGTTGTGATTTTATCTCATTTGAGATTAAAAACACAACAACACTTTTGTGTTTCACCTTAAAACCGTTGTCGTGTAAACGGTCCCAGAGTTTGAAACAGAAAGTTTTTCAAAAGCATTTTAACAAAACCTGAACTTTCTCAGAGAGTCCACCATCTTCAAAGATGACGCTCGATGAACCGTGCTCTTCACTGGACCAGAAAAGGAGGTCGGATCTGAAGGAGGAGTCTTTGAAAGGAGTCGCTCCTCTGTGACGCAACCTCTGAGGGTCTGGACCTGGTTCATCTGCATCAATGTCCACTTTTATGCCGCTTTTCCACTCTACAGTTCCAGCTCTACTCTACTCGTCTCTACTGGGTTTGGTTCTTTTCCTCTAGCCCGACTACAGACTCACGGTGGGCGTGGATCTTATAACACAGCTGCGCTAAAGTGCTGCGCAGAAGTGCGTGCATGTTCATCTATAACGCCACACAAACATCATTTTGTACTAACATATGTGCCACCGTGGTCTTTAAAGGAAAAAAAAAAGCTTTAAAAAGATTTCATTAAAGTAATACAGCGGCTCAATGTGGGTCGTCATGACAACGGAGGTAAACAACAGCCTGGTGCTGCTGCACGCGGAGGAAAACGAAGGAGCTGCTTCCTGACATCAACTCTTCCCTGGATCCAGTGAGATCACTTTAATTTTTGATTTTTGGGCCTGGTATAGCAGAGATTTGTTGTTGATCAATCATTCTTCTTTGAACTGGTTTTCCTTTTNCCTGCTCCTCCTCCACACCTGCACCTGTTCTCCCTCCCTAAGCTGGTGAGCAGCTCCAGGACCCGGATCTCGTGCTCCATGCGGGCCTTCTCCCTCCTCTCCTCCCTCTCCGCCGCCTCCCTCTGCCGGCGCTCCTCCCTCTGCAGCCAATCAGACAGCAGCTCCTGGTGCCAGCGCGCCTGCTCCTCCCGCTGACGCTCCAGCTGCACCAGGAGGCCCCGCGTCTCCGAAACCAGACCCTGGAAACACTGGGACAGGTGTTTGAGGACCGGCTCCAGGCAGGTGGACTCTGGGGGGAGGGGGGCACAGGGGGCGGGGGGCACAGGGGGGGGAGGAGGGGAAGCTGACTGCACCAGAGGAGGAGGAGGAGGAGGAGGAGGAGCGGCGTGAGGAGCGGCGTGAGGAGCGGCGTGAGGAGACGGCGTGCTGAGGCTGGTTTCCACCTGTGAACCTGAGACAAAGAGAAAAAACAGGCTCAAGATTATTCACCGAAACTTTTACAGCTTCAAAGAATAAACACGTTTGTTTTCAAACTTTCTCTGATCACAGAAAAAGTTTCACATGAACCAAAATGTCTGATAATTTAGTATTTTCAACAAATAAAACCAAACTTTAAAGAAAATAAGATGTAGTTTCTGTAACTGAAATATGTTTATGAACATATGAACAATATGAACTGCATTTCCCCTGTTAACCCATTTCATTTTCTTCACTTGTTTTAATTATTTGTGTATTTCTGCTTTTATTCTTATTGCAAAGTGTCCTTGTGTGTCAAGAAAGGCACTTTTTTAAATAAAATGTATTATTAATATTATTAATATTTTCGTATTTGAGCCTTTAGCTCATGTTTTAGCCGTTAGTTTTCCAGGACTCCCTCTTAAAACAGATTTTTGCATCTTAATGTGAATATTTCTGGTTTAACACATTCAATTATAACTTAAGAGGAAATTTAATTTAACAGTGAGAAGTGTGACACAACATTAAAGAGTTTCTCTGTCACAGTTAAGGGAGTTAAAATGTGGAACAGACTGAGCCCTGAATTAAAACTATGTTTGAGTAAAATATAAAAAAAAAGACATATATTCAAGAATTATACTTACGAACAAACAAAAATAAGGTTTAGGTTAAGAGGGTTTATTTTTGTATTAATGATCTTTACTTTGCAAACTTTTTTGTTAATCGACCTCATTTAATATCTGTATTTTTGCACTACTGTCATTTTTTAAAGCCTGTAAATATTTGTCTTTTCTATTTGTTTTTCTTTTGTTTATAGTTGTTGATGATATTCTATATGTAAAATTATTATTATTATTATTTTTCTCTTTTACGACCTACACTTTACAAACAACAAATTCCTTGTATGTTCAATCACACCTGGAGATTAATGTTGATTCTGATTCTGATTCTGTTGTATAATATTTTGCTAAATATTGGTTAATTTTGTGCATTGAATCAAAATTTAAAAAAAGTAAAATTGAACAGGGTTGGATTCAACAAGTGCAAATTTTGACAGATGAAAATGCAGATTTAGGAAAATGTTATTCCTTTTTTTTATTATGACTATCACTTATTGTGTTTATTACTGTTTTTTTTTACATTTTTTTAAAATGTTTTTAAATTTTTTAGTTTGCTATGTTCAAAATAAATAAATAAATGTAACTGATGTTAAGTTTGTAGATAGTTTGACTGAAACAAACATCATTTTTATTTTTTGCTCCCTGGACGTCCTGAGTGTTTCCACTGATGTTTTCACTGATGTTTGTTTTGTTTCTAACGTTGTTGTTTGTCTCAGTTTGTGATCAGAGGAAATTGTTCAACATGTTTGAGGAGGAGCTTCCTCTTAAAGTCACAGCGTCATGGAAACAGCTGTTTGAAAACATCGCTCACAAACTGTGACACAATTATTCAGAGAGTAAAAATAAAACCAGAGGCTTCACTGAAATCATCTGTTTGTTTTTCTTTTCCTCCTCTCGTTGACTCTGTGTTTGTTTCTTTAACCTGCTGTAAACAGGAAGTGAACTTTATTTTGGCGCCGACCCGTGAACGTACCGCTCATGTCTGCGTGGATGGAAGGTTCCAGAAAAACCTCCCGTTTCTCTCGGGTGAATCCCGCGTTGCTGAACTCAAACTCGTCCGTTGAGACTTCGCCGTCCTCCACTTTGACCTCAGAGTCCAGCGGCCACGACTGGCGACCTCCTCTCTCCTCCGTCCGCCCAAACGCCTCAAAGTGGTGCACGCCGACCTCCGTGTTGGCGTGTAATAGCGGAGGGATGCTTCCCGTCCCGTTGATGGAGGTGACGGAGGTGGCGTGCTGCTCGATCCTCCCTTCAGGTGAGATAAAGTAACCGCCTCCTTCCCCGTCCACCGCCCGGCGCCCTAACACGGCGTCCATCTCTGCGAAGTACCTGAAGGTGCAGGGCTGCGCGGCGTTGACGGTGCGGTGCAGTTTGGCCCTGACGTAGTTGGCTTTGAGGGTTTTGACGCGCAGCCGGCACTGGTGGGGGCTGCGGGAGAATCCCATCTCGCTCATACGAGCAGAAAGGTGTTTGAAGACGTGACGGTTACGCAGGTTTTCCGCCAAACTCTTCTGCACGCGCTCGTCGCTCCAGGCGCAAAGCAGCACCTGCGTCTCCTCCACCGTCCAGTTCACGGAGCGCTCCGCCTCCCGCTTCCCTGACGTCACCGGAAATTTACAGATAAAAAGAGAAACAGTCAGTGATGTGAGTGAAAAGTTAAAATTCTGGTTCATAAAGAGTCAAATTTATCTTAAAAATGTGGAAAATTTCTGATGAACAGTCAAAATGTTGAGTTCATGACTCAAAATTTTGGAATAAAACATTGAAATTTTGAAATAATATGAAATCTTAAAATAAATTGAAATTCTGACATTTGTTAAAATTTTGAGATGAATTGAAATTTTAAGATAAGTTAAAATTTGGCATTAGTTAAAATTTTGAGATTAAAAGTTGAAATCATGCGATAAAGTTGAAATTTTGAGATTAAAAAAAAAAGAATTGAGATTAAAAGTTGAAATCATGCGATAAAGTTGAAATTTTGAGAGTAAAAGAAATAATTTTGAGATTAAAAGTTGAAATCTTGAGAAAAAAAGTTGAAATCTTGAGATAAAAGTTAAAATTTCAACTCGTGTTTTAATGATATTTCATCTACTTATATCAAATTTTACTGTCCTCAATTAGACTTTTATCTTTTCACTTAAAACATTTTGACTCTGTCATCCATTTTAACACTGAATAATTTAAAGAAACTTTTGAAATTTAAGAAAAGTTGAATTTTGACAGTAGAGTTGAAATTTGAAGAAAATTGAATATCTGGGATTAAAAGTTGAAATCTTGAGATAAAAGTTAAAATTCTGAGTCATAAAGAGTCAAATTTATTTTAAAAATGTGGAAAATTTCTGATAAACAGTCAAAATGTTGAGTTCATGATTCAAAATTTTGAATTAAAAACATTGAAATTTTGAGATAATATGAAATCTTAAAATAAATTGAAATTCTGACATTTGTTAAAATTTTGAGATGAATTGAAATATTAAGATAAGTTGAAATTTGGGATTAGTTGAAATTTTGAGATTAAAAGTTAAAATTTTGAGATAAAGTTAAAATTTTGAGATTAAAATAAATAATTTTGAGATTAAAAGTTGAAATCTTGAGAAAAAAAAGTTGAAATCTTGAGATAAAAGTTAAAAATTCAACTCCTGTTTTAATGACATTTCATCTACTTATATCAAATTTTAATGTCCTCAATTAGACTTTTATCTTTTCACTTAAAACAGTTTATTTCTCACTTTCACTTTGAATGCACACCATTTCTATTTATCTTATAATTTTGAATTTTTAACCCACAATTATATATATTCATCTCTAAAATGTTGATATTCTGTCCATATTTTGACTTTCTTTCTTGAAATTTTTGGGACAAAAATTAGAAATGTTGAGATGACTAAGTCATGATTTTGTGATAAAGTCACAAAAATTATTTCTGACCAGCAGGCCACCGTAGTTTTAAGAATCTTAAAAAGAAAAAAAAAGGTGCCTAAGTTTTTCCAAGAGCTAATTTTAGATTGGAAAGGTGAGAAAAGGGAAGTTAGGAAACGTTGATATTGAGTCATTTTAGACAACGCCTCAGTACGAAACAGGAAACTGGTGAGAAACTTCGATTGTTTGTGTTTTTACTCCACGTGTGTCTGTGTGAGTCGACTTTATTAAAAAAACTTTGAGTCACAGTCGATGGATTTAACCATCAGTGTTTCACAGACAAACTGTGTGAGTAAGCAACGAATTTACATCTTATCTAGTTTTATTCATAAAGTCCCAGAGTTTATTTTTTATTATGTAACATAATTTATACCATTTGTAACTGTTTATTGAGTCACAAGTTGGTTATGAACAACAAATTTCATCAAGAAAATTCCTTCATTCATGGATTTAAAAAAAAAAGTTATGTAAACTATCAAAATGATAAGATACCAGTCAAGATTTTGAAATAAAAAGAGAAAATTATGATAAGAAAGGTCAAAGTGTTAGGATTAGAAAGTCACATTTTGAAATAAAAACGTCAAATTAATATGAAAAAGTTAAAATTTTGAGATTTTGAGTTTATCAAGTGAAATTTTGATATTAAAAAAAAAAAAAAACCATCTAGGAATAAAGAGTCAAAGTGAAAATTCTGAGAAGGAAACTGTTAAATTTCAGGATCTGGTCACCCTTTTTTTTTTCTACAATTGTTTTACTCTGGCAAAAACAATTTTCCTGAGGATTAATAAAGTGGAATTTTTTTTTCTGACTTCTTCCAACATAAGTGGGTCAATGACAAAAAGAGGGTCTAAAAACGTATTTTTAAAAAGTTCTTTGAAAATGGATAAAAACATATTTCTGAGAGAAGAATTATGTTTTCTAACAGATTTCAGTAGTTGACCAACATTTCAAAGTTTTTAGGTTCATTATTTTTTAGTATTTTTAATTTGAGCACCCAAAAATGTCAGGTGGTGCAACCAAATATATGAAAATATATTTATATGTTCCTGTTATTTTTTCTGTGTGAAATTATTGGCAAGTATCTCTCAAGTGTCTGTAGTGACTCATACANTCTTCACTTTAAAATAAAAGTCTAATGTTACGGTTGCACCACCCTGACATTTGACAAGGTGAAAATTATGGGACAAAAGTTTTTGACATTTCTCAACAGCTTTAAAATTCTTTTTATTTGCAAAGAATGTTTTATTTAAAAAGGTTGAAGCATAAAATAATGCCACTGTATTTTTAATTTCCATTTACAATAACTGACATTCAATTTTTAGAGTTTAATTACTGTGGATACTTGTCAGGACGGTTGCACCACCTGACATTTTGGGGGTTTGAGGAACCAAAACACAAAAAAACCATGTTATATTTTAATAGTTACAGACAGGTGTGAAAACCCTATGTGGTAAAACATGTGACGTCACACAGGTGAAGAGTTCACAGAGAGAAAAATAAAAACATAAACAGATAAAATCACCCTGATAAAACCTGAAAATGATTAAAAAAGGGTCTGAGTGTTGAACAGTGAATAAATAAAGGTCTAAATGTTGAACTGTAAATAGATAAAGTTGTAAATAATGAACATTAAATAAATATTTGTGTTTGTTTTTGCGGCTAACACAGTTAGCACAGTTAGCTCCATGACCTGATTCTGACTCTGCTGCTGCTTCAAAAACTACAAATAAACACATGAAACTACAAACAGACGTGAGACAGAGAGAAAACATTCTTACTTCTGGTGGTGGAGACGGAGTTGGCGGAGATAATCATCGAAGAATTCATCTTTACATCCAGCAAAAAAAGCAAAAACTGCAGCAAAATGTAAACAACACTGCAGCTCTCTTCCGGCTCACGCAGAGCACGTACAGGCGACGTCACGGCACGTACAGGAGACGTCACAGCACGTACTGGAGCGGCGGAAAAAGTAAATAAACAAACGCAACAAAACCTCAACGTTTACCAGTGAAATACACGACAAAATAACGTTTATGTCTTTGAAAAACGTACAATGAATTAATAAATGTTTTTGTTTCCTGACTGATGCAACGGATCTGGTTAAAAAAAAAAAATCCATTTTTTTTTAAAATCATGAAAAATAAAATATAAAAACTAAGAAAATGGCTTTGTTGAGGTTTTCTTGTGCCCAAGTAAAGTCAAAATTTTGTGCTAAAGAGCAGAAATCTCAAAATTTTGATTCCTTTTTTCCCAAAATCGAAACTTTTGTTTCTCATAATTGTGCCTTTGATTAGAAATTTTGACTTTTTTTCTATTTAATTTTTTCTATTTTAATTTTTTCTATTCAATTTTAACCTCACAATCAGATAAACTGCAAAGATATGAATTCAAAATGTACAGTGCTTGTTTCTGTTATTGCTTTTTAAACAGAACAATTTTCTCTGCAGTTGAAAGATGTATGAGAAGAGTTTCCAAATAGGTAAATGACAATAGAGCTAATGTAATAAACAACAAGTAAATTAAATCATACACATAATAATCCTTTTTCTAGGTAACATGAAAAAAAGACAAATGACGCTTTTTGGTCACTTTAAGCAGAAACATCAATTATTTACACATTTAACGGTGTGAAACATGATAAGTTTCAGCTGTTTGATGTCTTTAAAGGTGCTTTATAGTATAAGATGACATCTAACATAACAGACTCTGCAGAGATGGAATAAAATCAACACCTGAATAAAAATATAACTTAGTTTTTCGCTATTACAGTTTAGTAGGAGTTGGTTTAATATGTTTCTCCACAGTTATGTTTGTTCAGAGCTGATCCAGTAATGTTCATGTTTTTGTATTTAGGGAAATAAATGCATTATTAAAAAGGATGTGCAAATCTATAAAGAAATGCAGGAGTAAATACAAGCAGAGAATTGGAAAATAACATCAGAATTTAGTTTTATTTCAGTGAATGTTGAAATGTTTTTGTTTTCCAGCGTCGTTGAGGTAAATTCACACTTCTGTCTGCAGTTTTTCTGCAGCTTTAGTAAAACCTGAGATGCATCTGAATGCTGAGTGTGAACGTTTCCCCTGAGACTTTTCTCTGTAAGAGACTTTTTCTGCTGGAGCTTTTTTTATTCTGAGGGGTTTGAATAAGAAAAGAGGCTCGTTCAGAGGAAACAGCTCGTGGTGAAGCTGAGAGTCACTAACAGATTCACTTCTTCATCCTCTGAACGTCTGCTGAGAGCATCCACCCCCCCTTCATCCACAAACACAACAATCAGAGAGGGGGGGGGGGTCTTTCAGAGCTGCTGATGCAGATTCAGTCTGCTCTCCTGCAGCTACATTTGCATTTTCAGCTCTCGCTCTTTGTTCTGTTCTGACCTGAGGACGGATGAGTTTCACAGAGCTGTGTTTAAAGCTGCAGCACATTCCTGAAAGTCTGTGTCTTTAGTTTTAACGACAAACTTAAAGCCTGATGCACCAAACAGTCGTTCAGGAAAGACTCTCAGGAATATTGATTAAATACAAGCACTAAAAAGAAAGAAAAAATCACCTTTTTGTACTTTATACACGACACAAAAGGAGAAAACAGTTTCTGAGGACTGAATGTTCTGTTCAGGAGCATCACGCTGTTTTTATCCTTCCACTCAGGAAAAGTGGATAAATCACAAAAATGACTCAATGATCTCTTCAGTAAAGTTTCATTTCATGATGAATTATATCATAGTGTAAATTATTGTATCATATTGTGACGTATCATGTTGTATCCTGACATATCTTATCCTGACATCATATCGTGCATTGTTGTATCATATCATGATGAATTGTCTTTTATTGTGACTTCTTTTATCTTGACATCTCATGAAGTGATGTGTTAGGATCCTAAAGTATGTTATCGTGACATATCGTGACATATCATGATGTAAAGTAGCATGCAGTTAAGTATTGTATCATGATCTGTTAAGTATCACAACAGTTTCATTTAGCATCTTATCATGATGTTTTGCCAAGTATCATGAATAACTGTAAAATAAAGTATCATATCATTGAGTATCACATGATACTTATATTGTGAAGTATCATGACATAATTTGCGATTGAGTGGTGTTTTATTAAGCATATTATCATGGTGTATTGTAAAATATCATGATATATCATAAAGTATTGTATCATTAAGTATCATGAAATATTTTTGGAAAGTGTCATGACGTATGGTATTGTAAAGTATCATGACAATTTTTATTGTAAAGTGTCATGACATATATTATTGTAAAGTATCATGAAATATGGTATTGAAAAGTATCATGACATAAATTATTGTAAGTGTCATGACATATATTATTGTAAAGTATCATGACATATGGTATTGTAAAGTGTCATGATATATGGTATTGTTAAGTATCATGACATACATTATTTTAAAGTATCATGACATATTCAATTATAAAGCATTGTTTCTAACCCTAACACTTATTTTAAGCATCTTATCATAATGAATTGCAAAGTATCATTACATATATTATTGTAAAGTATCATGACATATATTATTGTAAAGTATTATAATATATGGTATTGTAAAGTGTCATGACATATTATTGTAAAGTATCATGACATATGGTATTGAAAAGTATCATGACATATTCTATTATAATGTATTGTTTCTAACCCTAACACTTATTTTAAGCACCTTATCAAAATGAATTGCAAAGTATCATGACATATTATTGTAAAGTATCATGAAATATGGTATTGAAAAGTATCATGACATATGGTATTGTTTAGTGTCATGACATATATTATTGTAAAGTATCATGACAAATGGTATTGTAAAGTGTCATGATATATGGTATTGTTAAGTATCATGACATATATCATTGTAAAGTATCATGACATATTCAATTATAAAGCATTGTTTCTAACCCTAACACTTATTTTAAGCATCTTATCATATTGAATTGCAAAGTATCATTACATATATTATTGTAAAGTATCATGACATATATTATTGTAAAGTATTATAATATATGGTATTGTAAAGTGTCATGACATATTATTGTAAAGTATCATGACATATGGTATTGTAAAGTATCATGACATATTCTATTATAATGTATTGTTTCTAACCCTAACACTTATTTTAAGCATCTTATCATAATGAATTGCAAAGTATCATTACATATATTATTGTAAAGTATCATGACATATATTATTGTAAAGTATTAAAATATATAGTATTGCAAAGTGTCATGACATATATTATTATAAAGTATCATGAAATATTATTGTTTAGTGTCATGACATGTGGTATTGTTAAGTATCATGACATATATTATTGTAAAGTATCATGACATATATTATTGTAAAGTATCATGACATATTCTATTATAATGTATTGTTTCTAACCCTGACACTTATTATAAGCACCTTATCATAATGAATTGCAAAGTATCATGACATATTATTGTAAAGTATCATGACAATTTTTATTGTAAAGTATCATGACATATTACTGTAAAATGTCATGAAATATATCATTGTAAAGTATCATTACATATACTATTGTTAAGTATCATGACATATGGTATTGTTTAGTGTCATGACGTTTATTTTTGTAAAGTATCATGACATATTATTGTAAAATATCATGACATATGGTATTGTAAAGTATCATGACATATTCTATTATAATGTATTGTTTCTAACCCTGACACTTATTTTAAGCACCTTATCATAATGAATTGCAAAGTATCATTACATATTATTGTAAAGTGTCATGACATATTTTATTGTAAAGTATCATGAAATATGGTATTGTTTAGTGTCATGACGTTTATTTTTGTAAAGTATCATGACATATTATTTTAAAGTATCATGAAATATGGTATTGTAAAGTATCATGACATATAGTTTAATAACACTGAGGAACATAGTTTTTGTTGAGTTAGGTCTGACAGCTGATCAAACAAAATTTCACAGATTGAATTTAACACAGCCTTTAGTATCGGTCTGATACCGACATTTATTCTGTTTGTTTTCAGCAGAAACAGGGAGGTTCAGCTCCGTCTGCAGAAGTTCAGGGTTCGAAAAAATCCTTCAGGAAACGTTTAAAGTTTGAGCAACAGTAGATTCTGCTGCATCGGTTCAACACAAAGGAAACTAAACTGACCCTGTGATCCAGTTCAGGGACTTTTTCAGGAACTTTTTCTGAACCTTTTTCCCAGGAACAACAACAACAGAAGCAAAGATCTGGTTTTGTTTCCACAAACTCTGATGCTCCTGTGAATTTAAAGTTCATCTCTGGGACTTTCCACTGAAACCGTGTGGGTGAAGTTTCAGCCGGATTTTACAACGTCAGTCACAAGTTTCAGTACGAGGAATCAAAACTTCTTCAAACGGAGAGAAAAACGGTGAAAAACTGAGAGAACGGAGAGAGAGGGAAGTGAAAGAGGAGCCAGAGGTGAAACTTTTGTGGTGAGACTCCACAAACAGCAAAAGAAAACTTTAAATTTTATGTTATAACTGTGACTTTATCTCAAGTGTATGACTTTATTATCACATATTTCAGACTTTTTATCTCATTATTTTGATTTTTAACCTCAATTTTTACACTTAACGTCATAACTTTGGGTTTTTATCTCAAAGTTTTTTCTTCACGCTTATGACTGTATTTCAAAATTTTGACTTTATTCTATAATTTTGACCTTTTGTTTCTCAAAATGTTGACTTTATTACTCAAATTTCTAACTTAAATATCTTGAATATTCAACCTATTTTCCTTATAATTTCTACTTTTATATAATTTGACTGAGGACAAATAACTTAAAACTTAAATAAAAAATAAAGCCGGATGTTTTTATTTTTTTGATTCTACTTGATGTTACAATTTTGACTTTTTATTTTAAAATTTTGACTTTTTATCTCATTATTTGGCTTTTTGTCTCACTTTTTTATCATAATTTTTCTTTTTTTTGTCAATATTTCACTTTTTATCCCAAAATTTTGACTTTGTATCTCAGTATTTTGACTTTTTACAGGCTAATGACTTTACCTTAAAATTTGGATGTTTTTTCATTATTTTCACTATTATTATATTATTACTGCACTGGTTTCCTTTAAATTTTTTAATTTTTTTTCCCTCAAACTTTTGACAATTAACTCAAAACTTTGACTTTCTATCTCGAAACATTTATAAACTGTCATGACTTTGATTTTTTATCTCAAAATTGGACCTTTTTTTTCGTATCTTATTATTTTGACTTTGTATCTCAAAATCTTTATATTTTATGTCATGACTTCAAAACTTCATCTTAAAATCTCAACTTTCTATATCTTTAAATTTTTTTTTTTTTTACGCTTATGACTTTATTTCATAATTTTGACATTTTGTGTCTCAAAATGTTGACTTTATTTCTCAAATTTCTGACTTAAATATCTTGAATATTCAACCTACTTTCCTTATAATGTCTACTTTTATATAATTCGACAGAGGACGAATAATTTAAAATTTAAACAAAAATAAAGCCGGATGTTTTTATTTTTTTGATTCTACTTGATGTTACAACTTTGATTTTTTTTTTTTTAAATTTTGACTTTATCTCATTATTTGGCTTTTTGTCAATATTTCCACTTTTTATCCTTTTTATCCCTTGTTGATGGTTTTTTACTTTTTTAACTTTTGATTTTCAAAGATCAGAGGTTTTTTTTCTGATTTTGCCATGATAAGGGCAAATAATAATAAAAATAATTTTGACCAGATACAACATTTTCATTTTTTTACATTTTGACTTGATACAGACAAAACAATTTTTCTTTAATCTTGACTTGAAACAGGCATTTTTTCATTATTATTATGTCTTGATTTCATTTCTTTTATTATTATTTGACTAGATAAAGTCATTTCTTTATTTATATTATTTTGACTTGATAGGAGTAATTGTTTAAAATTATTTTGACTTGATTGGAGTAATTTTTTAAAATCATTATTTGACTTGGTACAGGCATTTTTTCATTATTATTTTGGCTTGATATAGAATTATTATAAATATTTTGACTTGATACAGGTTATTTTTACATTTCTTCTGTCCTTAAGTCCTGGTTAAAGCTTTGAGATGTGAAGAGAATCTGTTCATAGATTTTACCAAAGTAAAAACACTTTATAGCTCAAACTGAATCCATTTTACCGTAAAAAACTGAGGAGTAATGATGAAAAAGTTATTTTGAGAATTTGATGCAGAAATGTTTGAAACTCTTCAGTGTTTCTATAAAAACCAGAGCGAAGTTTCTGTTCACCGACGTCAGTTTCATGTTTGTGTTTGTCAGAAACTTAAATTCATCTTTCCTGTTCACACACTTTGACTCATCTCTGCGTGTGTTTGTCTCCGTGAGCGTTTCCACCTTAAATTCCTCCTCTTTGTGCCGCTGCAAACAGGAAGTTTGGAGTTAAAAGGAGAACAAAGGCTGAAAAAAGCTCCTGCTGTTTTTTTTCTGACTCCTGTTTGCTCCTCAAAGATCAAAAAGTCACATTCCTCTCTGCTGCTTTTCTCCAAAAGAAGGTCGGAAACTCTTACGTAACGCCGCGGCGCTGCCAGCGTTTACACAAACGGACAAAGTCGGTCAGAGGAACCGTCTGACCACCAGAGTCAGGGCGGCGGTTACATCACGGGGTCGAGGAGGCGAGGGCGAGGAGGCGAGGAGGTGCAGAGAACAGGCAGAGAACGAATGAATGTTCTGTTCTCATGTTTTAACGCTGTCAACCTGAAGAAGAAGAAGATCCTCTGTGGTTAATGTGCGTTCTGAGCGGACGCCGTGGCCTCCGTTCGACGCCGCCGCCTCCCTCCATCGTCCTCCTGAAGCCGCGGCGACGAGAAAAGAGTCTGAGAGTTTTCAGATCTGCACCGTCACATTTTTATCTCGTTTTAACTTTTATCCGAGGTGAACTGAGAACTTTTCTCTGTGAATCTGCATCAGAATAATATAATAATAAACTTTATTTGTATAGCACTTTTCAAACGCAAAGTTACAAAGTGCTTTACAGACAATAAATGCAACAGTGCTCTGAGAAAAACAGTTAAAGTAAAATCAGTCATCAGAGCAGGCAGGAAAACAGAAGAAAACACAAGAACAGGATCAGCTAAATATAATGATTAAATATACACAATTGAAACAAACAAGGTAAAAACACGTGTGAATAATAGAAAATAAAAGACCTCAGCTAAAATCAGGGAAGGCTCTCCGATAAAAATATGTTTTAAGAAGTGATTTAAAAGAGGTGACTGACTCAGCAGATCTAATTTCCTCTGGGAGACTGTTCCAGAGCCTCGGAGCAAACGCTGAAAAAGCCCAGTCTCCTTTTTTTCTCAGCCGAGTCACCGGCAAATTTAAAAGACCTTTGCCCGAGGACCTCAGAGGACTCATCGGCTCATAGGGGGTTAAAAGGTCTAAAATGTAAGGTGGAGCGAGGCCCTGCAGAGCTTTAAAAGTGGTCAGTAAAATCTTAAAATCAATTCTAAAACATACGGGAAGCCAATGTAAGGAGGATAAAATCTGGGTGATGTGCTCATGTTTCCTTGTTTTCGTTAAAAGTCTGGCAGCAGAGTTTTGAACAAGTTGTAAGCGATTTACATCTCTCTGGCTCAGGCAGGTAAAAAGACTATTGCAGTGATCCAGGCGTGAGGATATAAAAGCGTGTAAAAGCTTAAAATGGACCTAATTTTGGCAATGTTTCTTAGCACTTCATCACAACAATCGTCCACAGACTTTTCTGACTGAAGCCGCGTTTCCATGACAACGCTTCACCACAAAATGCCAACGTTTCCAAAAGTTTCTGTTTTACGTCGACTGAAACTAAAACATTATTTTTTCTGCATCAAAACCTTCGAGTTTCATCTTGAAAAAAACAAAAACAGAAATGAAAATTGAAAA
Source organism: Thalassoma bifasciatum (assembly GCA_008086565.1). Classification (NCBI taxonomy): domain Eukaryota; kingdom Metazoa; phylum Chordata; class Actinopteri; order Labriformes; family Labridae; genus Thalassoma; species Thalassoma bifasciatum. The sequence goes on along the minus strand of RPOG01000962.1, from coordinate 100,575 downwards.
TTAAACTTGGTCAGATGTTTTTTTTTTTTGGTCGATATTAAGTTTGAAATTCTGAGACAAAAAGTTACTTTCAAGATTTTTGCTGAAACTAATCTAACTTCAATTTTAACCTCAATGCTGAATCTTTAGCTCATAAATTTGACTATTTTCCTCAAATTTATGACTTAATCATCTCAGTGTTGAGACTTTTTGTGTCATTATTTTGACTTTTTTTCTCAAAATTTCGACTTGAACGTTTCAGTATTATCACTTTTCATCCCATATTTTTTTTACTTTTTTTCCTCACGCTTTGAATTCAAACCCAAATTTCAACGTTATAATCTAAGAATTTTAACTTTTACTTTGAGCCGCAAGATTTTGACATTTAATGGCAAAATTTTTGTCTTTATCTCATACTTGATCTTTTTTTTACCTCAAAAATGTGACTTTCTTTCTCAAAATTGTACTGTATTATTTCAGTAGTACAACTTTAATCTCTAAATTTTAACATTAAATGACAAAATTATTTCTTTTTATCTCTTGAATGTTTCTTTTTTTCCTAATATATAATTGTATTATCTCAGTATTATGATTTTAATCTCAAAATTTTAGCATTTAATGACAAAATTATTTTCTTTTTATCTCTTGAGTTTTTCTGTTTTTCTTAAAATATAACCCTATGATCTCAGTATTATGATTTTAATTTCAAAAGTTTTACATTTAATGGCAAATTTTCTTCTTTGTTGTTTATAATTTTCACTTTATCATCTCAAAATTGACTTTTTATCTCATTATTTTGACTTAATTTGGGCCAAAAAAGGAAAATCTCAACGAAGCCAAGTTTTCATTTTAACTNCCCATCCAGTTGTCAATAAAGCCTCTGAACAAACAGCTGATAAAAACCAGGAGGAGGAGAAACAGACTTATGTAACGTAGAGAAGAAAACCTTCATATTTGGTCTAATAAAAGGGGTTTTATATTTAAATCAACCCCATAATTCCTCCTGGGGGGTCCTGACTAAGGCTGAACAATTTTAGAAAAAGATCTACTTGCAATTTTTCTGGCAGATATTGCGATCTCAATTCAATTTACAATTTTATTTAAATCAAGCTTTAGTGAAGTTTTCCCAATGACCAGCAGAGAATCACATCAAACCATCAAAACATCAAAAGTTTTTACTGTAATACAAGGATGAAAATGAAGGTAAGAGTTATTTTTAACTTTTAGATATAAAGGTCAATATTTAAGTTAAAAAGGGGAAATTTTGAAAAATAAAGACAAAATTCTGAGACAAAAAAAAATCAATATTTTGAGATTAAAGAAAAAAAATCTGAATCTTATGTAATTAATCCAACATTGTGTGAAGAAAGTCTAAACTTTCACATTAAGGGTCAAAATTTGAAGATAAAGGCAACATTTGAGATAAAAAGTCAAATTTCTAAGATTTAAGTCGAAACCATATGAAATTAAGACATTAATAGATAAAAGGCAAAATTTTGAAAAAAAAGAAAGAAGAAGAATTATGAGATAAACAGCCAATTTTCTCAAAAAATTTAGGAAAAAAAAACATACAACATATTGAGATTAGGCGTGGAAATTTTTAGATCTAAAGTCAAATTATGAGATAATAAGTAGAAGTTTTGACATAAAAGGTGGAAAGTATGAGATAAGAGGTAAACATTGTAACATAGAGGCAAAAATTTGAAAACAAAAGTCAAAAGTTTGAGGACAAAAAGTCAAATTACGAGATAATAAGTCAAAGTGATGAAATAAAAAGAAAAAATTATGAGACTAAGTCAAAATTAAAAGGAAGAGACAAAAATTTGGAAAAAAAGTCAAAAGTTTGAGATAAAATGTCACAATTTTGAGATAATATGTTAAGATATGGAATTAAAAGTGGAAATTATAAGAAACAACAAAAGCAAATTTTGAGATAAAATGTCTAAATTCTCTGGTAATTATGTCAAATTTTTGAGATGAAAAAAAATCAACATTTTGTGATAATGAGATAAGATTTTGAAATTGAAAGTTAGAATTATGAGACTAGAGTCAAAATTTTAATACAGAATCAAAATTTTGGGACAAAGTCAAAATTCTGAGCTTAGTCCAAACATGAGATAAAAAGTCAATTTTTTTTTAAAAGTTGAAAAAAAAAATCCAGGATAACTGAAGATGAGTTTCTTTTCTTTCAACTTTATGTTTTTCTGGACTCATAAAAAACAAAATTTGAGGACATAAGTTCATGATTTTACAAATAATGGAATGTGAATGTACTGATCTGTCTGATCCAAATAAAGATATAATAATAATTAAAAAAAGTTAAAAATAAAAAAATATATAAAAATTGGGATATTGAGATACAAATAAGATGCTTTTTTCTTTGGGTATTTTTGCAGACACACCTGACTCTCTCTGAGGGTTTTTATCTGAGTGTTAGAAACTCTGCAGACTGAGATCTGAACTGATCCTGTGAGGCAGCTCCACCCGGGTGGGGCTTCCCCTCACCTCGAATCAAACGCACAGAAGGAAACGAGTGAACAAACAGATTCAGGAAAAGGATCAAAGATCAGGTTCATAGATCTGAGGCTCTGAAGGTTTCAGCCACACTCTCTGCTCTTCTTTCATCCCTCCATCCCACCCAGAGAGATAACACCACCCACAGGAAAAAATGAAGAAGAGGAGGAGGAGGAGGAAGAGTGGACAAGACTTTCAGGATTATATAATCTGAGTTTTTACATAACAAGGAGAAGTCGACTGGAACAGAAAACACTGAAGATTTACACACAGGAAACAGTGGAGGGAAGGAGGGAAGGAGGGATATATGGATGGATGGATGGATGAACAGATGTATGGATGGATGGATAGATGGATATATATATGGATATATATATATATATATGGATGGATGGATGGATAGATGGATATACAGATGGATATATGGAAAGATGGATGGATGAATATATGGATGGATGGATGGATGAATAGATGGATGGATGGATGGATGGATGGATGGATGGATGGATATATGGATGGATGGATAAATGGATGGATGGATGGATGGATGGATGGATGGATATATGGATGGATGGATATATGGATGGATGATATATGGATGGATGGATGGATGGATGGATGGATGGATGAACGGATGGATGGATGGATGGATGGATGGATGGATGGATGGATGGATGGATAGCTCATGTTTCAGCCTTTAGCTCATGTTTCAGCCTTTAGCCTGTGCTCTATCTCTCTCCTGTTTATCTTTTTCTCTTCCGTCTCTTTTCTGTCAGACAGTCCAGCTCCTGTTCCTGTTATGAAACAAAGTTTCAGAAAGTCTCTCTGTGATAAATGAACTTGAACAGCTGATGAGGCTGGAAGAAGAGTTAACCGTGAACTTTAAAGATGATGTAACAGATTCTGGTGTGTGGATGATATACGAGGAGCTGCAGGGTTAATCCCAGCACCATGACTTATATAAGCGTCAGCTGGAGCCGCACAGACCTCAGAGGATGATCCTGCAGGATTACACAGGCCTGTCTGTCCCTGCACACACACTAACCTACAGTTACAGTTATACACACTTACACACTCTTACATACACTTCAACACAAAGACATGAAGTTAATTTGACTTTTTGTGGACTCAGTGGTGATGGAGAAACAACAAAGTGCTGATGCAAACCTCAACTATGAGGAGCATAGACACTATTTTGCATAGGAGCTAAAACACACTCTGAAGTGCCATCTAATCAGCTGTTACTTTCTTAAGTGTTGGGAGCCAAAATGTGTGCAAAGGTGCCCAACTGACACCAAAACATACAATTGAATACCTGATTGGGGGCCAAAAAAACAAGCTTAAGTGCCCTTTTAAGAACCAAAATGCATGATAGTTTCCTTTTGGAAGCCAAAATGTGTGATTATCTGTACATTTAGGAGGAAAATCATGTCATTAAGTGGAGTCAAAACACATGATAGCACCTGCTTGAGAGCAAAAAAACTCCACAGTATGTTTTTGGGAGCTTAATGTGTGCCAAAGTTCCCCTGGCTACCAGAACGTCATTTTCCTAAATGATCAGTGTTTTTACCTTCATCTTACAGGGGCCTTCATGTTACAGGGGCCTTCATGTTACAGGGGCCTTCATCTAACAGGGGCCTTCATCTTACAGGGGCCTTCATCCAACAGGGGCCTTCATCTAACAGGGGCCTTCATCTAACAGGGGCCTTCATCTTACAGGGGCCTTCATCCAACAGGGGCCTTCATCTTACAGGGGCCTTCATCCAACAGGGGCCTTCATCTAACAGGGGCCTTCATCTTACAGGGGCCTTCATCTTACAGGGGCCTTCATCTAACAGGGGCCTTCATCTTACAGGGGCCTTCATCTCCCCCCCCTATGACATCATAAGGCTCTTTAATTTGAATGTAAACAAACAGGAGGAGGGTCTTTTAAAAGTTCCCCTGGCTACCAGAACGTCATTTTCCTAAATGATCAGTGTTTTTACCAGCTACATAAGAACCATAATAAAATCTCTCTAAATATCTTAGTTTGTATAAAATTTGAACAAATATTTTCACCTGTAGGCCGCCATTGTTGTTTACAATAACGTCTGGGTAGTGAGGTCATATGGTTGCACC
>RPOG01000962.1:80917-95830 GCA_008086565.1 Thalassoma bifasciatum | reverse complement strand
GTCATATGGTTGCACCGGGCTGGATCTCATACAGGATCATATAAGTCCTGGAGCGGACTTCAGTGGTTTCCAGAGGAAGTTTTGTGGGTTTGTGTTGGAAAATAGTCGGCACAGCATTTGGCTTTAGTCTCCGTTTATAATGACCCACACCTGTCAGCTCTTTCATCAGCATGGGCCGGCTAAATGCAGCAAATGCTTCTGGGGAGAAGTGGCCAGAACATAGCCGCGGCTCCATGGGAAGTTGTTTACGCCCACAAGCCATTTCCCACAACTTCCTTCTTTTCTTGTCTTTTGGGAAGCTGTGCAGACTAACATCAGTCTCCTTGTTTCCTTTGGACTGAAAAGTGCAGTGACTTAGATCTCAGAATTTTAACTTTTTGTCTCAAATTATTAACTTTGGGCTCTTAATCTCATAATTCTGACTTTTCCCATGATTTTGACGTTTTTATCCCCCCCAAAAAATCAGCATTTTGTCTCTGAATTTTAACTTTTTCATCTTAAATTATTGACATTTATCTCATATCAAAAACTTTTTTATCCTAAATTATTGACCACTTATCTTATAATTTTGACTTTCTTTTTTTATCTCCAATTTTTGACTTTTAACTCAAAATTTTGACTTTTTATCTTACGATTTTGTCTTTTTTTTCCCAAAAACTTGACATTTTGTCTCAGAATTTCAACTTTGATATCTCAGGTTATTGACCTTTCACCCAAAAGCAGCCACATGTGGCATTATTATGTTTTTTTCCCTCCTCAAACCTCGTGACTTACGGCGACTAGTAGTGAGGAAACGGCCAAATCCAGATGCTCGGCACCAAGCAACCAATCTACNGTTTTTATCCCCCAAAAAATCAGCATTTTGTCTCTGAATTTCAACTTTTTCATCTTAAATTATTGACATTTATCTCATATTAAAAACTTTTTTATCCTAAATTATTGACCACTTATCTTATAATTTTGACTTTCTTTTTTTATCTCCAATTTTTGACTTTTAACTCAAAATTTTGACTTTTTATCTTACGATTTTGTCTTTTTTTTCCCAAAAACTTGACATTTTGTCTCAGAATTTCAACTTTGATATCTCAGGTTATTGACCTTTCACCCAAAAGCAGCCACATGTGGCATTATTATGTTTTTTTCCCTCCTCAAACCTCGTGACTTGTGGCGACTAGTAGTGAGGAAACGGCCAAATCCAGATGCTCCAAGCAACCAATCTACATCATCAACCCAGAATGCATTGCTGCAGTAAAACAATGGCTGAAGGATAGAAACTGTGTTTTAAACTGTATTTTTTTTTAAAGAAAAACCAATTTGTTATGTCTTTAACAACAAATTCTAGTTTGAGACATTTAAGCAGATTCATGCCTGTTAGTCCTTACAGTCGGGTTCACTTTAAAACAGACTAAGCACCAGAGGATTCTCTTAGTTTATAAAATGTTAGAAAAACAAATATCCAGTCTCTGTAGTTTATGGTTTAAGCAGCAAAGACATTTCTCTGACTCTGAATTCTTCATCTCTTCACAGATTTCCATATTTCTCTCTCCTCATCCTCTCATCCAGGTTTTTCTCCCTGAAATCTGGAGGAAGCTGCTGCTCGTCTGCGTGAAGAATAATTAGCCTCATCTCGCTCTCTGTTGCCCGTGGCGATGTGTGTAAATGAGCTTCCTCCTCCTCCTCCTCCTCTTTTTTCAGCTTTTTCTTCTTCCAGGAGTCAGACACAAAGACGAGTTTCAGCTCAAACTCACAGAAGTTTTAAAACTGTTTTGAGATGATTCAGAGAAAACCTCAGTGTGATTTTTATTTCTGCTGTTTTTTCCTGATCCAAACTCAGGTTTGCAGAGCAGCAGCTGTGGTCGTCTCCTCTGACGTTCCACGCCGCACTGATGGCGTTCAAACCTGACAGCAGGCGGTTCAGACGCACATCAAACGGCGCAGACGCCTCGGGGCATCGCAGACCGAGCCGCTCTGATTCTGGAAATATAAAACAGGAGCGAAGCAGCTGAGAGGACGCAGAGGTTACTGCAGGTCAGAGCGAGCGTTTCCATCCCCACGCCCTTCAGCAAGGCACTAACCCCTGGATCAGCTGACTGCAGATTCAGTAAACGTTCTGTTCCAGCCGAGAGCGAAGCAGGAAAACAGGAATAAAAACAGGAGGGATTATGGAGAGGGAAGAGAGGAAGGAGCAGAGAGAAGCTTCTTTAGCCCCGGGCGCTTTGAGGAAACAGCTGAGGCTCAGAGAAACGCTCAGATTGATTTAGGACGGCAAAAAAAAACATGCTGAATCTGACAGCTAACACGCTCTCTCTGAAAAAAACACCTGCAACAAAATCTGCTCTCACACTGTGTCTGAAACATTCGCTTTAATTAGTATAGAAGGTAAAGAATGTGGCTAAAAATGTAGATTTCATTAAAAACAATACTGCGGCTGAAGAGGCTGAAAGAAGCTGCAAAAATAAGTTTAAAGTGTCACAACAGTTGGAAAAGAGTTTACGAATGTTGCTTTTCCACAATACAATCCCAGCTCTACTCTCCTCGTCTCTACTGGGTTTGGTTCTTTTCCTCTAGCCCGACTACAGACTCACGGTGGGCGTGGATCTTATAACACAGCTGCGCTAAAGTGCTGCGCAGAAGTGCGTGCATGTTCATCTATAACGCCACACAAACATCATTTTGTACTAACATATGTGCCACCGTGGTCTTTAAAGGAAAAAAAAAAAGCTTTAAAAAGATTTCATTAAAGTAATACAGCGGCTCAATGTGGGTCGTCATGACAACGGAGGTAAACAACAGCCTGGTGCTGCTNTTAAAAGACTCTTTAAAGCCAACTATCTTTGCTGTTAACTTCTTTTTGGTTTAAAAAGGACTTTTAACTTCTTTAGGAATCATGAAGGAGCATTTTAGGGCTGTATTTTGTCTTCATTCAGTCTGGTTCTGTGCCGTCAGGTTTAAATGTCATTAAAAACCCGTCGCTGACTTATTCCTTTGCCTCTTGTAAGTGATTTGTTCAGAGTCAGAAGCTGCAGAGACGACATTCTCTGACCAATGAGTGACCGGCAGTCCGTCCACGTCACCTTTTAGTATCAGCTTTACTCGCAAACACAGGTTTTGGCGCCCGTTTCAGGGTTGGTTAAGTTTCGTCCTCTCTGTGACCTTTTCTTACACAACCCTCTGGTATCAGCGAGGATCTGTGGACGAGGTCACTTCCTGTCCTGACTCCTTGTGAAGATGTGAGGGTCTGTTAAATAACTGTTGTATTTGTAAGAAAGTCCTGGCGCTGCAGGCTCTGACCCAGAACTCTTCATGTGGGTCAGAGCTGTGAACATGGACTTGGTCACATGTAGGTTTCATGAAATCAGGGTCAGAGTTATTTACCAAACAGAGTCAGAGCAGCTCAGCAGACGTGTTTGTGTTTGTGTTCAACTCTGAACTTTCTGCATTTCAGGTCAGTGGATTCATTTTTCAGACACAGTGTGAGACTTATTCATGGGATAAACTTATCAATTTTACAAAACATTGATTTCAAGCATTGACAAATTTTACATTGAGTCATTTGGGTGATATTTTACTCTCATTTAACACAGAGCAAAAAAAAATGCAAATTATGTATACCTGTTTTTTTTTATATTATTTCCAGCATTATTTGTTCAAAGTCATCATTAAAATATGACAAAGCTGTTTAAAACTATTCAAATATTTAACACCCATAAAGTTATTCACTTTGTATGTGTCCAAGAAATCTGTGTCAACTGTAAAAAAAAAAAAAAATCAGCAACAGTTTGTTTTAAAGTCACATGACTCAAACTATATGAGGTCAAAGACTTTTTGGTGGGAACTTTGGAGAAAGTTTTATATTTTCAACTCCTCTTTATCAATATTTCATCCAAATGTTTGTCTGTAAATGGTGAGATTTAATTATTCGTCAACTGTGTTTTTATTGGCATTTTCTTGTGTAATAACTGAAGATGTTAAAATGACCAAAATGTAAAGAATACACAGAAATACGGAGGTCAGGTGGTGACAAATACAAGGTCTAAACAGAGTTCATATCAACTGTGTTACGAGTGTTTTTGTGCCGTAATTCTCTTAAATGTTGACTTAACTGTGATTTAAATAATTCAGGACATTTCTAAAGAGCTGATGTAATAGTTGAGTTACTCTGAATCCAGTGTAATATGAATTTATATAGAAAAAATAGTCACAACTCTTGTTTGTAACACAGTTGACAAAATAATGAACCATTTCTTTTTTTTGCAATTAAAACATTTAAGAAATCATTACATATTAAGCATGCTAATTAATGAATTTAGTGCATTGCACACATTTACTATTCAAACAGATAGAAAATAAATGATTTCTTCACTTTTGGCACACCTGAAATGTTCCCTTAATTATAGAATTACTGTTTCAATGAGCTGGAGTCAAGAGATTCAAGCCTCAGAGAGAGAAACAGATTAAAAATGAGGAGTTTGTCGACGAGTGTTCGACCACAAAGTGACCCTGTGTACATGGGGTGAACTTTGACCTTTAGTTCCTTTGTGTTTCTGGTTTTCTTTGGACATAAAAGGAGTTTTTTTTTAACAACAGACAAAAGCAGGAACGTGCAGATCAGACGTGCGGCGCTGAAATCTTTGAGGAGATGTCCTTCAGAGATAAAATCATGTCTGAAACTCCCAAAGATGAGGACGCAGACTTTCTTTTTCTCCAAGTAAGGAGGGAGGAGAACATCCTGACTCTGCTTCGTCCTGGTTCAGTAAATATTTGATCTCGTCCTCGGAGGAGCAGCGGGAACATTCCTGACCTCGCTCTGACATAACGTCCTCAGCGTCGCCGTAAACAGCAGATAACTGCAGCTCACAGACTCGGTATGTTGAGGACACGTCCTCAGAGGTTTGTGTTCGGGGTCGGACTAAAAATTCACCCCCCCCTCCTCGGACTGATGGACGTGTCTGACATGAAGCTCAGGAGGAGACTCAGTCATTAAACTAACCTCTAAAAACTCCCCGAGGAAACTGAGAGTGTCCGACTGCTCCTCAGCTCCATGAATAATGGAGCAAGTGTGTGTGTGTTTCTGTAAGTGTGTGTGTTTCTGTAAGTGTGTGTGTGTGTTTCTGTAAGTGTGTGTGTGTGTTTCTGTAAGTGTGTGTGTGTTTCTGTAAGTGTGTGTGTGTTTCTGTAAGTGTGTGTGTGTGTGTGTGTGTTTCTCCTGCCTCACAATAATGATAATCGACCAATTAGTCGTCCAGAGACTCTTGAACACCTGGGGCTCTCACAGAAAGGTGAAACTACAGCAGCGTCAGTAAAACTCTCACACCACTCGTGTCACTTTAAATTTATTTTTGCAGCTTTTGGTCCATTTTTGCCTCCTTAAACCTATTTTTCTGCCTTTTTCAGCCCATTTTTTCCATCTTAAACACATCTTACAGCTTCTCTTTGTCCATTTATTCCACCTAAAACTTATTGAACTGCTTCACTCAGAAAAGTGAGACTCTACAGGAGCGTTAGTAAAACCTTAAAACTCTCTATCACTTTAAACTTATTTTTGCAGCTTCTTTCAGCCTATTTTTGCAACCTCAGACTTATTTTCCTGCTGTTTTCAGTCCATATTTGCCACCTTAAACCTATTTTTCTGCCTTTTTCAGCCCCTTTTTTCCAGCTTAAACACATCTTACAGCTTCTCTTTGTCCATTTTTTCCACCTCAAACTTATTTAACTGCTTCACTCAGAAAGATGAGACTCTGCAGCAGCGTTAATAAAACTGTTTCAACACTTGTCACTTTAGTGCCAATACTTACATCTTGCACAAAATCTTTTGTAAATCATCTGGTTTTTATGTTTGTTTGCAGAGCTCTACATGTTTTATTCCACCCTTAAAAGTGACGGTGCAATGGTTGAGGTGAAACATGTTTGGATCTTTGTTTGTTTGTCGTGATATCGTGGTTAAATGCAGAAGATCCAACTGAGCTTCAAAGAGATTTTTCTGAATCGAGGACTTTCAAGTCTCATTATTTCATTAATTCAGGTGAAACAAAAACGCGTCAGTGTTTCCTGTTCACGGGGAAAAACTATGTTCCGTTTCCAAAGATGATTCTTAAACTGTGCAGTGTGTTAAAACAGTTTAATCCTGTTTTACAATTTAACAAATGACTTAACACATGTAATCAGACTAAACTGAATCAAAAGGCTTTTTCTGCCACAGGCCGGGATTACCCATGAATAAACCATGAACCCACGCCGCTGCTACAACCGCCGCCGCCGCCGTGCTGAGAGGAAATCTCCTCCTTTGAGCTCACATTCTGATTTAACAACAAACGGAGACAAACTGCTCATTATTTGATGTGAAATCCCATTTGTTAAAGAGCAGCCCGCAGCATGGTTAATGCATAAATTTAAAACACGTGAAGGTTTTCTGAGTCTTTGTGTTGGGACTCGATAAGAAGAGCTGCTTTCCCATCATGCTTTTCTGCTCCTGATCCTGGAGGACGACAGTTTGAACTCACAGAGATGGAGAAACTAAAAACTGATGCAGGACAAGAGTTTAAACCTGGGGTCAGTAAACTCAGGAGCATCAGGTCATTTATGTTTAAACGTAGACAACAATAACAATGATGCAGAGGAGAAAAATAAAAAAGATTCACGAAAAGAGGCTGCAAAAATTAGTAAAAGATGCAAAATGGACTGAGTGAGGCAGTCAAATAAGTTTTAGGTGGATAAATGGACTAAAAGAATCTGCAAAATATGTTTAAGGTTGCAAAACTAGACTGAAAAAAGCAGTAAAATAAGTTTAAGGTGGCAAAACTACACTGAAAAAAGCAGTAAAATAAGTTTAAGGTGTTAAAAATGGACCAACAAAAGCTGCAAAAATAAGTTTAAGGTGGTAAAATTAAACTGGACAAAGCAGTAAAATAAGTTTTGGGTGTCAAAAATGGACCAACAAAAGCAGTAAAATAAGTTACGGATGCAAAAATGGACTAACCAAAGATGCAAAAATAAGTTAAAGATGCAAAAATGGACTAAGTGAGTTTGCAAAATAAGTTTAAGGTAGCAAAACTAGACTTGATAAAGCCACAAAGATGAGTTAGAAGTGGCAAAAACAGAGCAAAAGAAGCCGCAAAAATATATTTGAGGTATTAAAAATGGACTGACAAAAGCAGTTAAATAAGTATGAGGTGACAAAAACGGACAAAAAGAAGCAAGAAAATAAGTTTATGGTATCAAAAAGGGACTAAATTAGCAGAAATAGAAGTTTAAGGTGGCAAAAATGGACAAAAAAAGATGAAAATATTGATTAAGAAAAGCAGTTAAAGTAGTTTTAGATGGCAACTAGGACTAGAAATAGCATTGAAACAAGTTCATCGTAGAAAAAAAGGACAAAAAAAGCCACTTAAATAAGTTTAAGGTGTCTGAACTGACTAAAAGAAGCATTAAAAGAGTTCAAGGCAGCAAAAATGTACTGAATAAAGCTGCAAAAATAAGTTAAAGGAGACAAAATGGGCTAAAAAAAAAAGTAAATTAAGTTTAAGGTGACAAAAATGAGCTAAAAAAAGCAGTAAAATAAGTTTTAAATGTCAAAATGGGTGAAGAAATCAGTAAAATAAGTTAAAGGAGACAAAAAAGTATAACAGATTTTATTGTGCCTTTGACTAAGATTTGTCTGAATTAAAATCCGAAATCTTAAAGTGTGATCTTAAGAGTTTGGTTTATAAATCAGACTCTAATAGTTGTCTAATTTTTTTGGAGTGTGTAAGAGACAGGAAGGACACAAATTTAAAATATTAGAAGTTATAAAATTTAGACATAAAGTCTTGAAAAAGGTGCAAAACCAGAATCATGTGAAACTAAAGCCAGAGAATAAAACCTCAAAGTGCATTTTTAATTTTTTTGTTCAGAAAAACCTGCACCATTTTTTTTGTTTGCAGGGTCAAAAACACCAGTGCAGGTTAAATTATGTGTTGAGACTTAAAAAGCTTGAGAAATATTTGTTTAAAGAATCCGTTAAATTCTAACAAACTTTGTAAAACGATGTTTGTGCGTTTTTATCGAGTCGTTTTCTCACAAACTTCATCCTCAGACTTTAACTCTGAGTCTGTTTCTGACCATCTGTCCTCAATTTAACCAAGACCAACCACGAGCCCGTTACACAACCACCTTCTGCTGTGTGTGTGTGTGTTAGTGTGTGTGTGTGTGTGTGGGTGTGTGTGTGTGTGTGTGAGATCTCTTATAGCTCAGTGTTGATGTTAAACTGGTCAGCATCACACACACATTCTGTCAGATGTTACATAACTTGTAATAGTAGCTGCCCGACTTTCTCTTCCCACACACACACACATACTTACACACACACACACACACACACACACACACACACTGACCACAGAGGGAGGATCAGATGGATGTGTGTGTGTGTGTGTGTGTGTGTGTGTGTGTGTTGTTTCTCTCGGCGTTTGCTCCCGGTCTCATGATTCTGAGTCACGACCTGAACTTTGTCTTCAGGCTCAGTTTGTGCTCTTTTTAAAGTGTGTGTGTGAAAGTGTGTGTGTGTGTGTGTGTGTGCTGGTTTCATACCTAGAAGTCCATAACCTGCTGTTTTCTCCCCCTGATGTTCTAGTTTGTCCTACATTCACAGAAACATCATGTTCTTCTCACATCAAACACAAACTGAACTTTAACTCCTGTGTTTACAAATTAATTTTTATTTTACACTTTCAGTTTGAATTCATCCAAAGGGAAACAAAAACCTTTAAAAAAACACTTTAAATGTGTTAGTTTTATCATCATCGATCCTTGTTTTGGTGAAGGTGAACTTTCTGTTTCCTGTTTCTTTCATCCTCTGACCTGAAGTCGTTTCCTAAACGTTTAAACTTTAACGTCCTGATCTGAAACAGAAATCCTGTTTTTTCCTCTGACTCTCGTCCTTCAGTCTCATTTAAACTCAAAAATGTGCCGACTGCAGACGAACAAACCGACATGTTTAACCTTCACTCATTTCCTGAAAAAGAGTCAAAGCTCAACCAGCGTTTTTTCTGAAGCTTTAAAAGTAGAAAAGTTCTGATGAAACTTTTTTTCAGACTGAAACCAGAACAAGTACTGAAGCCTCACTGATACCACAAATACTTTTCATACAAATAACACCTAATTGTCAGAAAGCCTGTTAGTCAGAAAATTAGTTTGGTTTTATTGATGAACTTAAATACAAACAAATTTTCTGACTAACAGGCTGTCTGATAAACAGGATGTTTGGCTAACTGGCTTTCCAACTTGAATGCCCTCCTCTGATTAACCAGCCTTCTGTTTTAAAGGCCCTCTGACTAACAGGCCTTCCTACCTACAGTCCCTCTGATTTTCTGACCAACGGTACTTCATGCTTCCGGTCCTTCTGACTAACCATCCTTTTGACTAACCACTCTATCAATTCAAATCCATTGACTAACTGTCCTGCTTGCAGATGGGCCTTCTTATGTTGTGACTTACAGTCATTCTAACTAACAGGCCTTCTTGTTTACTGACTGATGGTTCATCTGACTAATGGTCCTTCTTATTTTCTGACTTACTGTCCCTCTGACTAACGGTTCTTCTGATTTATGGTCCTTCTTATCTTGTGACTAACAGTCCTTAAGACTCACGGTTCTTCTGACTAATGATCCGTCTTATTTTCTGGCTGATTGGCCTTCTTACATACAGACTTTCTGACTTATGGTCCTTCTTATTTTCTGACTTACTGTCCCTCTGACTAACGGTTCTTCTGATTTGTGGTCTTTCTGATTTTCTGGCTGATTAGCCTTCTTAATAACAGGCTTTCTGACTTATGGTCCTTCTTATCTTGTGACTAACAGTCCTTAAGACTCACGGTTCTTCTGATTAATGGTCCTTCTTATTTTCTGGCCGATTGGCCTTCTTACATACAGGCTTTCTGACTTATGGTCCTTCTTATTTTCTGACTTACTGTCCTTCTGACTAACGGTTCTTCTGATTAATGGTCTTTCTGATTTTCTGACCAACTGTACTTCTTGCTTACGGTCCTTCTGACTAACCATCCTTCTGACTTACCGTCCTATCGACTCAAATCCATCCATCATCTGTCCTTCTTGCTGAAGGGCATTCTTATGTTGTGACTTAGAGTCCTTCTGACCAACAGTTCTTCTCACTAATGGTGCTTCAGATTTTCTGGCTGACTGGCCTTCTAACTTACAGACCTTCTGACTGATGGTCCTTCTGATTTATAGTCCTTCTTATCTTGTGACTTACTGTTCTTCTGACTAACAGTTCTTCTGATTATTGGTCTTTCTGATTTTCTGACCGACTGCACTTGTTGCTCACGGTCCTTCTGACTAACCATCCTATCAACTCAAATCCATTGACTAACTGTCCTTCTTGCTTGTGGACCTTCTTATCTTGTGACTTACAGTCCTTCTGACTAACTGGCCTTCTTATTTTCTAACTGATGGTTTGTCTGACTGATGGTCTTTGTGATTTAAGGTCCGTCTTTCTTGTGACTTACAGTCCTTTTGACTAAATGTTTTTCTGACTAAAGGGCCTTCTTATTTCCTGACTAACAGGCCCTCTGACTGATTTAACCTTCTGATAATTGGATTCAGGAACATAGAGTCCCTGGTGAAAGTTTCTGCTCTTAAAGGGGCCATGTCTTTATTTGGAGTCTCACAGTAAAGTTTCAGTCTTCGTTCAGGAGATTTTTTTAAAATCACTGCTCAAACTTTTCCTCCAGTTACTCCTGCTTTAAGTTCACCTGTAGTTTCTGATTGGTTGGTGGACTGTGCGGACGTCCTGATTGGCTGTTGTTGTTTTAAAGTGAGGGACCGTAGCTCTGCAGCTGGATCTTTGTCTTAAAGCTGGAGTTTCTTCTTCAGGTTCGTGATCATGAAGGTTTGCGTGCTGCAGGATTAACCACGTTACTGAAAAACACACCTGACACACACACAGCCCCCCCCCCCCCCCCCCCCCCCCCCCTCCCTCGCTGCGTGACAGAGTTAGCCCCCGCTAACCGCTAACGTCTCGCTCGCCGTCCGCCTTTAATCCAGGAGGAAATGAAAAGAATTGTCAAAGTTTCTGCAGGAAAAGTGAATCCAACTGTATAAAAGAGGAAAGGGATATAAAAAGATATCCAAGGAACTGAGGATGCCAATAAGCAGAGTTCAAACTCTAATGAAGAAGTGGAAAATGAGGGATTCTGTTGAAACCAAACCACGGTCAGGTAGACCAACAAACATTTCAGCTACAACTGACAGGAAAATTGTTCTGGATGCAAAGAAAAAGCCACAAATAACTTCAGCTGAAATACAGGACTCTCTGAAAGAATGTGGTCTGGCTGTTTCAAGATGCACAATAAGGAGGCACTTGAGGAAAAATGGGCTGAAGAAAGACATTTCTACACAAATGCCACAAAGTTTCCTGCTTACAATGTATCTCATGATTTAGACTTTTTATCTCATGATTCAGACTTTTATCTTAAACATTAGACTTTTTATCTCATTATTTAGACTTTTTATCTCATTATTTAGACTTTTTATCTTATGATTTAGAATTTTTATCTTATGATTTAGACTTTTTATCTCATTATTTAGACTTTTTACCTTAAGATTTAGACTTTTTATCTCATGATTTAGACTTTTTATCTCATTATTTAGACTTTTTACCTTAAGATTTAGACTTTTTATCTCATGATTTAGACTTCTATTAGACATTTCTTTCCAAAATTCCTACTTTTTATTTCAACGTTTTGACTTTCTATCTCATAAATAAGACATTTCATCTCATAATTTTGACCCTTTTTTCCCGTGATTTAGATTTTTCTTTTCAAAATTTAGATTTTCATCTCAACATTTAAACATTCAATCCTAGAATTTTGAACCTTTTATCTCATCATTTTGACTTATCTCATTACTTTGCCTTGTCATCTTAAAGAACGGACTTTTCATCTCATAATTTTGACATTATTTTTTTCAAAATCAGAATCAACGATCACAAAAGACTTCAAGCTGTCACTGATGTTAAAGGGGAAATACACGCTGTTAAGAACTGGGGGAGGGAAACTTTTCATCAGGCTCATTCTGGAAGTTTCTGTTGTTGATTTAAAAAGAGTAAACACAGTTGTTTGTTAATTTATGAACATCTGTGTTTAATATGATGAATTCAGCTCTGTCACTAACAGCTGGGGTCAGGAGTTTAATTCTCTGTTTTACCCCCGAGTTAAAATAATCCGTCCTCCAAACCATCACATGTGGGATCTAACGGGATTACACCGTGAGAGTGACCCAAATGTCAGGGACGTGACGAAACGCTGCGTTCGGTCAAAACGAGCTGGAAACATCATCAGGAGGATTTAAGAGTCAGGAATCTGATTCAACATGTTTTTCAGCTGGTTTGATGGAAATATGAGAATCACCAGTTTAACTTTGGTGGAATAAAACTCTGAAACTTCAACTCTGTGAATTTTCTGTTTGTTGGGAAAGCTGCAGTTGAAGTTTATGTAACTGATGTTGAGTAACAGTTTTTCTTAAAGACTCCCACAGTTTGTTCCCTGCAGCTTCAACAAAGCTTCGCAGAGAGACGTGGGCGGAAAAACACAAAACTACAAACTTACTGTCTTCATCGGTTTTTACTGTTGGATCCAAAACGTAGAGATAAATGTTACATTTCACCATTATTTCTGCAAAAATGTGTTCACTTTTACCAAACAGACTTTATCCTCTACAAAGATCCAATATCTAACCTCTGAACCCGGTATTTTTACTAACTTTACGTCATTTGAGGCAAAGATATATTTGACACTAACATTTTCACAAAGAGTTTTTTTCTAGTAATGAGGAAAGTTGCTCAACCTCACTCCACAAACTCCTCCACCAAGAGAATGTCTTAAAGAGGGGATGTTGTGTTTTAATAGTCTGTATTCTTCCTCTTTAAGACTTCAGGTCCACAAACCCCCTTCCCTCTGATTGGTCGAACTTCTATAGTGTTTGTAAAGGGATAAACCTTGGTGTTTGAGGTCCTGCCCCTACAACGTGTCCAATAAGTTATTAGATCCTAACTCAGGCCACCAGCAAGTCTCATACAGATCTGTTGAAAACTAGATAAAGATCTGGTGTTGATCTGGTATAATCTAGTAAAATCTGGTAAAGATCTGGTGTATTTCAAGAAAAGATCTGGTGCAGATCTGGTGTAGATCTAGTAGAATCTGGTAGAGATCTGGTAGAGATCTGGTGTAGATGTAGTAAAATCATGTGTAGATCTGGTAAAACTATGGTCCTGATCTTGTGTAGATCTAGTAAAGCTCTGGTGTAGATCTGGTGTAGATCTAGTAAAATCCGGTATAGATCTGGTGTAGATCTAGTAAAAATCTGGTGTTGATCTGGTGAAACTACAGTGTAGTTTGCATGAAGATCTTGTGTAGATCTGGAGTAGATCTAGTAAAAACAGTGTAGATCAGGTAAAACTATGGTCTTGATCTTGTGTAGATCTGGTGTAGATCTTATGTAGGTCTGGTGTAGATCTGGTTAAACTCTGGTGACGATCTGTCAAAAGTCTGGTGCAAATCTAGCATAGATCTTGTGAAGAACATGTACAAATGTGATGTTTGTTTTACAAAGATTTGATGTAGATCAGTCGTTTATCTTGATAATGACATGTTCATAACTTTGGAAAACCAGAACACCCTTCCTTTAAAGATTTGAAGATATTCCACCTGATTTTTGTCAGAAACTTTTGATTAAAGATTTAAAGTTTTCTAACAAACGTCTCCTCTGTGACCTGATGTTTTCTGGAGCTTAAACTCTTGAATGAGCTGAACTCTGACCTCATCACTCTTTAACACCAGGATCTTTTTGCTGACAGGTGCGTTACTTCCTGTCGTACCTGTGTGAGCCCTGAGTCCTGCAGTGAGCGCGCTCAGTAGCGAGCGGGGAAAGTGCAGAGCTGTGGTTTTGGCTTCGCTCCATCTTTTCTCAGCAGAGTTTTGTTGCTGATGTTGGATCAGACTCTGAAGAGAAGAAGGAAAAACTTTGGCTTCTGTTTTCTTTACATAACAGCGCCTTATACCAGACTTATGCAAGCAGACGGGGTTTTTTTTGTTAAATACACAACGTTAATGTGGCGCGTACTTATCATACCGCTCTCAGGGTCGTTAGCAGTTACACAACGAGAACTCTGGGTCTGTGACATCCACTCAGGGAAAAACCACCAAAAATGGAGAAAACTTCACCGTGGACTGAAAAGACCTTTTTAATCTGACACAGGCAGGACTCAGACTCCAACACTTTAAGGAAATTAGTGAAAACAAAAAAGGAAATGTAGTGGCTGATTTGATTTATGCAGTTTTTATTACTGATGTCAATGGGTAAAAATAATTTGGACTAAATTTAAAATGCATATGGGTCAATGACAAAAAGAGGGTCTAAAAACGTATTTTTAAAAAGTTCTTTGAAAATGGATAAAAACATATTTCTGAGAGAAGAATTATGTTTTCTAACAGATTTCAGTAGTTGACCGACATTTCAAAGTTTTTAGGTTCATTATTTTTTAGTATTTTTAATTTGAGCACCCAAAAATGTCAGGTGGTGGTTGGTTTATATACTTTTATATAAATATACAAGGACAATAAAAAAGACACACTTTAATAACCGTTCATAGAGAGTTCACTCTGTAGTGACTCATACATTTTCATTTTGTGTGTTTCATTTCTTTTATTTGTGAATAAGATAAATAAATTGATGTTAAAATAACATTTCACATTATTACATTGGTTGTACCACCTGACATGGAAATTGTTCCAGTCACCAATGAAGTGAAAAAACCTTTTTTATCAGTATTTCAGAGAAATCTACAAACTTTTCCACTTGGTCACAAATGTCATTTGGGCTCCTCTGGCTGATGCAGTTTCCTGTTTCCTGTTTTATTCTCTTC
>RPOG01000962.1:0-79283 GCA_008086565.1 Thalassoma bifasciatum | reverse complement strand
CAAAAAGAAGTTAACAGCAAAGATAGTTGGCTTTAAAGAGTCTTTTAAATTAAATCAAAGTTGGTCGGTGCAGGAGCGATCTGTCTGCCACGAGAGTCTTTAAGCACCAATCAGTCCATTAATCCACAGGGAACCAAAAAGGAAAACCAGTTCAAAGAAGAATGATTGATCAACAACAAATCTCTGCTATACCAGGCCCAAAAATCAAAAATTAAAGTGATCTCACTGGATCCAGGGAAGAGTTGATGTCAGGAAGCAGCTCCTTCGTTTTCCTCCGCGTGCAGCAGCACCAGGCTGTTGTTTACCTCCGTTGTCATGACGACCCACATTGAGCCGCTGTATTACTTTAATGAAATCTTTTTAAAGCTTTTTTTTTTTCTTTAAAGACCACGGTGGCACATATGTTAGTACAAAATCATGTTTGTGTGGCGTTATAGATGAACATGCACGCACTTCTGCGCAGCACTTTAGCGCAGCTGTGTTATAAGATCCACGCCCACCGTGAGTCTGTAGTCGAGTAGAGTAGAGCTGGAATTGTAGAGTGGAAAAGCGCCATAAGATATTTTGAGAGATTTTATTATGGTTCTTATGTATCTGGTAAAAACACTGATCATTCAGGAACGTTCTGGTAGCCAGGGTAACTTTAAACTTACTGTTTACAGTGAAACTGAGACTGACCACAAACAGATTAATGAGGGAAAATGCAGATTTTAACTGGACGGTAAAAAGGAACAGAGGACTAAAGTGGAAGTTAATCACTCTGAGTGTTTGGCAGAAATGTTCAGTCTCAGTCTGAAAGGATCTTTTTCCACCTGGACTCTCATTAGCAGAGGTGTTTGGGTTCAGCCCACATTCAGACTCCAAACATAATGAACACAGACGTGACAGACTCTTCCTCCCAGCAGCTGAGGAACCTGGACCCCCTCCAACAAAAGACCCCAAACATGAATAATCGGGTCTGGACCGGGACCAGCTCTGAGCAGATTTGTCTCTTCAGTCTGTGAAAAGCTCCACACATCTTTTCACGCTCCCTCCATTCATCTGTACCTGTGAATCAACACAGAACGGCCCAAACACCTGCTGCAGGCCTGCACAGAGAGAGAGAGGGGGGGGGGGGGGNCCCCGTCTCTGATCCACGCAGCCAGGAAAACACCACGCCACTAAACAACGTCCTTTGTTTCTGGGTAATTGGCTTTCTGTGGTGGCTGCCATCAACATTTGCATTTGACAACAGAGAGAAGAGAGCGAGGAGAGCGAGGAGAGCGAGGAGAGCGAGTTCCTTCAAAACAGCAAATCATCCACAAAGAGCAGAGATTTCCACCATCTGTCGCCCGCTAAACGCCAGAGCGGCGCTCAGAAGAGGACAGTATTTCTAAAATGTATAAATGTGAGGGAAAGTGCAGCATGTTCAGAGGAAACAATGAAACACACACACACTCACACACACTAACACACTCACACACAAACATCTGTTGCTGCTTTGAGGCGTTTTTATCCTCAGGAATTCTCTATAAATTAAAAGTCCCATCAGTCGCTGTTAAGCGTTTAAAACTTCACACCTCAGAAACACCAGCGTGGCGTCAGCGTTCAGCGATAAAGGTTAAATGTTTGACTCACCAGTCTGCTGTCAAACGGAGCTCTGTCATTGGTTAACGATCCAAAAATGGACGGCTGAGGAAAACACAAAAATAGAAAACATTATGAGAGAAAACAGATTGTTTCTTTAAGTCAGGATCAATTTGTACAGATCTAAATCACTATTATCAAACACTGCGTATTTTTCTTACGTATCTGTGAATCAGCGTTTTAGCCTCTTTTCACAACCGATCATTCGCTGAGCAAAAATTGCTGCCAGACACTAATCTGCCAATGCAGCCCCCTGGTGGACCGCAAAGGTATTACAAGTGGGTCGCCAACTCATTTCCAGAACAGTTTGATATTTGTGTGTGGAGGGTGTGATAACATTAATAATAAAAACATACAGAATAATGTTTTAAATGTTAAAATTCAGTCACGTTCAAAAGATTTTAATCCTCCCGATACCGATTTTTTTTTCTTCTGTCACATTTTTACTCTCTGTTGTTTCACTTTTCTCCACAAAGTTCAATATTCTCCTCTATGGGTTCAGGCCAAATTCAAAAGATTTTTGAATGATTTCGAGCTTGATGAAAGCAGAAAAAATGACAAATTTTTTGCTTTTGAGGTGGCTAATGATTGCTAATGAGGTGCAAATTGCTTGTAACAAGTCAAAAAAATCTGCCAATGGGATAAGACGAATTCACCCGGGAAGTTTTTTGAAATTAGAAAAATGTCTTAAAACAAGAATCTTTTATCTTATCCCATTGGCAGATTTTTTTTTACTTGTTACAAGCAATTGATGCCTCATTTTGTCTTGCTTTGGGTCCTTGGGTGACCTGAAAGGCGCCTTTAAATAAAATGAATTATTATTATTATTATTAAGTTGTTTTTCTTTTACCTGTAGAAAAGTTGAGTCGTGTCTGTCACTGTAACTCAGTTTATTCCATTAACTGAAACCTCTATTCAGGATAAATCCAGTTCATGAGCAAAGCAACATAACGAACCTGTAACGAGGTGACGAGCAGGGGCGTGTCCCAACATTTTAGACTGGGGTGCCCCAACCCATTTATGAAGAAGTATGCATGAATTTATCTGGAGTAAACAGTTGATTTTCTGTAGATTTTTTACAGAGGACATGAGAATCAGGGCGAGGCTGATACAATTCTTTTCCTTTTCTCTCTACTCAAGATACCTTTAGAGTTTCTGGGAAACTTGAGAATCTGAAAAATTCAACAGTTTTTTCAGGTTTTGGTTTGGGCGATTGGGTTGTAAATGCCAGTCATTTAGAAGTAAGTTTTTTGGGGGTTTTTTTGCCCCTGTCAGCAGATTTGGTTTCCCAAAGATAAAATATGTTAAAATGTTTATTTGTTTCTGATAAAAAAAGTATCATATGGCCTTCGTGTTTACTGGTTTGGAAGCAGGCCACGGAAACTTGTTTGTTGTTGTACATCGTTTTAAAAAGTTAAGAGTCAAAGATAGCTCTTTCTATTCTTCAGTTTTTACAACTAAAAATACTATTTAAAAAGTCCAGTTTAGAAAAAGCAGGAATGGGTGTGAGGTTTTAAGAAGAGTCAAAATTCAACAACTTATCTAAAAATCTTTTTGTTTTTTTGCCTCTGTATTTATTTCTCATAATTCCAACTTAAGTTTTAGAATTTTGACTTTTTATATCAAAAATTCAACTTTTTATTTCAAAATGTAGACTTTTTATCTTAGACTCTTGTCATCTGAAAAGTTTGACCTTAAATGAGAAAGTTTGGACTTTTTTCACATCATCTTAAACTGATTTCTTAAACTTAAGAAGTTTTATCTCAAAATCTTGACTTTTTGTCTCAGAAATTTGTCTTTATTTTTCAAAATTTCCACTTTTCATTTTAAAATATTGACCTTTTATCTCAAAGTTTGAAACAATTCTTACCTTCAGTTTTTATTTTCATCCTCACATTAGAGTAAAAGCTTCTGATGTTTCAATGGTTTGATGTAATTTTCAGTCAAGTTTGTAAATGTTACTGTAAATTGTGAAAACTTCACTAAAGCATGACTTAAAGAAAATCATAAATCCAATTGAAATCGCTTTATCTGTCAGAAAAATCACAATTAGATCTTTTGCTAAAATCGTTCAGCTCTAGTCCAGACTCTTGGTTTCATGTCCTGCCTCATTACAGCTGTACAGCACAGTTAGTGCCAACAGGCCAGGTGGTTTTGATGATTCAGCTCAGTTAAAAATCAGGATCTTTACTTCATCTCCTCACACACCAACATGCTCAGACTCAACTCTCAATCAAAAACTTCCCAGTCTGTTGATATTTGTCGAACAAAATCTGTCTGAAATCTGTAAGAAGATTTTAAGCTGTTGGTGTTTTCTGGGTTCCTCCTCAAAGTTTACAAGGTTTTTAAACCCCGCTGTAAATATCAGTGTGTTTGTTTTCATCACGTTTCAGCATGTGTGGTGAAAAACCGGCGTACGTGAGGACTTCACAAATCTAACATGCTGTAGAGGAGGGCCTCAAACACCAAGGTCTGCACATAGAATTGCACAAAACCTAAATATTGTAATAAAAAATGATGATGGAAACACCAAAATTTTGAAGAACTTCTCAAATTTGTACAAAAAGTTTCCACACTCCATGTTTTCATGTCCTAGAGTGTGTTTTCTCCTCACTGCCTTTTTTTTAATTGTTCTTTCTTGCTGTGTGGGAGTGAAAAAGGAAAAGTCGTGTAAAACGTCCTGACGCGTCAGTTTCTGATTGATGGGAACACGATACGACCTCTCCCTGTTCACATCGACCTGGACGACGCCACAAAGTCACGTTATCGAACAAAGTGTGAGGGACACGACCGATCCGACAAGGAAACAAATAAATCTGTCGACAGGAAAAACAGCGACGGAGCAGAAACCTGCTGAGCTGGAGCTTCACAGCGAAGAGACAAAAATAATGAGGCCAATAAAAAACCTGGATTTACTGCAGCGGGACAGGTGAGAGAGAGAGAGAGAGAGAGAGAGAGAGAGAGAGAGAGAAAGAGCTTCATCAGCTTATTCTACAGACCTTCAATATCTATAATGAAGCAAAACTGAGCTACTGACATTGATCTGATTTTATATATTATATAAATATATATTTATTAAGTAAGTTATAAAAAACATTTTATTGAAAACTTGGCTCAGTTGAGAGTTTTTTTGGGGGGGGATGTATTAAGTCAAATTTTTGAGGAAAAAAAGACTAATTTTGAAATATGAAGTTGTATATTTAAGGTAAAGAGTCAAAGTTATGTGATCTAAAGTTGAAATTTTCAATTAAAAAAAAAAAATTCAGATTCAAGTTTATATTTTGAGATACAAAAGTTTAAAAAATAAGATTAAAAAAAGCCAAAATTCAGAGATACGGTCAATATTTTAAGAATATTGTAAACATTTTAAATAAAAAAGTTAAAATTTTGACAGATAAGTTAGAATTCTGAGATTAAAAGTTGAACGTTTAGATGTGAGGTCCAATTTTTTGAGATTATGGGTGAACACTAAGAGATATAAAGTCAAAATTTGAGATAAGAAAATCAAATAATTTATATGAAACGGCAACATTTTTAGATGACGGTCAATATCACAAGAATAAAGGTAAAAAAAATTGAAAGAAAACTTGAATTTTGAGATATGAAGTCAGAACTGTTATGAGATAATCAAGAATTTAGATAAACAGTCAAAATTAAGATTAAAAAATCATACTTTGAGGTAAGAAAATTGAAAAATGTAGATAAAAATCCTAGGTTCTATGATAACAGTCAATTTTATAAGAATACAGTAAATTTTTTTGTATTAAAAAGTTTGAATTTTGACATACAGCGTCAAAGTTTTGAGATCAAATATTGAAATTACGAGATAATGTCAAATTTTGGGCTGAACAGTCACAACGATGAAATAAAAAGTAAAAATTTAAAGCTACTGAAGAAAAAATTAGGAGGAAAAACAGGCAAAAATTTGGAGAAATGGTTAAAATTATGAGATTAAATGTTAAAGTTTTGACTTTTTGTCATTAAATTTTTATTCATTTATTTCTTTTATCACAAATTTGGACTTAATATGGCCAAAAAAGATCTCAACAATGCAGTTTTTCATTGTTTATTTTATTTTTTTTACTGCCAGAATGGTTTTCTGTGCATTATTTCTGTTGTGAAGGATTGTTTTAAATAAATGTTTGTGTTATACTTTAAGGATCTTTGGGTAATTTAGCAGGGTCTCACAGAGGGGGGTCCACTTTAAAGAGGGGGGTCTAGGCTGAAATTCAGTTTGTAGCATCAGTTTGTGAAAACTTGGTAGATCTGTAGTAAACTACAAGTTCCCGGATGTTTCTACTGATCCGGGAAAATTTCTCAGTCTGTAACGGACCAGTCTACCTGGCGTACTGTTTCCCACAATGCACGGCGCTAATGGCGTTTGTCAGTTTGGGGGCGCTCAGGTTGAGGTGAATTACTGACACCTACTGGAATAAATCAGCTCAACTACAACACAACAACAAAAATGTGAAACGGTCCCAGAGATAAAAGTGAAGTGACAGGAAAGAAACAGCGGTAAATCTGCTCACTTCATCATGAAAGAGCTGTTTACTTTTACCAAATTCATAAAAGCCCCTAAATCATTTATCACTTTTTATTTTACACTAACAGCCTACGTGGGTAATGAGGACGCAGTTTTTACACCAGCTGGAAAAATAAAAACTCAGTTGGTTTCAGATTTATTTTCAATACACGATAACTTTTGGTGCAAGATAAAAAAATCAAATATGGTGATTTTGCTGTAATAAACTTTTATACCTTTACAAATTTGATAAAATCAGGACTCTGATCTCTAAATGAATTTGTTGTTTTTCTAAATTAAAAATGTTCCTTGAACCACTAAAAATAATGAAAAAAACATAGAAATTCTCAAAAAAATGTACAACTTCCTTCCCATGCTTAATTCATTTATTTATTTTCCTTTGTATCTCATTAACATCTAATTTAACTTATCTACTTTTATTGCTCCTGTAACTTCTCCACTGATTGATGTGGTGAATTAATGACTGAAATGTTCTCATGGATTTATTTATGATAAAGTTAAACATTAGAAAAAAATCTAAAACTAAACAGGTCCAACAAAACAGTCACACTACAGACTACATGTGGAAGAAGGAGGTTTGGAAAATAGCCTTGAACACAGAAAGAGATGATGAAGCAGAAACTCGCAGAGACAAACAGAAGGAATGAAAGTGGATTAAAGAAAGACGCCGTGGAAATAAAGAGAACAGATAATTATCGGCGTTTGTTGCAGCGTTAAACCACACGGTGAACAAATATTTCCTCTGTGTTTGCAGGAAGGAATTACAAGAAGCAAACAGAGATTTTACAGACTTTGTTTCATTCATCCAAAGCTGCAGAGAAAGAATAAAACGCTGTAAAACTCAGGGTTTTTTTTCCTGTGGTGGTAAAAATAACCTGACCCCGCGGCGCCCGCTCTCTCTCTCTTTCTCGTGTGCCGCCGTCAGGGTGGGCACTCACTCAACTTTAATCTCCTCAAGCTGAGCGCTGGCAGGGATTTATGGGTAAAATCCTGCAGCTGCATGCTGTTGCATAACGGCGGCCTATTAGTTAACCTGTTTCTCTGTGACACAGAAACAGAAAATCGAAGCTGCAGCTGCTGCTTCGTTTATTCCTGTTCACGTCGACTTTTCTGTCCCTCTTTTATTTCCGTAGCTTCTTCTTTTTTCCTCTCTGTGTTTTCTGATCGCTGAGGTTTAAGGAAATTAAAATAAGACCTCTGCTCTAATAAAAGGTTTCTGTGGAGTAATAAAAAACGACAGACGTGAAATCTTCGCTCTGATACCTGGAAAAACCTGGATCATGACGAGCTGGAAACTTTGATTTTATCAGTTTTATTTTTGTGTCGTCTCAGGAAAAAAACTCCTGCAGCTCAGAATATTTCAGCATGTGTTTCTGCTCCCAAAGGACAGTTTATCATGTTTTAATCAGCCAAAGAGACAAATTAGAGTGATTAGCCAATAAAACCAACACTTTAGAGAGCATTGGGCTCCAGAGAGAGCACTTATGGCGCTTTTCCACTCTA
This sequence comes from Thalassoma bifasciatum, assembly GCA_008086565.1. Taxonomy (NCBI): domain Eukaryota; kingdom Metazoa; phylum Chordata; class Actinopteri; order Labriformes; family Labridae; genus Thalassoma; species Thalassoma bifasciatum. The sequence goes on along the minus strand of RPOG01000962.1, from coordinate 71,611 downwards.
CATTTCCAGCTCTACTCTACTCGTCTCTACTGGGTTTGGTTCTTTTCGAGGTCGGGCTGATGTCTGAGTGCCACCCGCACCTAGAATATTGTGTCGACGCGATTTCACGACGCGTCTTCACGCACGTACAAGTAGATATTGCGGTGTGTTTGTAGTAAAACATGATTGTATACACGGTGGCACCAGAAATTTCCTTTTTTTTTTTCGAAATTTTTCTAAAGTAATTTCATTATGTCGCCGAGTTACCGGGTCGTCATGACAACGGAGGTAAACAACAGCCTGGTGCTGCTGCACGCGGAGGAAAACGAAGGAGCTGCTTCCTGACATCAACTCTTCCCTGGATCCAGTGAGATTTAAGCATGTTTTGGCTAAAAAAAAAAAGGACACTTTTGGGAATTTAGGCCCAAAAAGAATCATTTTCTTGTTTAGGGTCCAAATATGACTCTTCTGCAAATGTTCTGGCTCCTGAGAGGGCAACTTACTGCATATTTTGGCTCCCAAAAGTACACTTTTATGCATTCAAGCTCCCATGTGGGTACTTAAGCAGATGTTTTGGCTCCTGAAAGTACAGTTTTGTGGTTTTGGAGTCCAAACAGAGCCATTCTGTATATGTTTTGGCTCCTAAGAGGGAACTTCAGCACAAGCTATGTCTACTGATGGGACACTTCTGGGTATTAAAGCTCCCAAGAGGCAACTCTAGCACGTTTTGGCCCCTGAAAGTATACTTTTGTGTAATCAGAGTCCCAACAGGGCACTTGAGTACATGTTTTGACTCCCAAAGGGACAATTTACTGCATTGAAGGTTCAAATTGGACATTGATGCACAAATTTTGGTTTCTGAAAGAACACTTTTTGTGTGTTAAAGCTCTCAATAGGACACATTTGCACATGTTGAGGCTCCTCAGAGAGCAACACAGTGTGTATTTTGGCTCCCAAAAGAACACTTTTGTGTTTTGAGAGTCCCATTGGGGCCCTTAAGTACATGTATTGGCTCCCAAAAGGACACTTTTTATGGTTTAGGGTCCAAATGGGCGCTTGAGCATATGTTTTGGCTTCTGAAAGGACACTTTAGTGCAAGTTTTGGCTCCAAAGAGGATACTTGTGTTTATTTATGGTCCCAAGTGGGCATTTAAGCACACATTCTAGTATTCAAAAGGACATTTAAGTGCATGTTTTGGCTCCAGGGACAGCAGTTTATGCCCTTTTCTGCTCCCTAAGAGGCTGGTTTAGCTTGTTTTTTTGCTCCTGAGAACACTTTGGCGTGTTTTGATTCCCAAAAAGGCACTTAAGTAGAAGTTTGGCACCAATGAGGGTAGTTTGAGACATTTTTTTAACTCCCAAGAGGAAGCTTTAAGATGTGTTTGATATTAAAGAATAAAGAAGCTGCAGCACTTTGTCTCCATCTGTAGTTGCTGTAAAGTGAATTAAGACCAAAAGCTGGATGGTTGAATTAAAAAGCATATATATTTGTTCTGTGTGTGAGAAGCTGCTGCTGTAATAACCTAAAGAGGAAATCCTCTCTGAGCACATTAGTGAAACAGGGACTGAGCTGATGAAATCCTGAGTGGTTTGTCAGAGGATGAAGAGATCAGCTCATATTTCACAGTATTTCGCTCATATTTCGCTCCGGTTGTGAAAGTGTTCATGAATAACCACAGAGAGAAAAAATCACACAGATGGAGGTAAAGGTCAGTGTGCTTTTCAGGAATTAACAAACCAACACAAAGAGGCCTGTTACAAAAATAGTCAGGGGGTTTTTTCTCAGCGTCTGAGTGTGTAATGATCCGTTTAAAGTGTTCAAAGTATAAATGAGGATAAACACAGAGCTGTTACCAAACAAACACACTGAACTGTCGTAGTAACAGATTTATGTAACAGCAGAGACAAAATGGGATTTCACACATTTGTTATTCAAACATTATTCTGTCAATATGAGCGAAGTTTACTGAAGTTGTGATAACACGCTTCTACCATCACGGACTTTTTCTATATGGACATTAGCCTCAGTGTTGTATGGAGTGATGAGCAGACAGGTGAGGAGAGAGCTGAGCTGCTGCTGGTTATGGTTATAAAACTTTATTGGTCTCACAGTAAAGTTGTTATGAGTCGAGGGCTGGGCTGTTTATTACAATTTTAGGAGATTCTACAGCGTCATTCACCTTAAAAACATGGATCTGATCTCTGCTCTAATGAAACTTTTTTCATCTCAGTGAACAACTCAGGGCAAGTCCCACACTTGCTGCTGATTGGCTGTTACTGTGCTGTAGCTCTGTGTGTAACCAATCAGACGGAGTTGTGGGCGGGACAATGCTGGAGGCAGAAAAGTGACTGCAGACAGAGGCAACGGCTTCACCGAGCTTCACTCTTTTAAACGGATCGTTATTGGTGGTCACATTAAAATTGGGCAAATGCAGATATTTGCAAAAATGCATGTAGATAATCTGCGTGACCGATAATCAGTCTATCACTAGCTGAAACACGAGCTAAAGGCTAAAATGCGCTGAAACTTTAACAGGAGCTAAAGGCCAAAAAACAGGTCAAAAAACTGTAACACAAACCAAAGGCTGAAACAGGAGCTAAAGACAAGACTAAATCAACCAAATTCAGACAAAGGTTCACACAAGACACTTTGTTTTATCAACATAACTTCTGTTGGAACTACAAACTTATTTAATTTTACCTTATATAGATTTCAAAGCAGCTGTTTATGTCATATTTTTACATTGAAACAACAAGTGAAAAGTGTAGAGTCTGTGTTCAGACAGACAAAAAACGGAGGAAGCCGTAAAAGCTTGAACTCTTCGGCTCATGAACCTCAGAGCTGCTACCTGTGACCTTTGACCTGCTGAGAGACACTGACCCCTGATGAAAGACGAGTTTTTAACCTGATGAAAAGAAGAGCTGAACCTCGAGTCACATTTATATGATGAGACCTGTGACCTTTGACCCCTCTGACCTCCTCTTTACTGAACGTACTTGCCGTCTCAGCGTTTCCATGCAGATACATTTAGTTCATCTCGTGTTTTTGGAGACGATGGATGTGTTTCTGTAAATGTTGGGGTCAGTTTAAGGTCAGAGGAGCGTTTAAAGAGGAAACTCAGAGCGTCATGTGGTCGCATCAGTTTATGTGTCAGCTGGTCACAGCAGGAGAAATGTGTCAGAATTAAATAAAACTTTGTTCCACTTTTTTCCCTGAAAGCTCAGGTTTGACTCACTGAACCTGTGTGTGTGTGTGTGTGTGTGAGCTCTTATATAATCTTTCCAAGTTTAACCACAGACTGTTCAGAACATTAATCCAACTGTGCTATGGTTTATATGAATTTCACTGGGTCATAAATAAAACTGAGAGCAAAACAAACCATAAAAACCTCAGAGCAGTCAGCGGAGGAAGAGGAGGTTTCTTCACTTTCACACTGATGTTTCCTCTGAAGGTCACAAGACTCATCCACTGATTTATCCACAGACACTTTTACAGCTGTTTGTTCTAGTTCTGCTGAGTAACCAGCAGAAAGTGTCAGGAAGTGTAATAATCACATCAGTCTGAGCGGAACTAGAAGTCGTTTCTCTGCGTTTAAACCTGCAGCTTGTCCTGTAAATATAAATATTTAGTTTGGTTCTTGTGTGAAAACTTAGTTTTTCCTGCAGAATCAGAACAAGTGAGCGACAAAAACAGAACAAACTCTTTCAGAAAATAAACTCACAATAACTTGAATTCAGAGCAAACCAAGAGCCAAAAGCAGCCTGTGGTATGCCATTGATCACTGCAACATGCCAGTGGGTCAGTGCCATTAAACGGTGTCTCAGTGCCACATGCATGTTGGAAAGTGCCAGCACCATGTACCAGTTGGTCAGCACCACTTGCCAGTCTCTCAGCAGCATGTACCAGTGGGTAAATGCCATAAAACGGTGTCTAAGTGCCACATGCATGTTTGAAAGTGCCAGTGCCATGTACCAGTTGGTCAGCACCACTTGCCAGTCTCTCAGCAGCATGTACCAGTGGGTAAGCGCCACGTACCTGCGAGGTTGTATCACATTACAGTGGGTCGCTGCCATATAATAGTCGGTCATTGCCAGGAACCAGCGTGTAAGTGCCACATGCATGTTGGTTAGTGCCAGCATCATGTACCAGTTGGTCAGCGCCACTTGCCAGTACCTCAGCAGCATGTAGCAGTGGGTCAGTGCCACATACATGTGAGTTTGTGCCCATAACTGTGGGTAATTGCCATGAGCCAGCGGGTCAGTACCACCTAAAAGTTGGTAATTACTACATGCCACTAGGTAAGTGCCACATGCAAAAAGGTCTCTGACATTTGCTGGTGGGTAAGTGACACATGCCAGTGGGACAGTGCGACAAATTAGTCAGTCAATGTCATGTTCAAGTTGGCAAGTGCAATCTACCAATGGGTCAGTGCTTCTTACCAGTTAGTAAAAGCCACAAAATCGTGAGTGGGTAAGTGCCATGTACCAATCAGTCAGTGCCAGGTACCAGTGTCTAAGTGCCACATGCATGTTGGTTAGTGCCAACATCATGTAGCAATTGATCAGTGCCATGTACCAGCAGGTCAGTACCACATAAAAGTTGGCTATTGCTTAGTGCCATGAGGCAAGTGCCAAATGCAAATAGGTCTGTGACAGGTGCTGGTGAGTAAGTGACACATACCAGTGGGACAGTGCCACATAGTAGTTAGTGTCATGCACAAGTTGGTCAGTGCCATGTAGCTATGAATCAGTGACATGTACCCGTGGGTAAGTGCCACAAGCATGTGAGTCAGTGCCGCATACCATATGGTCGACAAAGTTACCAGCGGGTCACTGCCACGGGCAAGTCTGTCAGTGTCATGTACCAGTCGGTCAGTGGCATCTGCCGGTGGGTCAGGGCAACGGTCTAAGTGCCACTTGCCCATTTCTTAGCAGCATGTGCCAGTTGCCAAGTGGCTCATTGCGACTTCCCCATTGGTTTATGTGAGACTGAGAGTGAAGGTCAAATTTTAAGGTGTTTTTTTAAGGAGGTGATTTGTTTAAATGAGGGTTTTTTAATTTGAAAACAGTGAATTTATAGCAGCACGTTCCTCATTTATCACCATGAATCTTCAGCTGTGGTTGTTTGCAGGACTTCGTCTATAAATCCGTCCCTGATGAGACTTTCCGCTGAAGTTTCGCTCCGTTTTAATTTCCTCTCGGACCTACAGCTCGTGGTTCTCTGAGTTAAAGCCCCGAGGATCATTCCCTCATTTAAAGACGCTGAAGGTAAACACTTCCTGTGGTGATTAAGTTTCTCATTATTTCTGACGGACACACTTTAACTCAGCAGATCAGCTCTGACAGGAACAGTAAACAAAGTCCCATCATGCCTCGCTCTGACCTGCTTCTCTCTGCGTCACATGAAGTTTCTCTAACTGGGGCAGAGGCAGCTGTCCACAAATTACATAAAACTTCATGTTTGGTAACAGCGCCACACGAAGAGTCACATGACCACTTTCACAACCCGGGGTCAACATGAAGCTCAGAGAGAGAGAGAGAGAGAGAGAGAGAGAAAACTTCAGTTACAGGAGTTTAAAGCTGATTTGATTTTAGTCTGATGTAAACAACAAAAATACAGGAAAATCGACTTTTCTCTCTCTCAATGCACTTTTCAATTCTGCTTTTCCATCTGATTCTTTATCGATTCCCTTATCAATTCCTAAAGTAGCTTCACAGGTTTTCTTTGTCAACATTTTAAAACAGGCTGACATGTTTAATTCCATTTGTCATGATGCAAAAATGGGCTTTGACTGAATTATTAACTTTTTTTCCTTTCTCATTCAGGAGGAACTTAACAACTCTTACAAGTGACATCTTTAAATTAACCGAAAATGAGGGATTCTGTTGAAACCTAACCAAAACTTTCAGCTACAACTGCCAGGAAAATTGTTCTGGATGCAAAGAAAAACCCACAAATAACTTGGACTTTCTGAAAGAATGTGGTCTGGCTGTTTCAAGATGCACAATAAGGAGGCACTTGAGGAAAAATGGGCTGAAGAAAGACATTTCTACACAAATGCCACAAAGTTTCCTGCTTACAATACGCCAAACAGCACAGAGACAAGCCTCAAAACTTCTGGAACAAAGTCATTTGGAGTGATGAGAGCAAAATTTTGAGAAAAAGTCAAAGTTTTAAGATAAAAAGTCAAAACTTAGAGAAAAATCTTAATTGTGGGATAAAGGAAAAAAAAAAAAGAGAAAAAGGACAATTTTGAGATAAAGTCCAAATTTTGAAATACATAGTCATTATTTGAGAGAAGTCATCACATTTTTGGGATAGAAAAGTGAAAATTTGTGGATGACATATTGAAACTTGGAAGCAAAATTCAACTTTTTGAGAGAAAATGAAAAAAATAGAGATAAATAGTCAAAAATGTAAGAGAAAAAAATCTGAATTTTGGGATTTAAAAAACAAAACACTGAGTAATACGACAAATTTTGAATTTTTATTTAAGGCAAATTTTCAGTTATAAAGTTAAAATTACGGATAGTAAAGTTAAAGCATGATTTTGTAATTTCAAAATTATTTGATAAAACAGGTCTGAGATCTGAAATAAAAGTCAAAATTTGCAAAAAAAAAAATCCAATGTTTGAGATACGGGACAAAAAAATTGAGAAAAGAAATTTTGAAATGAAGTTTGAAATTTTAGATTAAAAAAGTCCATATTTTAGAAAAGAAGTCATATTTTTGGAATGAAAGAAGGGAAAAACTTAAGGTGACAAGTTGAAATTTGGGACCTGCCATTGGCTACAGCAGAATAAAGTGAAGGTTCTGGAGTGGCCATCTCAGTCTCCTGACCTCAATATCATTGAGCCACTCTCCCCTCTAGAGTTTGGACGTCAAGTACGTTCTGTCTCGTTCTTAAATGTCCTTGACCTCCGAAAAACGGTTCTTCTTACCAGTCAAAATGGTAGACTCTAAATAAAGACCCTCATCCACAACCAGCACAAAAGACTTCAAGCTGTCACTGATGTTAAAGGGGGAAATACACGCTGTTAAGAACTGGGGGAGGGAAACTTAAGAGCACAGCTGTACCTGATGTTATATAACACTCTTTAGATTCAGCTCCTTTAAGCTTAGATCAGCACATGTTTAAGAAACACAGGAGTTTTCATAAAACACTCTGAAACCAGGTTTTCTAAATCAACATCAGTTTCCCCACTGAGCACGCTCCGTGGCGAGCAGCAGCTTCTTCATGTTTCTGAGTTTGTGGAGGTTTGAGTAAAATATTTATACCAAAGATAAAGAAGAAGAAGATGAAGAGGAGGAGGAGGAGAGTCAGACAGAGTGGAGATCAAAGCTGTGGCCTCCAGTGTTCAGTCCTCAGTGTGTGTGTGTGTGTGTGTGTGTGTGTGTGTGTGTGATGTTTCAGAGACTTACCCGTTGTTTGGAGGACGACCTGATGCTCAGAGGAGGACGAGCCTGTAGAGAAAACACAAAGACAAAGGAGCTGTCAGCTGATTTCTCGTATCGTTAACGTGTTTATTAAACAAAAATCCTGGACGTTCAAACTGAGCATGTGCAGAGTTTCAAACCTCTACATCATCATCTGTTGTAGAAACTCATAAATCTGTCTGTGAACTCATCAAAACACTGCAAACAGCACCAGATCTTCACCAGACGTGGAAATCATGAGGTCGTTTCATGAAGATATGACTGGCTCATGAAACATTAGAGGGGTGTGGCCTCAAACACCAATAGCTCTGTCCTCTGACATGGTTCCAGAGGTAAAAAAAATAAATAAAAACGGTATATAGAGTCTTAAAGATACCCCCTTTTCAACGTAAAAGGTCAGAACGTGACGTCAGACGGCGTCATTTCAGTGTTTCCCCCAGGTTTCCAGCCTTTGGGGGCGGGGCTTACTCTGTTTACATTGTCACTTTCGTCATATAGATAACCCTGAGAGCCTTTAAAACAAGCAACACTTTTTTTTCTTCCATTTTTTGTGGTGGTTCTTTCAGCTCTCTGTCCATTATACAGTCTGCTCGTCACTGTGTGTGTCTGTGCATCGGGGCGGCACTCTGCTGTTCATGCTCCAGAGCAGAGGAGAGTCACAAACAAGAGCCAGAAATTATCCGGTCATGTGAATAAGATAAATATCAAATACTTTTACGACACGACCCTTTTATTGGACTACAGCGCTAAAAATAATGAATATATATGTAATTGTAAAATGAAAACTATATGACTTTAATAGATTAAGAGAGACGAATGAGACTTAAGATCTACAGTTGCCCCACAAGGATGCATTTAAAAGAAACACACACTTCACACAGGTAATTCCACAATGAGGAAACACACACACACACACACACACACACACACACACTGATCGAAAGAGAAACACACACTTTGAACTTCAGCAAAGGTTTGATTTCATCTCTGGGTTTTAGATTTTCAGAGGAAACACTCAAACATAATTTTCGAAACACAGCTGCATTCACACACTGTTTTTAACACACACACACACACACACACACACACACACACACACACACATACACACACACACACACACGCATCTTAAACGTCCTCACACCCTGAAACTATTGATCCAGAGGAAGCAGGACGCCGCAGTAAACTCTGAGCAGGAAGCATCTGGTTTACGAGCTGCGACAAAAACCTGCAAAGTCTGAGATTCAAGAAACGACAACAAATTAAGTTTCAGTTTCGTTTACGTCAACGAGGAGGAAACAGACTCGTGTTCCCCTCCCCGTAAACGTCCGTCATCTTAGATAAAACGGTTTAATCATTTCTGACCTCCAGTTGGAGCGTGCTCGCCGCCGTGGAGGTCAAAGGTGTGTGTGAAAGTGTGTGTGTGTGTGTGTGTGTGTGTTAATGCCACATGGGACCTGAGAGCATCAGTCATCCTGCAGTAACGAGGTGTGAGGCGTCAGGGGGGTCATGGATGTGTGTGTGTGTGTGTGTGTGTGTGTGTGTGTGTGTGTGTGTGTCAGAGGTCACGGTCAGCTCTGTGACCTCTGCGCTCGTTGTTGTTGTCGACTAACGATATTAAATCTGCTCCATCACATCAGACAGACAGAGATTAGTGAGACGCAGATGGAGACGCTGATAGGATAAAAGTACGGAAGCCTGCAGCGGACTAAACACAACATTATAACAAATTAAACTCGAGGGGTTGCATTTCTTTGCAGCAAATGCATTGGAATCCTGGCTCTGGATGAGGAAAATGAGAAAATGCAAAATGAATTTCAGAAAATACAGTTAAATAAAGCAGAAAAAGTTGAACCTGTGAAAAAAATCAAGATAAAATCAAAGCTGCAAGCGGTGATAAACGATGTGACTGTTGTATGTGCACAAGTGATTTGTGTCTCAAAGACATTAGTGTGCGGCAGCTAAAGCATGTGCAGTGAAATCTGGCTCAGGAATGGTCATGACTTCCTCTTGCCAGCAGGGGGAGCTTTATACAACCCCATTTCTAATGAAGTTGGGATGTTGTGTAAAATGTAAATAAAAACCGAAAACAATGATTTGCAAATCCTCTGCAACTTAAATTTGATTGTATACACCACAAAGACAAAATATTTAATGTTCAAACTGAAAAACTGTATTGTTTTGTTCCTAAGAAGCTTGGACAGGTTGATGTTTCCTCTGTTTCCTCCTCTTTCCTTTAACTGGTTCAGTGTTTGTGAACTGAGGACACTAACTGTTGAAGCTTTGGAGCTGGAATTCTTTCACATTCTTGTTGATGAACAACTTCAGTTGATCAACAGTCCCAAAGTCTCTGTTGTTGTATTTTGTTCTTCATAATGTTCCACACATTTTCAGTGGGAGGCAGGTCTGGACTGCAGGCAGGTCAGTGTAGTAGCTGCACTCTTCTACTACGGAGCCACGCTGTTGTAACAGGAGCAGAATGTGTCTTGGTTTCATTGTCTTCGACTTTATTAGTCTCTGCAGGGACTTTTTCTGTTTCACAGAACCTACCGTCGTCTACAACGAGGTTTTGGACAAACATGGAAAGTCGTAATTACGACCCTTCACAGATACTGGGACAGTTACCCATGATGCCATGGGGCACTAACACACCCCCATACCATCACAGATGCTGCTTTTGAACTTTGACCTGAGAACAATCACCACGTCCATGATTTCCAAAAAGAGTTCTTTGGCGTTTGTGTGTGTTGTTGATGTGTGACTTTGTCTTTGCATGGTAGAGTTTGAACTGTCACTTGTAGATGTAGTGATGAACTGTGTTAACTGACAATGGTTTTCTGAAGTGTTCCTGAGCCCACGTGCTAATATCCTTTACACAATGATGTGGGTTTTTAATGCAGCGCCGCCTGAGGGGTCAAAGGTCACGGCCATTCAATGTTGGTTTTGGGCCTTGCTGCTTACGTGCAGAGATTTCTCCAGATTCTCTGAATCTTTTGATGATATTATGGTCTGTAGATGATGAAATCCATCAATTCCTGCAGTTGGACAAAGTTGAGAAACATTGTTCTTAAACTGTTGGACTGTTTGCTCACGCAGTTGTTGACAAAGCGGTGAACCTGGCTCCATCTTTGCTTGTGAAGGACTGAGCCTTTTGGGGATTTCAGCATCAGCAACTTTAACAGACTTTTGTTCAACCTGAACAAGATTTTTAGGAATGAAAATGAGTCAATATTTGCACAAAAATAATAAAGTTTATCAGTCTGAACATTAATATCTTGTCTTTGTGGTGCATTCAATTGAATATAGGTTGAAGAGGTTTTATAATACATTGAATTCTGTTTTTATTTACATTTTACACAACGTCACAACTTTGTTGCAATTGAGGTTTGTGATTTATTCTGTTAAACTAGTCAAAAAAATAAGCTATTACTTAAAAAATATGGCAATAAGATCATAAAGAAGTTGAGTCATACAATGACTGAGATCAAAAGTCGCACAAAAAAATAACTGTGGTTCAAAGTCGACAGGTAACAGTAGATTTTATCAGCAGGACAAGTTTAATGATTTATCTTTTTTATTCTTGGAGTTACAGAAAGAGTCAAAGAAAATTCAGTATCCGTTAGAAACGTTTTCACAGAAACTTCCTTTAGACTCAGAGTTTTGTTGTTTGGATGAAAAATGTCGTCAGAATCATCTTAAAGAGGAGGAAATAAACGTATTAAAGTCCTGAAGGAGCCTGTATTAGACTGATTTCTGTCGAGCATTATTTTGGACTGCCGACGTCATTTTTGTAGTTACTAATTGGTTTCTTTCTCCGACCTACTTGATTTTATAAGACTATTTCAAGTCGTTTCTGTGTACTCGTCTCAAGGACTCCTCTGAAAAGATTGGCGTGTAGACCTCTGCCTCCTTCTCCGCTTTTTGTACTCCACTCAAAACATTAAATCTCCTTTAAAGAAAGAATCTGAACTGAGTTTTGTTCCTGCTATAAAAAAAAGGAGCTTAAATGATTTTGTGTTGGTCGACCTGGAAACAATAAGACAAACTCTCCTTTTTCTATCAAAGGTTATTTTTTAAAAACAAGGTTTTTGACATTATGACACTCTAATAAACAGATTAAAACAAAAAAGTATTTTCAAGTTATCTTTGTACTGTTTCGAACAGATGTGTTTAAAATGAACGGAAAAATATTAACCTTTTATTACAAATGAATGTAAGTAAGTTTATTGTATTAAGACATGATTTTTTTATATCAAGAAACTTAACAAGTGAATTTTACCTTTTTGATTTTATCACTCTTGAAAAACCATTTAATTTCTTCAAATATGACTTTTTTCTTAACTTGCTGAATCTCATGAGACAGTTTTATTCAAAATCAGACAAACATTTGCTTGGATTCCTTTCTTTTGACAAAGTGCACAATAAATCACAGCGTATTAAAGTATTTACAGTATAAATGGAGAACAAACTTTAAAAAGCCTGATTCTCTCTTGTTCAGCTTTTTCACATCCTCATCATCTTTAGTTCCAAATATTTTTAAAGAAGTTTTGAATCTAGAACGGAAACATTACGTTAAATTCTTTATATATTTTATTCTGTGAAACCAGTTCAAAAATGAGCTATTACTAAAAAATATGGCAAAAAGATCTTAAAGAAGTTGAGTCATAAAATGACTGAGAACAAAAGTCGCACAATAAAATAACTGTGGTTCAAAGTCGACAGGTAACAGTAGATTTTATCAGCAGGACAAGTTTATTGATTTATCATTTTTATTTTTGGAGTTATAAAAAGATTTAGAGGAAAACTGGAGACTCAAAGAGGCAGAAATAGAAAGATGAGGTGAGTGTTTCATTAAATTCATAGAGTGCTTTTCAATAACTCAAAGACGTTAACAAGGAACTAAATGATAGAAAAAAACATTCGTAGAAACAGAAAAGCATAGAAAATAAAGTATATACAGTTTTTTTTTAAAGTGCGAATAAAAAACAAAGTTAACCCCTCAGTTCTGTCCCAATTCTGGCCTATTTACCACACTTTTTTAAAAAAGCTTATAACTGAAGAACCATAAGGTCAAAATTCATCAGTGACTCCTCATTTAAAAGATTAAAGTCTCTAGTTTTAGAAAATGTCATGTTTTTATTTGTGGCTAAAGTCCACATCAGGATAAATGCAGCTGAAACACTTTCCATTTGTGAGCATCATTAACTTCAAGATGCTTCATGTCAGACATAAAACATCCACCACATCACTTCTACACCTTCTCATCTACATCTGGATGAAGTTTGAGCTTTTTAGGTTAAACTTTGTAGGAGTTAGAGAGTTTTTAGTCTCAGGTGTCCAAACACCAGCAGATGTGTCCTCATTTACCACAGTCTAGTCTGACGACTTCGCGCAAACAAAACCAGCTGTATCAGTGCTCAGTGTCCTCTTTGTAGTCAACTTTGTTCTCTCTGTGAAAAAGTTTGCTAAAAGTTGTGAAATTATAGCACCAGGTCACAGATTGTACTGCTCCTGTTGCTCACAAGAATATAAACGATTACTTAATGTGAAGAACCAAAACTTTCTAATGGGAGTTTGGTTCCAGTGTTTGTCAGAGGGAGCCTGGTGGTGAAGTGCTTTGTGAGTAAGACGTGGTGTTTTAAATTTAATGTGACAGAGGACGGGGATGACGTGGTCAACGTGTTTTCATGAGATTTTTGCATTTTGATAAATTCAATGATGCAGAAAAACGTAGAGGTATAACAGTACGTTTTTTTGTGTTTCTGCCTACAGATGTGTCAACAATGAACTGAAGAGAGATCCAGATCTTTACTCCTGATACAGGAGAAGGAAATGAAAGATTTCTAAACATCGAAAGGATTGAAGACAACAGGAAGTGAGATCGTGGTTGAAAAACAAACAAGAGTACCCCACAGTTCTGGGCTCTGAGGGTTTCAGATCAGGGAAACACAGCTGGGAGGTGGAGGTGGGAGACCATCCTGTGTGGACTGTGGGTTTGGCTAAAGAGTCAGCTGACAGGAAGGGAGAGATATTTGCTACACCAAAATATGGAGTCTGGTGTTTATGGCATCGCAGTGGAAAATACACAGATTGTCTTGATGAGACTGTCACAGTGAAGAAGAGTCTCCAGAGGATCAGAGTCCATCTGGACTACGACAGGGGGGAGGTTTCTTTCTACGACCCTGAAAACATGACTCACCTCTACACTTACAGAGACACTTTCACTGAAACACTCTTCCCATATTTCAGTATTGGACCGTCTGGTGATGCTAAAACTCCAGAAGTGAAAATATGTCGCTCTGAGATTTCTGTGACATGTTCAGGGAGGACGGGGAGCTCTGAGTGATTCATGTTTTTTTATTAACAAACAACTGTGTTTACTCTTTTTGAATCAACAACAGAAACTTCCAGAATGAGCCTGATGAAAAGTTTCCCTCCCTCATGTCACCTAAAATAGTTGGAAAGAAAGTCTGACCCAGGACTTAACAAGCTGCACATTTAAAGACTCAAAGGGAGTGAAAACATTTGTTGAGTCTCACATGAACAAAGTTTAAAAAGAAAAGTCAAACTGAGACTTCTGTGTTGAATCAAAGGTCAAACATTAGTCTTCACTGCAGAACTGAGTCAAACTGACATGTTCATCCAAAGGTTTTCTCTCTGACATGTTGGTGCTGGCTGCAGAGTAAAAATCAGGTCTAACTGGTTTAGTGTCAGTCCACCTGTTTAAATGTTGAGTCATCAGAGAAATTAAAAACTCTCCTTTTTTCTGAGTTCATGCTGTTGGTAAGAGATTGTTTTTATGACACTGAAAACACTCAAAAGTTTACAAAATGATGAGTTTGATTCATATTTGTTGCACACAGATGTATTTACAATGAAATTTACAAATATCTGATGACACCCTGACACTATCTGCGGGGAAATAAACTCTAACAAACACACCTTCCTGATGACTCACCCTGTGATGCAGGTATGAGGAAATGAAAGATTATTTTGACACAGTTGAAGAGACGGAAGACGCCGTCACAGGGAGAGAGATCTCTGCTCAAACTCTGAAGGTTTGGACGACTCTGATTTGGTAAGTTTGGCTTTAAGAGAATATTTTCTTGTTGTGATAAAAAAAAAAAGCTGAGAAAGATTCTGGTTTTGAAAAGTTTCCTGAACTGTGGCGTGTGTTCAGGGACTTTCAGAGAAACTGACTTCAGCTTTGAGTCTGAGCTTCCTGCAGAAATTCTGGAAACAAACAAACAACAAAACTCCTCCATTTAACCAAGCATCATTTTTTTCTGGACTTGAAAGAACAAAATCAAAGGATCAGCTTTAAAGAAAGAATTCAAACTGAGTTTTTACCTGTTGGCTGTAAGTTAGATATAAAGCAGTTAAACTGGTTCAGTGTCGTCGGCCTGTTTTAATGTTCAGTCCTCACAAAAAGACTGAACCACACAATCTCACAGCTCTCCTTTTGTCTCATAGGTGTTTTTATGAGTTAAATTAAGATCAAATTGTAAGTACTACTGTACTATGATTAAGCCTGCAAAGCCTGACCGATCAAAGAATATATATATATATTGCTTTATCATTTATCATATTTTTTGCTTCACATTTGACACACTGAGCAATTTTGCATACTATTTTAATCAAGTTTTTCAGTAAATATGTATGTATTTCATGCAAAAATGACTTTAAAAAAAGAAACAAGTAGCTATTTCAATGTTATTCTTGCTGTAACTTCTTGAAAATCAAACAATAATTTTTCTGAAAATATGTGAGTGGATGATTTCATGAGATTTTGAAAAAGGCCAAAATTAAACCTCAGCCGATTGTAGTAAAATGACAATCCTCAAAGTGGTAGAATTTTTTTTTTATTATTTTTAACAGGTTTTTAAAGAAACTGTTTATGATGATGATGAGATAAAGGTCTTTGAACTCATGTGTCAAATATGATACGTTTGGTTTTATAGGATTAAAGCCAAACTGACAACTAGAGAAGTGCTACTTTTTCATTTCATTTGACTTATTTTGAACACAACCATTTATCTAAAAGATGTGTTGTCATGAGACTTTTTCATTTTAATCATTCAAGGAACAGAAAAAACAAAGAGGTTTTACAATATTGTTGTTTTTTGTTTCCTCCTACAGATGTGTCAACAACAAACTGAGTAAATGTCAACATCTCACCTCGTAACAAAGGTAAAGAAAATAAAAGACACAACAGGAGGATTTTAGAGAGCTGAAAGGAACAGACATTAACAGAGTGAGTTTTTCATCTACAAATAACTAAACTATCAAAAAGAAATGGCTGAGAAAATCACTTTTGTGGAAAGTTACCTGAACTGTCACGTGTGTTCAGAGACTTTCAAAGATCCTGTGTCTCTGAGCTGCAACCACAGCTTCTGTTCAAGCTGCCTGAAGGAATTCTGGGAAAAAACTCAGAACAAAAACTGTCCAATCTGCAAAAGAAAATCATCTAAAGATCCATTAGTGAACTTTGCTCTGAAGGAACTGTCTGACTCGTTTGCTGGGAGACTGAAAGTGGGATCATCTGAGACAGAAAAAGGAGAGAAGCAGCTGGAGGTCCACCAAACACCCTTTGTATTTTTCCTCGGACTTAATAAGACATTCCTGCTCGTCTCTCGACACACAGGACAGACACTGAAAGGAGTAGTTCAGCCAGTGTGACAACAAGGACACCTACTTCGGCAGCAACTAGACTAGAAGCAGCTGAAATCTGACTTAACGTCTCTACAGGACAAGAGGAACAAATTCCTACAAGTGGAGAAAACTTATAATGAAGTGAATCAACACTTGAAGAAGCAGCTGTTGTTCACAGAGACTCAGATCAGAGCAGAGTTCAAAAAACTCCAGCAGTTCCTGAAGCAGGAAGAGGAGTCCAGACTGAGAGCTCTGAGGGAGGAAGAGGAGCAGAAGGGGAAGACTCTGAGCAGAGAGATGAAGAGGATTCAGGAGCAGATCTCCTCTCTGTCACTCAGTATCTGTGCTGTTGAAGAAGAGCTGCACAATGTGTTGGACGGGAAGGAGTCGTCGATATTTCGGTCTCAGAGCAGAGCCAGAGTCCAGAGCTCACAGTCAGAACCACAGCTGCTCTCAGGAGCGCTGATAGATGTGGCCAAACACCTGGGAAACCTGTCCTTCAGAGTCTGGGAGAAGATGAAGACCAGGGTCCACTTCACTCCTCTCATTCTGGACCCAAACACTGCACATGGCTGCCTCCATCTGTCTGATGATCTGACCACTGTGAGACGTGGAGACACAAAGCAGCAGCTTCCTGACAATCCAGAGAGAAACACTTACCACGCCACAGTTCTGGGCTCTGAGGGTTTCAGATCAGGGAAACACAGCTGGGAGGTGGAGGTGGGAGACCATCCTGACTGGACTGTGGGTTTGGCTAAAGAGTCAGCTGACAGGAAGGGAGAGAGATTTGCTTCACCGAAATATGGACTCTGGTGTTTATGGCATGGCAGTGGAAAATACACAAATGGTCTTGATGAGACTGTCACAGTGAAGAAGAGTCTCCAGAGGATCAGAGTCCATCTGGACTACGACAGGGGGGAGGTTTCTTTCTACGACCCTGAAAACAGGACTCACCTCTACACTCACAGAGACACTTTCACTGAAACACTCTTCCCATTGTTCAGTATTGGAGAGTCTGGTGATGCTAAAACTCGAGAAGTGAAAATATGTCGCTCTGAGATTTCTGTGACATGTTCAGGGAGGGCGGGGAGCTCTGAGTGATTTATATTTTCATGATGGGGGGGATAATTCCTGTTTCAGATAGTTGTATACAGTCAATTAGTAACACAAAAACTTTTCTGTCTCTCATGGTTAGTGGTTGGTGAAGACATTTATTAACAAAATACTGTGTTTACTCTTTTTAAATCAACAACAGAAACTTCCAGAATGACCCTGATGAAAAGTTTCCCTCCTCCAGTTCTTAACAGCGTGTATTTCCCCTTTAACATCAGTGACAGCTTGAAGTCTGTGGTGTTGGTTGATTCTGTTTTGATAAAGTCAAAATTATGAGATAAAATATCTAAATCATGAGATATACAGAAGAAATGTCTAAATAATGACAACGAAAGTCAAAATTCTAAGATGAAATGTCGACGTTTTAAGATGAAATATTGAAGTTTTAAGATAATACTCTGTATTATGAATAAAACAGTCAAATTTTGAGGTAAGATGTAACAATTGCGATTTTTTTTTTTAAATTTAAATTTTGTTTAGTTATAAATTATAAGTTGAAATTATGAGATTAAAAAAAGTCTAAAGCTTGAGTTTTTTTGAAAAAACTAAAAGAAAATAATTTTTCAGAAAACACGACCAACACCTACTCCCAGAAATAAAAGAGTCTACCATTTTGACTGGTAAGAAGAACCGTTTTTCGGAGGTCAAGGACATTTAAGAACGAGACAGAACGTACTTGACGTCCAAACTCTAGAGGGGTCTCACCGACAATGATATTGAGGTCAGGAGACTGAGNTGTGTTTTGGATCATTGTCATGTGTGAACGTCCAAGTACGTCTCATGTGCAGCTTCTGGGCTGATGAGTGTAAATTTTCCTCCAGTATTTTCTGATAACATGCTGCATTCATCCTTCATTCATCAGTTTGGACCAAGTTTCCTGAGCCTTTGTAGCTCACACATCCCCAAAACATCAGTGATCCACCTCCGTGTTTCACAGTAGGAATGGTGGACCTTTCATCATAGGCCTTGTTGACTCCTCTCCAAATGGAACAATGTTTATGGTTGTGGACAAAAAGTTCACTTTTGCTCTCATCACTCCAAATGACTTTGTTCCAGAAGTTTTGAGGCTTGTCTCTGTGCTGTTTGGCGTATTGTAAGCAGGAAACTTTGTGGCATTTGTGTAGAAATGACTTTCTTCTGGCGACTCGACTCAATTTCTTACATTTGAACATTAAATATCTTCTCTTTGTATTGTATTCAACTGAATAAACATTTAAGAGGATTTACAAATCATTGTTTTCTGTTTTATTTACATTTGAACTGAACATCTTCATTGGAATTAGGGTTTGTATAAGAGAAGGAAAAAAGGTGGAAAAAAAAGAGACTGAGGTTTTTCTTATTTGATATATGAAAACAAACTCCAGGGTAAAAATCTTTGAAGATTGAATCAGATTAAATAGTTAAATCAGAGAGTTTCTGAGATAAAAACTGATGATTGAGGAGTTAAAGTCTGAAAAACAAGAATCTGTCTCATGACAAATGTCGCCCCCTGCTGGTTAAACTCAGACATGACACTGAAACATAAACATCTATGAGTAAAGTTTCTCTCTGGGCTGATTTTTGTCATAGTTTGATTCTTTGAGGTTGTTTATAGGAACAGTTCTCAACCTGTGGGTCCTGACCCCAATCAGAGTCATGAGATGATTTCTGAGGGGTCGCCAAATCATTTTGGAAAATTTTAACTATTATTGAATTACAAAATTTCAGACAGAACTCAACTCAACTCAACTTTATTTATAGAGCACTTTAAAAACAACCACAGCTGATAACAAAGTGCTGTTCACATGTGAAGAAACACTAAAACAAAGATAAAAATCATATATAACACTTAAGTTATTGTTTCATTGTTCCTAAAAACAAATTTAAGAACAATAAAAACAACAAGTAAAACAATAACTAAAAACAAACCATAAAACACTAAAACAGAGTCGAGTCTCAAGGTGAGTTAAAAGCCAAGGAATAAAAGTGGGTTTTAAGATG
Source organism: Thalassoma bifasciatum (assembly GCA_008086565.1). Lineage (NCBI taxonomy): Eukaryota > Metazoa > Chordata > Actinopteri > Labriformes > Labridae > Thalassoma > Thalassoma bifasciatum. Next base: position 52,449 of record RPOG01000962.1, on the reverse strand, counting down.
AGTTTTAAAAACAGACAGTGAGGAACATTTGTTGTATCAGGTTTACCTGTACGAGTTCAATGAGAGATTGTTCACAAACTTCTTCATATTTTGCAAAAACTGAAATCTAACAAGTGTCTGTCTGCTTTTTAGTAAAAAATATCTTTTTTTTTATTCTTGATATGAGCAACATTCACCTGACCAGTCCAGAAAAATATCTTATTTCAAGTTTTTAAAGATAAAAATGTCGACTTGTCTTTTTCAGGCTTTGTGACATAAATGTTCAAAAATGAAACAGGGGCTGTTTTTCTTCAGTTTCTGCAATATTTTAGTTATTATGTGTTGATTTATGTTTTCTCTTATTAAAATAAAAATTACCAAATAAATCCCTGGGGTCCCAGATACCAGTGTATGTTACATTGGGGGGTGGTCACTAAAAAAGGTCAAGAAACACTGCTTTAAAGTCCGTGAACGCCTCATGCTCCAGCTCTAAGGATTGTGGGTAATATCTGTGTGGCTGATAGAGGCTGGAGAGTTGTTTTTTTTTTTTTATCAGGATCTGACAGGGAAAAAGAAAGAAAAACCTCCAGGACGAGCAGTTTCTGTTTGTTTGTTTGTTAAACACATGAATCTGATCAGGACAAAAGGAACTTTGTGTCTTTTTTTTTTAATTCAGAGTCGTCTCCTCTCTTCTTTCACAGGTTGTCACGGCAACGGAGGATTTTAACTTTGTTATCATCAGGTGACCTTGGCTCTGTACTCCTCCTCCTCCTTTTTGTCCTCCTCCTCTTTCTTCTCCTTTTCCTCTCCTCCCCTTTTCCTCCTCCTCCTTCGCCTCCTGATACTCCTCCTCCTCTTCCTCCTCCCCCTTCCTCTGCTTTTTCCCCTTCTCCTCCAAGCTCCCTTCTCCTCTTCTACCTATTCTTCCTTCCCCTTCTCCTCCTCCTTTCCACTCCCCCCTCCTCCTCTCCCTCCTCTTCTTCCTCCTCCTCCTCCCTCTCCTTTTTCCTCCTCCTCCTCCTTGCCCCCTTTCTCCTCTTCTACCTGTTCTTCCTTCCCCTTCTCCTCTTCCTTTTTGTCCTCCTCCTCTTTCTTCTCCTCTTCCTCTCCTCCTCTTCTTCCTCCTCCTCCTTCGCCTCCTGATACTCCTCCTCCTCTTTTTCCTCTTCCTCTTCTCCTCCTGCTCCTCCTCCTGCTCCTCCTCTCCTTTTTCCTCCTCCTCCTCCTTCTCGTCTTCCCCCTCCCCTTCCTCCTCCCTCCTCCTCCTCCTCTTCTTCCTCCTCCTCCTCCTTTTCCACTTCTTCCTTTCCCCTCCTCCTCCCCCTCCTCTTTTTCCCCCTCCTTCTCCTTGCCCCTTCTCCTCTTCTATCTTTTCTTCCTTCCCCTCCTCCTCCTCTTTCTTCTCCTCTTCCTCTCCTCCCTTTTTCCTCCTCCTCCTTCGCCTCCTGATACTCCTCCTCCTCTTTCTTCTCCTCTTCCTCTCCTCTCCTTTTTCCTCCTCCTCCTCCTCCCTCCTACTTGTCTTCTTTCTCCTCCTCTTTTTCCTCCTCCTCTTCTTCTCCTCCTGCTCCTCCTCCTCCTCCTTCCTCTCCTTTTTCCTCCTCCCTCCTCCTCCTCCTCTTCTTCTCCTCCTCCTCCTCCTCCTTCCTACTTGTCTTCTTTCTCCTCCTCTTTTTCCTCTTCCTCTCCTTCTCCTCCTGCTCCTCCTTCTCGTCTCCCCCCACTCCTAATCCTCTTCTCCCTCCTCCTCCTTTTTCCTCCTCCTCTTCTCCTCCTCCTCCTGCTTCTCCTCCTCCTCCCTCTCCTCCTCTTTTTCCTTCTTCCCCTTTTCTTCCTCCTCCTCTTCTCCCTCTTTTTCCTCCCTCTCCTCCTCTTTTTCCTTCTTCCCCTTTTCTTCCTCCTCCTCTTCTCCCTCCTTTTCCTTACCCTTCTCCTCTTCATTCTCCTGCTGCTTTTCTTACTTGTCCTCTGAAAATCTCATTTAAGCTTGTGGATTATGATCAGACAAATATCTTGATATCAGACTTTTCCAGATTACATAATTATCTTCCCCTATAATTAACACACACACTCTTTAAACTTAATTTACAGATTACAACTTAAACTTCTCAGTGTTGCTCTTCTGGTGTCTTTAATCTGCTCATTGATCTTTATCTCTGCTTTAATTTAAATACAAACTTTTGATCCACAGGAGAAAATTAAAGTCAGTTCTTCGTTTGTTTGTTTGTTTGTTTGTTTGTTTTTTTATTTTCCCTGCTAAAGCGTTTGATTCAGTTTGAGGTGGAGTCAGGAATAAATCCTCCTGGATTATAATCTCTGTGAAGAGGAGCAGAATTGATCATCAGCCTTTTTCTCGGAAATTTCTCTGATCACACACACACACACACACACACACACATCGTGCTGTTGTGTGTGTGTTTTGGTCTGAAATTGATGGATTAATAATCCTGCTCTGGTCGTGGATTATACTTCATGTGTGTGATGAGAATAAATCTCAGTTTTCATTAAGAGCCGTCGTTATGTAACGTCCGTCTGGACCAATCAGAGCGGAGAGATTTAACCACGATGGCGTTTCTGCTCATCCTCAGAGGGATCAGACGTTTTTATTACACAACATCCAGAACTTTAATCCCAGCGTTTCCTCTTTCACTGCAGCGATTCCTCCAGACAAAACAAAAACAGTTCCCTGTTCATCAGAGAGTATCAGTATTTACGAGACAGGAACTTTAGGAGGAACCTTTAACAGCTGGAACCAGGGTCTGATACAACTAAAAAGAACCAGATTATTCAGTAAACAACGAGATAATTCAGAATATAAAGAGATAATTCAGTATCATTAGATATAGAGATGATTCAAGATACAACGAGATCATTCAGAATATAAAGAGATAATTCAGCATCATGAGATATAGAGATGATTCAAGATACAAGATATTTCAGTATCCTGAGATATTGAGATGATTCAAGATAATTCAGAATATAAAGAGATTATTCAGTATCATGAGATATAGAGATGATTCAAGATAATTCAGAATATAAAGAGATAATTCAGTATCATGAGATATAGAGATGATTCAAGATACAAGATATTTCAGTATCCTGAGATATTGAGATGATTCAAGATAATTCAGAAAATAAAGAGATCATTCAGTATCATGAGATAAAGAGATGATTCAAGAAACAACGAGATAATTCAGAATATAAAGAGATCATTCAGTATCATGAGATATAGAGATGATTCAAGATACAAGATATTTCAGTATCCTGAGATATTGAGATGATTCAAGATAATTCAGAAAATAAAGAGATTATTCAGTATCATGAGATATAGAGATGATTCAAGATACAAGATATTTCAGTATCCTGAGATATTGAGATGATTCAAGATACAACGAGATAATTCAGAATATAAAGAGATAATTCAGTATCATGAGATATAGAGATGATTCAAGATACGAGATTATTCAGCATCATGAGATATTGAGATGATTCAAGATACAAGATATTTCAGTATCCTGAGATATTGAGATGATTCAAGATACAACGAGATAATTCAGAGATATCGAGATAATTTGGTCTCACAGAATGAGAAAATTTAGTGTCACAAGGTAGTGAGATTATTCAGTATCACGAGATACAGAGATACTTCAGGGTATAACGAGATAATTTAATTTCACCAATTAACAACATAATTCACTATCACGGAATAATGAGATAATTCAGCATCATGAGATATAGAGATAATTTAGTATCTGGAAATAATAGCATCACAAGATAATGAGAAAATACATGATACAACGAAATAAAGAAATAATTCAGTACCACGAAATAACAAGATAATTCGGTATCGCAGAATAATCAGATCATTCTGTGTCTCGAAATATTGAGATAACTCAGCACTATGAGATAATGAGATAACTTCGTATCTCGAAATAACAAGACAATTCAGGAAAAAAAGCGATAATATAGAATTTCAAAATACCGAGACATTCAGTAGCAAAAAATCATAAGACAATTCAGTGTCACGAGATAATAAGATGTTACAAGATACAACAAAAAAAGCAATAATTGAGTACCACGAAATAACCAGATAATATGGTATCGCAGAATAATCAGGTAATCTAGTATCACGAGATATCGAGATTATTCAGCATCATGAGATAATGAGATAAGTCGGTATCACGAAATAATGAGATAATGTAGTATCAAGAGATAATGAGATAATATAGTATCACAATTTTACAAGATAATTCAGCATCATGAGATAATGAGATAAATTAGTATCATGAGATCTCGAGATAACACGGTATCGCAGAATAATGAGATGATTTAGTGTCACAAGATAACGAGATAAGTCAGTATCACGAGATATCGGGACACTTCAGGGTACAATGAGATTATTTAATTTCACCAGATAATGAGATAATTCACTGTCACGGAATAACGAGGTGATTCAGCATCATAAGTTAATGAGATAATTTAGTATCTTGAAATAACGAGATAATTCAGGATATAACAAGATAAGATATTTCAGTTTCATGAGATAATGAGATAGTTTGGTATCATTGAATACCAGCGTAATAGAAAATAACTAATCTCTGAAATATTGAAGCATCTTTGTGATTTTTGCAGCTGAATTTTGTTGCATCAATAAAACACGACACAAGTTCGACAGAGAAACATCAGACAGGAGAGAAAAGTTCCCTCTGAAAGGTTTTTCCTGTTCGCTCAGAAAATTCATCCACCAGGAGAAAACTGTCTCTGTGTGTGTGTGTGTGTGTGTGTGTGTGTGTGTGTGTGTGTGTGTGTGTGTGTGGCACAGTGACCCAAATAAAAGCCCAAACTGAGCGTCAGCCTCGTGTCACCGAACCCTCAGTCTGGCAGCAAAAAGCAGCAGATAGATAAAAAAAAGCAGCAGCAGAATAATCCAGAAAAACTGTGAGAGCAGCAGAAAAAAAGTGTGTGAAGGTCGAACTCTCCGGGAGAATAATCTGATATTTTCAGAATATTACAGTGACGTGTGCAGAGAGACGAGAATAATGCGCCGTAATCCACAGCTGCAGAAATAAAAACATCTCTGAGCCACAAAAAGGAGAAAGAAAAACTGTCAAAGTCAAAATTATGAGATTAAAACGTTAAATTTTGAGATTATGAAGAGAAAGTTGTGAGATACTAACGTCATAACTCTGAGATAAAGTACAAAGAAGGAGATAAAGTGTGAATTGTGAAATCAAGGGTTGAAATTGAGATATTAATGTATTTTAAGTGAGATAAAAAAAAATCTCAAATTAATGAGATAATCAAGTAGAGATTATGAGATAAAAAGACAAGAAAATGTAGATACTGAAAAACAAACAAAGGTGAAATTGTGATATTTAAAATCTCTTAAATGAGATGAAAACCTCCAAATTGTGAGATAAAAACTGAAATTATGACATTAAAGTTAATATTTTGAGGTGGAAAGTTGAAATTTTGTAATAAAAAGTCGAAATTGAGAGAAAAATTGAAACATTGACTCTATGAGATAAAAAGTTGAAATAGGCTACTGAAAGGAAGAGTCAAATAGTGAGAAACAAATTGAAATTATGAGATGAAAACATTCGTATAAAAGTTGAAATTTTGAGATTATGAAGAGAAAGTTGTGAGATACTAAAGTCATAACTATGACATAAAAGTACAAAGAAGGAGATAAAGTGCAAATTGTGAAATCAAATTTTGATATTAATATATTTTAAGTGAGATTTTCTCAAATTTATGAGATCATCAAGTAGAGATTATGAGATAAAATAGTTGAAATTGTGAAAATTATGACGTAGAAAGTCAAAATGACAAGAATATGTAGTTATTGTAAAACACACAAAGGTGAAATTGTGATGTTTAAATCTCTTAAATGAGATGAAACCTCAAAATTGTGAGAAATGAGATTAAAGTTCACATTTTGAGATGGGAAGTTGAAATTTTGTTATAAAAGTTTAAAATTGAGAGAAAAATTGAAATATTGACACTATGAGATAAAAAGTTAGTCAAAATAGTGAGGGGGGAAAATGTAGTAACGAGATGAAAAATTGAAATTATGAGATGAAAAGTCAAAGTTGTGAAATAAAAGATGAAACTTTGAGATGAAAGTAAAGAAAAAAAAATAATAAAACTGAAGCTGAAACTGTGAGAGCGAAGAAGAGAAACAAACTCAGCCTCCAGTTTCCAGAAAGATGAAACAGGTTTAAGCAGAAATATGATTTTTTTTTTTACCTGGATTAGAGGAGGAGGAGGAGGAGGTCGTCTGTCTGGAAGAGTCGTACATCCCAGGAACTCAGCCAGGAACTTTGCCATGAAGAAGAAACGAGGAACCGAGCGCGGAGTTCCTGCTCTAAGGTTCCTGCAGAAAGAAAGAAAGTCCTCTTCACGTCTGTGAGGCGTTCAAGGACCCTGAGCTCATCCCTCCTTCCTGCTGCTGCAGCCGGGACACACTGAGAGAGAGAGAGAGAGAGAGAGAGAGAGAGAGAGAGTTTAATCCTCTGAGAGTGAATGAGAGGACGCCGCCGTCATGTGGGCGGGGCCAAGCGTCTGTTTTCATCCACAGCGTTTCCATAACAACATCACAGCAGCATCAGAAAACACCTTTAACACACAAGATCTTTTAAAGACCAACGATCTTTACGTTTCAAATCTTAGATCTCAAAAATTAAAAAAAAAATTGACTCAATTTCAAGATCTTTACACATGCAAGAAATTTACGGAACAAATCTCAAATCTTTACACGCAAGATGTTTATGTATAAAATTTCATGTCTCCATGCGCAAGATCTTCACACATACTTATGAAGTTAGCGCATCTTACAAAGGGGCCTCAAACCAGTGTTGCCAACTCCTCAGCAAGGAAAGTAGCTATTGGCTGTCCCAAAAGTCGCGAGAAGTCGCTAGATGACGTCATCGCCTAATTTGCATAATCAGGCATTGTAATGTTATTGTAAGGAATGTTTCGAACTACAAATTAGATTTTTATTGGATTCATTTTACAGTGTCATTCCAAATGAGTGATTGAAAAGTCTAATTTTTTTAAAGAAAGGTCGAAACTATGACTTTATTATAAAGTCTTGATGTAATATAGGGAATTTTTTTTTTTTTTTTTTAAATCCTATTTTTAGTTTTCTATATTTTTAACCAGCAGAAATTGGCTTTTATATTCATCCCTGTCTCAGCTTGTTTAAAATTAAATCAGTTTCTTTTCCAAATTTCTAACTCATGTTCAGTGTCTTTTCTTTTCAGAAAAAGAGTCAATGTTTCTCTGCATTATAAGACCAAAAAAGTTCCTGTTTTACAGTTTCTTCACATTTCTAATTATATTGTTTGGAGACGATAAGATATATTTTTATTATTTTGAAGGTTGGGCTCAGAGGAGGCTATGGGCTCTTTCAGAAACTATTGGAACGACGTTATAAGGGATTTTTTAAAAGTCAAGGTAGTTTTCAAGACTTCATATTTCTAGTGAATTTATTTCCCCACCCAGCGTGCGGCTGTGATTGGTTTTGAACGAGCGCTTTAAAGCAGCAGCCGCTCTAATATCTTTCACGTCAGTCGCTAAACACTAGAAAAGTCGCCTATTACACCAGAAAAAGTCGCTAGATTTGTCGCTAGTCGCTTTTCACAAAAAAAGTCGCCAAGGGGTCTGGAAAGTCGCCAGATTTAGCGAGAAAGTCGCTGAGTTGGCAACAGTGCCTCAAACACTACGGTCTGCCCTAAGCTCCGCCCCTTTCAGACCTCCTTAAGGCTGTCCAATCAGAGTGAAGGGGGCTTGTGGAGCGGGAAGCCTTAAAGAGACAGCAGCTTTCAGACAGAGGCTGAAGTAACAGTTTCATAAAACACCAAAGAGAGAAAATCTGCTGGTGTTAGATCTAAACTCTTTGAATGAAGCGTTTTATTTTGAAATCCCGCTGACCTCCTGTGACCCCGGCGTCTCTGTGATGCGGCGGCGTGCGTCCGTTTTCCCCAGGTGTGCTCTTATTCTGTCAAACACCTCGCTCTCTCTGCCTCAAACCCTCTCGTCGTCTCTCTGAGGCCTGTCAGGACGTTTCAGCTCGTCTCCGCGGTAACACGCCGTTATTGTCTTCGTGTCAGACGGAGGGAGGGGTCAAAGGTCAGGCCGCGCGGCGCTGTCAGGACGGATGAACGTAAACGCAGCTCTCTCTTCTCCGAGGAGGACGGAGGATGAAAATGTTGTGACAGCCACACGGAGAGAGGAGGCGGGATGAAGACTAAATAAACCGACACCCCTGGTTCCCACGGTAACGATCAGAGCTGTAATCGCCTCCATCCATCAGCTCCACCCACAGGGAACTAACGGCTCCACCTGTCAGAGGAGCTGGAGCCAAAACACCACAACAAAGACTTTAACTCAGATTATCATCCTGACGATTCTCTGCAGTTTTTCCTGGTTTTATTTAAACATTTTATTTTTCTGTGCAACGATTAAAAAACCTGCAACAAAAACGTCTTTAATCAGACTTTACTTCACACTGCTACTGCGAAAAACTGTTGGTGTAATTCTGTCAAACAAAGAGAGAAAAGTCTATGAAAGTCCATTTCTGCCAATTAAAAGAACAAAAATGAAAGATGAGATTTTTTTGAGCCCACATAGAATCAAACTTGGAGGGTACAAAGGAAAAATACTGAGATAAAAAGTCAAAATGTACAGAAAAAAGTCAAAATTTTGTAGATAAATTATGGGGCAAATAGTCAACATTTTTAGGGGAAACATCAAATTTATAGGGGGAAAAAATGATAAAATCATAAGATGAAAACTTAATGGTAACATAAAACAAAAAAATAATGGGATAATTCGTCAACATTTTGGAAAACAGTCATAATTTTGAGATCAAAGTCAAAACTGAGATAAGCCTAAATATCAAGATTTGAAGGCAAAATATTGGAATTAAAAGTAAAAAATAATATTTATAACAGTCAATCTTTTTTAAACAAGGTCAGAAAAGTCAAATTTAGACTTATCAGGTCAAAATTATTGGACAAAAAAATGAATTTTTTAAGATAAAAGGTTTAAATTTTGAGATAATTAAGTCAACATTATGAGAAAAAAATGATGTAATGAAAGAAAGTGGAAATTTTGTCTTGAAAAGTGAGTTTTTAGAAAATGGGCAGAATTTTTGAAGTTGAAATTTAGCAGTAAAAAGCCAAAATTTAAGGTAATCAAGATAATTTCTTTTTATATATAATTAAGTTATATCATGAGAAAATTGTCAAAACTTTATGATAAATCAAAATTATGAGTAAAAAAGTTACAATTCTGAGATTAAACAGTTAAAATGTTGAGATGAGGAAGTAGAAATATTGAGATGAAAAGACAAAATTTTGCTTTTTGTTTCATTAACTTGACTTAATGAATTTGACATAAAATTGGCAAAAAAATAAAACTAACAACAACCAGTTTTTCATCCCTGTATTTGCTGAACTGTGTGTCCTCTCTCTGACCCCCTCAGACAAATTTCATTTCTAATGTTGTGGTTGTTGTCTGAGGCATTCTGGGTAAATCCTCTTCTGAACTGTATTTCTTGGAAGTGGATCAAATAAAATGCGTCATATTTCACGTTCGTGTGACGGAGGCTCCTGATTGGTCGTTGCTTTAACCTCCTGTGATGGAAACTGACGTCCAAACAGAGACAGAGGCTGTTTTCCAAACCTCCTACTTCCACATGTCGTCTGTAGTGTGACTGTTTTGTTGGACCTGTTTAGTCGTATACTACTCTGGATTTCTGTTTCAGGAAGTGGAGCTGATGGTTTTTTTCTAATGTTTAACTTTATCATAAATAAATCTATGAGAACATTTCAGTCATTAATTCACCACATCAATCAGTGGAGAAGTTACAGGAACAATAAAAGTAGATAAGTTAAATTAGATGTCAATGAGATACAAAGGAAAATAAATAAATGAAATTAAACATGGGAAGGAAGTTGTACATTTTTTTGAGAATTTTTATGTTTTTTTCATTATTTTTAGTGGTTCAAGGAACATTTTTAATTTAGAAAAACACCAAATTCAGGGAGAGATTAGAGTCCTGATTTTATCACATTTGCAAAGGTATAAAAGTTTATTACAGTAAAATCCCCATATTTGATTTTTTATCTTGCACCAAAAGTTATCGTGTATTGAAAATAAATCTGAAACATTGACTGAAAAATAAAAAGGTCGACCACATTTTTGACGCAGGAGTAATGGGTGCATCCGACAATCACATTTTATTTTTCACTATTTACTAAATCCCCGAAAATACTTTTTGGTAAAAGTAAACAGCTCTTTCATGATGAAGTGAGCAGATTTACCGCTGTTTCTTTCAGAATAAGGAGAAAAAATGAGTTCAGATCTTGAGATAACTCAAAAAAACCCGTTTCTAACCATGACCTTTATGGGCTTCTGTACTTGTATTCATGCTTTGAACAATATTTCCAATATTTTACATCTTTTAGCGCAGTGGTTCCCAACCTGTGGTCCGCAGCCCCCTAGTGGGCCACAGAGGTCTTGCAAATGGGCCGCCAAATCATATTTGTCCAAAACTATTCCAAAATAGTTATAAAGACACGGATTTACAAAATAATGTTTCAGTTGTTAAAACTCAGTTAGGTTTCATAAGAAATTTAAAATGTTCAAATAGTCGTATGTATATGTATAAAAAATGCGCTCTAAGAAGGTATGTTAGAGCCCAATATGTAACATCGTCCTGAAATGTACTGAAAATGAAATAAAACTGAAAATGCAATAACTGTGTGATATTGTAACAGAATTGCTGAGTCCAAAACGTAACAAAAAAGTCAGTAAAACCCAAAATGTAAGAAGTTGTTACACTGTGGGAAAAAAAACTCCCACGTTTTGGACTCAGCATCTTTTACAATATTGACCAGTCATTACATTTTGGGTTCTGTCCTATTTTTAATGACATATTGGGTCAGTGTCGCAAATGGGGATTTTTCAAGGTATTATATAATACTTGTTGGGTCAGAGGTGGACCACGATCATTTTTGCAACTTAAAAGTGGACCCTGAGTCGGAAAAGGTTGGGAACCACTGTTTTAGCCAATTGTTCTTCCAGAGGCTGAATTTTAAATCCCAACAAATATTTTGCAGAATAAAACAAGCAAAAGGAATATTTGGCTCGTCTTATTTCAACTTTTCCTCAAATTCAGCCTCAAGAACGTGGGAACTTCTAAGAAAAAGCCTGAAGGTGATTTTTGCATCACGTCCTGACAAATTTCTCGACACGTTTTCCAGCGTTTCTTCCCTGTAACAGCAGGAGTTTGGAGCGAGTGTGTGATTAAAACAGATCCTGGAGTCACGGAGCCAAAGGTGTGAAAACCGTTTCATTAGAAAGAAAAACTGAGACTCTGAGGTGAAACTTTCAAACGCTTCATCATCACGTCAGCGTCTGATGCTGCTAATGAGGACGAGAGACGGCGAATGAATCTGTGTTAGTGAACGTCACATCTCATCTCATCAGCCACAGGACAGAAAAAAAAACAGAAAAAAATATAAAAAAGAGAGAAAAGAGCAGCTGTGAAAGAGTTTTTACACCTCGGCTGACCTTTAAAACTCTAAAAAACTTCCAGGTTCAAGTTTTTATCTTCTATTCAGAAAATAAACCAACAGAGAAGTGAAAGTGTACATTTAGATTATTGACTCATGATGAAAAGTGTTCGAAAGGGAATAAATCAGCTGAGAAGGGGGAAAATTTGATTTGACACAGAAAAAGAATTGTTAAAGTTTCTGCAGGAAAAGTGAATCCAACTGTATAAAAGAGGAAAGGGATATAAAAAGATATCCAAGGAACTGAGGATGCCAATAAGCAGAGTTCAAACTCTAATGAAGAAGTGGAAAATGAGGGATTCTGTTGAAACCAAACCACGGTCAGGTAGACCAACAAACATTTCAGCTACAACTGACAGGAAAATTGTTCTGGATGCAAAGAAAAACCCACAAATAACTTCAGCTGAAATACAGGACTCTCTGAAAGAATGTGGTCTGGCTGTTTCAAGANTTCCATTTGGAGAGGAGTCAACAAGGCCTATGATGAAAGGTCCACCATTCCTACTGTGAAACACGGAGGTGGATCACTGATGTTTTGGGGATGTGTGAGCTACAAAGGCTCAGGAAACTTGGTCCAAACTGATGAATGAAGGATGAATGCAGCATGTTATCAGAAAATACTGGAGGAAAATTTACACTCATCAGCCCAGAAGCTGCACATGAGACGTACTTGGACGTTCACACATGACAATGATCCAAAACACAAGAACAAGTGGACCTGCCATTGGCTACAGCAGAATAAAGGGAAGGTTCTGGAGTGGCCATCTCAGTCTCCTGAGGAGTTATAGTAACTCGGTGAGACCCCTCTAGAGTTTGGACGTCAAGTACGTTCTGTCTCGTTCTTAAATGTCCTTGACCTCCGAAAAACGGTTCTTCTTACCAGTCAAAATGGTAGACTCTTTTATTAGACCCTCATCCACAACCAGCACAAAAGACTTTTTAATAAAAGAAAATCAAAAAACAAAAAAACTCAAGCTATAGACTTTTTTTAATCTCATAATTTCAACTTATAACTTATAACTAAACAAAATTTCAACCTCAAAATCTGACTGTTTTATTCATAATACAGAGTATTATCTTAAAACTTCAACATTTCATCTTAAAACTTCAACATTTCATCTTAGAATTTTGACTTTTGATGTCATTATTTAGACATTTCTTCTTTATATCTCATGATTTAGATATTTTATCTCATTATTTTGACTTGTCATCTTATAAAAATTGGACTTTTAATCTCAAAATTTTGACTTTATCAAAATCTGAATCAACCAGCACAAAAGACTTCAAGCTGTCATTTATGTTAAAGGGGAAATACACGCTGTTAAGAACTGGGGGAGGGAAACTTTTCATCAGGGTCATTCTGGAAGTTTCTGTTGTTGATTCAAAAAGAGTAAACACAGTTGTTTGTTAATAAAAAAACATAAATCACTCAGACCCCCGCCCTCCCTGAACATGTCACAGAAATCTCAGAGCGACATATTTTCACTTCTTGAGTTTTAGCATCACCAGACGGCCCAATACTGAAATATGGGAAGAGTGTTTCAGTGAAAGTGTCTCTGTGAGTGTAGAGGTGAGTCATGTTTTCAGGGTCGTAGAAAGAAACCTCCCCCCTGTCGTAGTCCAGATGGACTCTGATCCTCTGGAGACTCTTCTTCACTGTGACAGTCTCACAAAGACCATTTGTGTATTTTCCACTACGATGACATAAACACCAGACTCCATATTTTGGTGAAGGAAATCTCTCTCCCTTCCTGTCAACTGACTCTTTAGCCAAACCCACATTCCAGTGAGGATGGTCTCCCACCTCCACCTCCCAGCTGTGTTTCCCTGATCTTAAACCCTCAGAGCCCAGAACTGTGATAGAGTAAGTGTTTCTCTCTGGATTGTCAGGAAGCTGCAGCTTTGTGTCTCCCTGTCTCACAGTGGTCAGATCATCAGACAGATGGAGGCAGCCGTTTGCAGTGTTTGGGTCCAGAATGAGAGGAGTGAAGTGGACCCTGGTCTTCATCTTCTCCCAGACTCTGAAGGACAGGTTTCCCAGGTGTTTGGCCACATCTATCAGCGCTCCTGAGAGCAGCTGTGGTTCTGACTGTGAGCTCTGGACTCTGGCTCTGCTCTGAGTGGCTTTATAGCTGCTGAGGAAGGGCAGGTTGTGTTTGTGCAGCTCTTCTTCAACAGCACAGATACTGAGTGACAGAGAGGAGATCTGCTCCTGAATCCTCTTCATCTCTCTGCTCAGAGTCTTCCCCTTCTGCTCCTCTTCCTCCCTCAGAGCTCTCAGTCTGGACTCCTCTTCCTGCTTCAGGAACTGCTGGAGTTTGTTGAACTCTGCTCTGATCTGAGTCTCTGTGAACAACAGCTGCTTCTTCAAGTGTTGATTCACTTCGTTATAAGTTTTCTCCACTTGTTTGAATTTGTCCCTCTTGTCCTGTAGAGACGTTAAGTCAGATTTCAGCTGCTTCTTCAGATCATCGACGGCTTCATCCACAGGAACAACAGTGTGACCGACTTGATGAGGAAAGTCACAGACAGGACACACAGCTCTCTGCTCGTCCTTACAGAATAATTCAGGCTCCTTTTTATGTTTCCCACAAACCAGCAGCTCCAGCTGCTTCTCTCCTTTTTCTGTCTCAGATGATCCCACTTTCAGTCTCCCAGCAAACGAGTCAGACAGTTCCTTCAGAGTAAAGTTTACTCCTAAATGATCTTTAGATGATTTTCTTTTACAGATGGGACAGTTTTTGTTCTGAGTTTTTTCCCAGAATTCCTTCAGGCAGCTTGAACAGAAGCTGTGGTTGCAGCTCAGAGACACAGGATCTTTGAAAGTCTCTGAACACACGTGACAGTTCAGGTAATCTTCAAACAAAGTGATTTTCTCAGCCATTTCTGTTTGATAGTTTAGTTTTTTGTAGATTAAAAACTCACTCTGTTAATGTCTGTTCTTTTCAGCTCGCTAATATTTCCCTCTTGTTTGTTTTTCAACCACGATCTCACTTCCTGTTGTCTTCAATCCTTTCGATGTTTAGAAATCTTTCACTCCCTTCTCCTGTGTCAGGAGTAAAGATCTGGATCTTTCTTCAGGTCATTGTTGACACATCTGTAGGCAGAAACACAAAAAAACGTACTGTTATACCTCTTAGTTTTTCTGCATCATTGAATTTATCAAAATGCAAAAATCTCATGAAAACACGTTGACCACGTCATCCCCGTCCTCTGTCACATTAAATTAAAACACCACGTCTCACTCACAAAGCACTTCACCACCAGGCTCCCTCTTACCAACACTGGAACCAAACTCCCGTTAGAAAGTTTAGGTTCTTCACATTTCAGTCGCTAAGTTTGTTTCACTGTTTTCTTCACCAACAAAATGTTGCTGCACGTAATCGTTTATTTTCTTGTGAGCAACTGGAGCAGTACAATCCGTGACCGGGTGCAATAATTTCACAATTTTTAGCGAACCTTTTCACAGAGAGAGCAAAGTTAACTACAAAGAGGACACTGAGCACTGATTGGATGGATTTTCAAGAGTAATAAAAGAAAGAAGGTGAAATGCACTCGTTAAGTTCCTTGCAATAAAAAAAATCATGTCTTAATACGAGAAACTTACTTACATTCATTTGTACTAAAAGGTTAATATTTTTCTGTTCATTTTAAACACATCTGTTAGAAACAGTACAAAGATAACTTGCTGTTGTTTCTTCTCTCTGTGAGGACTAAACATTTGAACAGGTCGACCAACACAAAACCGTTTAAATTACTTTTTTTTAGCAGGAACAAAACTCAGTTCAGATTCTTTCTTTAAAGGAGATTTAATGAAAAACTCACCTAATGTTTTCCGCCTCTTCCTCCGTCTCCAGATGTGCGGTTAGAAAAGTCTCCTCAGGAACTCTGCTCATGTGTCTTTGCTGAACTTTATCAGAATATTTTTATTCATCCAGCCTCTTTCTTTGGTTAATCATTGATGTTTTTACTGCAGCTGTCAGGTTTGTGTCTGTTCCTTCCAGCTCTCTAAAATCCTCCTGTTGTCTTTTATTTTCTTTACCTTTGTTACGAGGTGAGATGTTGACATTTACTCAGTTTGTTGTTGACACATCTGTAGGAGGAAACAAAAAACAACAATATTGTAAAACCTCTTTGTTTTTTCTGTTCCTTGAATGATTAAAATGAAAAATTCTCATGACAACACATCTTTTAGATAAATGGTTGTGTTCAAAATAAGCAAAATGAAATGAAAAAGTAGCACTTCTCTAGTTGTCAGTTTTGCTTTAACCCTATAAAACCAAACGTATCATATTTGACACATGAGTTCAAAGACCTCTATCTCATCATCATCATAAACAGTTTCTTTAAAAACCTGTTAAAAATAGTTTAAAAAAAAATATTCTACCACTCTGAGGATTGTCATTTTACTACAATCGGCTGAGGTTTAATTTTTTTCAAAATCTCATGAAATCACCCACTCACATATTTTCAGGAAAATTATTGTTTGATTTTCAAGAAGTTGCAGCAAGAATAACATTGAAATAGCTACTTGTTTCTTTTTTTAAAGTCTTTTTTGCTTGAAATACATACATATTTACTGAAAAACTTAAATAAAATTGTATGCAAAATTGCTCATTGTGTCAAATGTGAAGCAAGAAATATGATAAATGATAAAGCAATATATATATATATTCTTTGATCGGTCAGGCTTTGCAGGCTTAATCTTAGTACAGTAAAACTTGCAATTTAGTCTTATTTGATAAACTAAATAAAACTCATAAAAACACCTACGACACAAAAGGAGAGCTGTGAGATTGTGTGGTTCAGTCTTTTTGTGAGGACTGAACATTAAAACAGGCCGACGACACTGAACCAGTTTAACTACTTTATATCTAACTTACAGCCAACAGGAAAAAACTCAGTTTGAATTCTTTCTTTAAAGCTGATCCTTTGATTTTGTTCTTTCAAGTCCTCAAAAAAATGATGCTTGGTTAAATGGAGGAGTTTTGTTTTTTGTTTGTTTCCAGAATTTCTGCAGGAAGCTAAGACTCAAAGCTGAAGTTAGTTTCTCTGAAAGTCTCTGAACACACGCCACAGTTCAGGAAACTTTTCAAAACCAGAATCTTTCTCAGCTTTTTTTTTATCACAATAAGAAAATATTCTCTTAAAGCCAAACTTACCAAATCAGAGTCGTCCAAACCTTCAGAGTTTGAGCAGAGATCTCTCTCCCTGTGACGGCGTCTTCCGTCTCTTCAACTGTGTCAAAATCATCTTTCATATCCTCATACCTGCATCACAGGGTGAGTCATCAGGAAGGTGTGTTTGTTAGAGTTTATTTCCCCGCAGATAGTGTCAGGGTGTCATCAGATATTTGTAAATTTCATTGTAAATACATCTGTGTGCAACAAATATGAATCAAACTCATCATTCTGTAAACTTTTGAGTGTTTTCAGTGTCATAAAAACAATCTCTTACCAACAGCATGAACCCAGAAAAAAGGAGAGTTTTTCATTTCTCTGATGACTCAACATTTAAACAGGTGGACTGACACTAAACCAGTTAGACCTGATTTTTACTTTGCAGCCAGCACCAACATGTCAGAGAGAAAACCTTTGGATGAACATGTCAGTTTGATTCAGTTCTGCAGTGAAGACTAATGTTTGACCTTTGATTCAACACAGAAGTCTCAGTTTGACTTTTCTCTTTAAACTTTGTTCATGTCAGACTCAACAAATGTTTTCACTCCCTTTGAGTCTTTAAATGTGCAGCTTGTTAAGTCCTGGGTCAGACTTTCTTTCCAACTATTTTAGGTGACATGAGGACTCGCTGGTTTGATTACTACAACCACAGTTTCAATGAGGGTCAGACGTTGTGAAAACTATAAATAAAAACAGGAAACTATGATTTATAAATCCTCTTCATCCTACTTTCACTTGAAAACACCAAAAAGACAAGATATTTAATGTTCAAACTGAAAAAACTTTATTGTTTTTCCTAAAAAGCTTGTTCAGGTTGATGTTTTCTCTGTGTTTGATCCTCTTTCCTTTAACTGGTTCAGTGTTTGTGAACTAAGGACACTAATTGTTGAAGCTTTGGAGCTGCAGGCAGGTCAGTCTAGTAGCTGCACTCTTCTACTACGGAGCCACGCTGTTGTAACAGGAGCAGAATGTGTCTTGGTTTCATTGTCTTGCTGAAATAATCAGGGACGTCCCTGAAAAAGACAAAGTGTCTTGGATGGCAGCAGATGTTGCTCCAAAACCTGTTTGTACCTTTCAGCATTAATGCTGCCTTCACAGATACTGGGACAGTTACCCATGATGCCATGGGGCACTAACACACCCCCATACCATCACAGATGCTGCTTTTGAACTTTCAGTTTGAACATTAAATATCTGGACAACAAATATTAGAAAACAATAGTAGGCANGTCTCACAGTGGTCAGATCATCAGACAGATGGAGCCAGCCGTCTGCAGTGTTTGGGTCCAGAATGAGAGGAGTGAAGTGGACCCTGGTCTTCATCTTCTCCCAGACTCTGAAGGACAGGTTTCCCAGGTGTTTGGCCACATCTATCAGCGCTCCTGAGAGCAGCTGTGGTTCTGACTGTGAGCTCTGGACTCTGGCTCTGCTCTGAGTGGCTTTATAGCTGCTGAGGAAGGGCAGGTTGTGTTTGTGCAGCTCTTCTTCAACAGCACAGATACTGAGTGACAGAGAGGAGATCTGCTCCTGAATCCTCTTCATCTCTCTGCTCAGAGTCTTCCCCTTCTGCTCCTCTTCCTCCCTCAGAGCTCTCAGTCTGGACTCCTCTTCCTGCTTCAGGAACTGCTGGAGTTTGTTGAACTCTGCTCTGATCTGAGTCTCTGTGAACAACACCTGCTTCTTAAAGTGTTGACTCACTTCATTGAAAGTTTTCTCTGCTTGTAGGAATTTGTTCCTCTTGTCCTGTAGAGACGTTAAGTCAGATTTCAGCTGCTTCTTCAGATCAACGACGGCTTCATCCACAGGAACAACAGTGTGACCGACTTGATGAGGAAAGTCACAGACAGGACACACAGCTCTCTGCTCGTCCTTACAGAATAATTCAGGCTCCTTTTTATGTTTCCCACAAACCACCTGCTCCAGCTGCTTCTCTCCTTTTTCTGTCTCAGATGATTTCACTTTCAGTCTCCCAGCAAACGAGTCAGACAGTTCCTTCAGAGCAAAGTTTACTCCTAAATGATCTTTAGATGATTTTCTTTTACAGATGGGACAGTTTTTGTTCCGAGTTTTTACCCAGAATTCCTTCAGGCAGCTTGAACAGAAGCTGTGGTTGCAGCTCAGAGACACAGGATCTTTGAAAGTCTCTGAACACACGTGACAGTTCAGGTAANTTGTCCTGTAGAGACGTATTCAGTCTAAAGTCGACGAAGAAGTCTAGTTGCTGCCGAAGTAGGTGTCCTTGTTGTCACACTGGCTGAACTACTCCTTTCAGTGTCTGTCCTGTGTGTCGAGAGACGAGCAGGAATGTCTTATTAAGTCCGAGGAAAAATACAAAGGGTGTTTGGTGGACGAGGTCGACGAAGAGAGGAAAAAGACAGTCAGATGATTTCACTTTCAGTCTCCCAGCAAACGAGTCAGACAGTTCCTTCAGAGCAAAGTTTACTCCTAAATGATCTTTAGATGATTTTCTTTTACAGATGGGACAGTTTTTGTTCCGAGTTTTTACCCAGAATTCCTTCAGGCAGCTTGAACAGAAGCTGTGGTTGCAGCTCAGAGACACAGGATCTTTGAAAGTCTCTGAACACACGTGACAGTTCAGGTAACTTTCCACAAAAGTGATTTTCTCAGCCATTTCTTTTTGATAGTTTAGTTTTTTGTAGATGAAAAACTCACTCTGTTAATGTCTGTTCCTTTCAGCTCTCTAAAACTTTCCTCTTGTGTGTTTTTGAACAAAGATCTCACTTCCTGTTGTCTTCAACCCGTTTAATGTTTAGAAATCTTTCACTTCCTTCTCCTGTGTCAGGAGTAAAGATCTGGATCTCTCTTCAGGTCATTGTTGACACATCTGTAGGCAGAAACACAAAAAAACGAACTGTTATACCTCTAAGTTTTTCTGCATCATTGAATTTATCAAAATGCAAAAATCTCATGAAAACACGTTGACCACATCATCCCCGTCCTCTGTCATATTCAATTTAAAACACCACATCTCACTCACAAAGCACTTCACCACCAAGCTCCCTCTGACAAACACTGGAACTGAACTCCCGTTAGAAAGTTTAGGTTCTTCACATTAAATAATCGTTTATATTCGTGTGAGCAACAGGAGCGGTACATCTTTGACCTGGAGCTATAATTTCCCAACTTTTAGCAAACCTTTTCACAGAGAGAACAAAGTTGACTACAAAGAGGACACAGAGCGCTGATACAGCTGGTTTTGTTTGCGCAGAGTCTTCTGGTGTTTGTTCACCTGAGACTAAAAACTCTCTAACTCCTACAAAGTTTTATCTAAAAAGCTCAAACTTCATCCAGATGTAGATGAGAAGGTGTAGAAGTGATGTGGTGGATGTTTTATGTCTGACATGAAGCATCTAGAAGTTAATGATGCTCACAAATGGAAAGTGTTTCAGCTTCATTTATCCTGATGTGGACTTTAGCCACATATAAAAACATGACATTTTCTGAAACTAGAGACTTTAATCTTCAAATGAGGAGTCACTGATGAATTTTGACCTTATGGTTCTTTAGTTATAAGCTTTAAAACAAAGTGTGGTAAATAGGCCAGAATTGGGTGGATGTAAGAAGTTAACCTTGTTTTCTATTTGCACTATTTTAAAAAATGTATTTGCTTCATTTTAAGCGTCTTTGAGTTATTGAAAAGCACTCTATGAATTTAATGAAACACTCACCTCATCTTTCTATTTCTGCCTCTTTGAGTCTCCAGTTTTCCTCTAAATCTTTTTATAACTCCAGAAATAAAAAAGATAAATCATTAAACTTGTCCTGCTGATAAAATCTACTGTTACCTGTCGACTTTGAACCACAGATATTTTATTGTGCGACTTTTGATCTCAGTCGTTTTATGACTCAACTTCTCGATGATCCTATTTGCCATATTTTTTAGTAATAGCTCATTTTTTAACTGGTTTCACAGAATAAAATATATAAAGAATTTAGCGTATTGTTTTCGTTCTAGATTCAAAACTTCCCTAAAAATATTTGGAACTAAAGTTGCTGATGCTGTGAAAAAGCTGAACAAGAGAGAATCAGGCTTTTTAAAGTTTGTTCTCCATTTATACTGTAAATACTTTAATATGCTGTGATTTATTGTGCACTTTGTCAAAAGAAAGGAATCCAAGCAAATGTTTGTCTTATTTTGAATGAAACTGTCTCATAAGATTCAGCAAGTTAAGAAAAAAGTCATATTTGAAGAAATTAAATGGTTTTTCAAGAGTGATAAAATCAAAAAGGTAAAATTCACTTGTTAAGTTTCTTGATATAAAAAAATCATGTCTTAATACAATAAACTTACTTACATTTATTTGTAATAAATGGTTAATATTTTTCTGTTCATTTTAAACACATCTGTTAGAAACAGTACAAAGATAACTTGAAAATACTTTTTGTTTTAATCTGTTTTTTAGAGTGTCATAATGTCAAAAACCTTATTTTTAAAAAATAACCTTTGATAGAAAAAGGAGAGTTTGTCTTATTGTTTCCAGGTCGACCAACACAAAATCATTGAAACTCCTTTTTTTTTTAGCAGGAACAAAACTCAGTTCAGATTCTTTCTTTAAAGGAGATTTAATGAAAAACTCACCTCATGTTTTTCGCCTCTTCCTCCGTCTCCAGATGTGCGGTTAGAAAAGTCTCCTCAGGAACTCTGCTCATGTGTCTTTGCTGAACTTTATCAGAATATTTTAGTTCATCCAGCCTCTTTCTTTGGTTAATCATTGATGTTTTTACTGCAGCCGTCAGGTTTTATTACGAGCTGTCTTTAGTCAGATTATCAGGCTCCTTCAGGACTTTAATACGTTTATTTCCTCCTCTTTAAGATGATTCTGACGACATTTATCATCCAAACAACAAAACTNACAAAGGACTAATCAAACACAGGTGTGACCTGAGACACAGGTGAAACACATGAGGGCCAATCAAACAGGAGGGAAACTCAAGAACAACTAAGAACACAGGAATAGAGAGTGAACACAAGGGAAAATCACAACAAGAAACACCAGTAAACAACAGAAACACTGGAGCAAAACACTAAAAGGCAACAAAACCAAAACAACTACAAGAAACAAAAGATTGAATTATCAGACAATGTTTCTCAACTTTGTCCAACTGCAGGAATTGATGGATTTCATCATCTACAGACCATAATATCATCAAAAGATCAGGAACACTTCAGAAAACCATTGTCAGTTAACACAGTTCATCACTACATCTACAAGTGACAGTTCAAACTCTACCATGCAAAGACAAAGTCACACATCAACAACACACACAAACGCCAAAGAACTCTTTTTGGAAATCATGGACGTGGTGATTGTTCTCAGAGCAAAGTTCAAAAGCAGCATCTGTGATGGTATGGGGGTGTGTTAGTGCCCCATGGCATCATGGGTAACTGTCCCAGTATCAGTGAAGGCAGCATTATACGACTTTCCATGTTTGTCCAAAACCTCGTTGTAGACGACGTAGGTTCTGTGAAACAGAAAAAGTCCCTGCAGGGACTAATAAAGTCGTTCTGTTACTTTGGTTCTGTGTAAGACGAGGACAATGTTGTCGCACCGAGGCATCATCTTCTCACGTCGATGATCTGACTGGACGGACGTCAGGTGACCTGTCTCCCACTAAAAATGTGTGGAACATTATGAAGAAGAAAATACAAAAACAGAGACTTTGGGACTGTTGATCAACTGAAGTTTTGAATTTTTATTTAAGGCAAATTTTAAGCTATAAAGTTAAAATTTGGGATAATCAAGTTGAAATATGAGAGTATAATACAAATTATATATATATATATAATATAAAAACTGCAATAAAATCCTCAAACTTTGCTCCACAGGTTTGATTTAAAGGTCAATGAGGTGACGTCCCCTTTTTTGTGTCTGAGTGCAATATTTCCTTCCATCATGAATTGAGTATTTCATCACATGTATTTCTTTATTCTATGAAACCTGTGTTATTTGAACACATCTTTAAACTATTAAAATATAACATGTTTTTTTGTGTTTTGGTTCCTCAAACCCCCAAAATGTCAGGTGGTGCAACCGTCCTGACAAGTATCCACAGTAATTAAACTCTAAAAATTGAATGTCAGTTATTGTAAATGGAAATTAAAAATACAGTGGCATTATTTTATGCTNATGTATGAGTCACTACAGACACTTGAGAGATACTTGCCAATAATTTCACACAGAAAAAATAACAGGAACATATAAATATATTTTCATATATTTGGTTGCTCCACCTGACATTTTTGGGTGCTCAAATTAAAAATACTAAAAAATAATGAACCTAAAAACTTTGAAATGTTGGTCAACTACTGAAATCTGTTAGAAAACATAATTCTTCTCTCAGAAATATGTTTTTATCCATTTTCAAAGAACTTTTTAAAAATACGTTTTTAGACCCTCTTTTTGTCACTGACCCATAAACTTATGAGCACAACTGTGCGTCAGTTCATGGTCTTGTCGCGCTAAAGTTGTGGTGCCATTGTCTGTCAGTCAGTTACAGGTTTCTCAGGTTTCTCAGGTTTTTGATGTCTCTGATATTTGGCGCAGCAGCATCATCAGGTCTGTACCATGTGACAGAGCTGGTTAATGTGAAGGTGATGAGCTGCAGACTCCGACAGCAGGACGGTGACTGCAGACACTTCACCTGTCGGCTCTGATTAAGCTTTCAGCGCTCATCATGGGGGGGGGGGTAAAACATCACTCTCTCTCTAATGTCTCTGTAATGGTTTGAACCCTGAGGTGAGGACGACAGGAGGAAAAGAGGAAATCAGATTCTCTAACAGACGGGGTCGTCAGCTCTGGCTCCTGATTGAAGACGGTTTCATCACTTCGTCTGTTATAAATATGAGGTTTTTAGCGTTATTTACGTCTCTATCATGTCGTGAAAACATAAACATGTTTTTGTTGCAGATGTGCAGAGTCACGAAGGTTAAAGGTTGTGAAAAAGCTTCAGTTTGCCTGCAGACTAAATAAATCCTCTAAATCCTCAGACGCTGATCTGTGACGTAAACGTCTGCTCAGTTTAAAGCTTTTCTTCATTCTTCTTTACGAACACGTTACATTCATGTACGAGTTATTACATCACAGCAACAAACACTGAGAAAAATGACGTTTCCAGTCAGTTGAGGTAAAGTTTCCGTATTAATAATTTACACTCTGGTTTTGAAGTTTCAAAATTATTATTCTGTTTTTAAAAAAAAGTAAAATTCTTCCTTCATGTGATGTTTTGGTTTTGCTGAAGACCAATCAGTGAAGTTTCTGTCAGATTGAAGGCTCTGACCTTTAAAGAGCTCTGTGAGATTTGAGGGTAAATCAATTTGTCCTCATTCGAAGGAAAACTAATTAATTTCATGTTTTAATAAAATCACTGTGAATTCTGCAGAGCTCAAAGTCACAGATCATTTTGGATTTTAATTTAAGTCCCATATGGACAGTTTTAGGTCCCCCCTTTAATCTGAGTCTCTAGCTGACAGTTTTAGGTCCCCCTCTTTAATACGAGTATTAAACAGACAGTTTTAGTTCCCCCTCTTTAAAACGAGTCTCTAGCTGACTGTTTTAGTTCCCCCTCTTTAAAACGAGTATTAAACAGACAGTTTTAGTTCCCCCTCTTTAATCTCAGACTCTAACAGAAAGTTTTAGTTCCCCCACTTTAAGTTTAGTCTCAAACTGACAGTTTTAGTTCCCCTCTTTAAAACGAGTCTCTAACTGACAGATTTAGTCCCCCTCTTTAATCTGAGACTCAAACTGAAAGTTTTAGTTCCCCCTCTTTAAAACAAGTCTCAAACAGACAATGTTAGTTCCCCCTCTTTAAAACGAGTTTTTAACCAACAGTTTTAGTCCCCCTCCTCAAAAAACAAGTCTCAAACAGACAGTTTAAGTTCCCCCTCTTTAATCTGAGTCTCAATCTGACAGTTTTAGTTCCCCCTCTTTAAAACGAGTTTTTCACCGACAGTTTTAGTTCCCCCTCTTTAAAATGCGTGTTAAACCGACAGTACTAGTTCCCCCTCTTTAAAATGAGTTCTAAACAAACCTAATTCGTTCCCCCTCTTTAAAACGAGTAATGAACAGACTGATTTAGTTCCCCCTCTTTAATCAGAGTCTCTAACTGACAGTTTTAGTTCCCCCTCTTTAAAACGAGTAATAAACAGACAGATTTAGTTCCCCCTCTTTAATCAGAGTCTCTAACTGACAGTTTTAGTTCCCCCTCATTAAAACCAGTCTCAAACAGACAGATTTAGTTCCCCCTCTTTAATCAGAGTCTCTAACTGACAGATTTAGTTCCCCCTCTTTAAAACGAGTAATGAACAGACTGATTTAGTTCCCCCTCTTTAATCAGAGTCTCTAACTGACAGTTTTAGTTCCCCCTCTTTAAAACGAGTAATAAACAGACAGATTTAGTTCCCCCTCTTTAATCAGAGTCTCTAACTGACAGTTTTAGTTCCCCCTCTTTAAAACCAGTCTCAAACAGACAGATTTAGTTCCCCCTCTTTAATCAGAGTCTCTAACTGACAGTTTTAGTTCCCCCTCTTTAAAAACAAGTCTTAAAGTGACAGTTGTAGTTCCCCTTTTTAAAACTAGTTCGAAACAAACCTTTTTAGTTCCCCTCTTTAATCTGAGTCTCAAACAGACAGTTTTAGTTCCCCCTCTTTAAAACGAGTTTTAAACAGACAGTTTTAGTCCCCCTCTTTAATCTGAGTCTCAAACAGACAGTTTTAGTTCCCCCTCTTTAAAACGAGTTTTAAACAGACAGTTTTAGTCCCCCTCTTTAAAACGAGTGTTAAACAGACAGTTTTAGTTCCCCCCCTTTAAAATTAGTATTAAACTGACAGTTTTAGTTCCCCCTCTTTAATCAGAGTCTCTAACTGACAGTTTTAGTTCCCCCTCTTTAAAACCAGTCTCAAACAGACAGATTTAGTTCCCCCTCTTTAATCAGAGTCTCTAACTGACAGATTTAGTTCCCCCTCTTTAAAACGAGTAATGAACAGACTGATTTAGTTCCCCCTCTTTAATCAGAGTCTCTAACTGACAGTTTTAGTTCCCCCTCTTTAAAACGAGTAATGAACAGACTGATTTAGTTCCCCCTCTTTAATCAGAGTCTCTAACTGACAGTTTTAGTTCCCCCTCTTTAAAACGAGTAATAAACAGACAGATTTAGTTCCCCCTCTTTAATCAGAGTCTCTAACTGACAGTTTTAGTTCCCCCTCTTTAAAACCAGTCTCAAACTGACAGCTTTAGTTCCCCTTTTAAACGAGTATTAAACAGACAATTTTAGTTCCCCCTATTTAATCTGAGTCTCTAACTGAAAGTTTTTGTTCCCCCTCTTTAAAATGAGTCTCAAACAGATCTTTTTAGTCCCCCTCTTTAAAACGAGTATTAAACAGACAGTTTTAGTCCCCCTCTTTAAAAAGAGTGTTAAACAGACAGTTTTAGTTCCCCCTCTTTAATCTGAGTCTAACAGACAGTTTTAGTGCCCCCTCTTTAATTTGAGTATTAAACAGACAGTTTTAGTTCCCCCTCTTTAATCTGAGTCTAACAGACAGTTTTAGTGCCCCCTCTTTAATATGAGTATTAAACAGACAGTTTTAGTCCCCTCTTTAAAACGAGTATTAAACAGACAGTTTTAGTTCCCCCTCTTTAATCTGAGTCTAACAGACAGTTTTAGTTCCCCCTCTTTAAAACGAGTATTAAACAGACAGTTTTAGTTCCCCCTCTTTAATCTGAGTATTAAACAGACAGTTTTAGTTCCCCCTCTTTAATCTGAGTATTAAACAGACAGTTTTCGTTCCCCCTCTTTAATCTGAGCCCCTTGGTGCCCCCGCCTCATTACCCATGGTCCCATCTGCCTCAGACCAGTTTTCCTCTAATTTCAGCCTCATTAGTTTGAGCAGCTTCAGGAGGGAGGGAGGCCCCGGGCTGCAGGACGTCATCAGGACACAACCAGGACCAGGACTCGGTCACGTTAAACTGACAAATATTGTTTTTATTTCTTAAAATTTACCAACATCTTCCTTGAATCTGTAAAAACATAATGACTCTTGCAGAAAGAGGTTTTAGAAAAAAACAATCATGTGAAGTGAGACGAGCTCCACTTCCTGTTCACAGTCACAGTCTGAGGTCGCCCTCTAGAGGCAGGAGGGAGAAACAACCCACAGACATAACTTAGTATTTGATGTTTTTATAAGATAACTTAGTATTTGATGTTTTTAATCAGATAACTTAGTATTTGATGTTTTTATCAGATAACTTAGTATTTGATGTTTTTTATCAGATAACTTAGTATTTGATGTTTTTATCAGATAACTTAGTATTTGATGTTTTTTATCAGATAACTTAGTATTTGATGTTTTTATCAGATAACTTAGTATTTGATGATTTTATCAGATAAATTAGTATTTGATGTTTTTGTCAGATAACTTAGTATTTGATGTTTTTATCAGATAACTTAGTATTTGATGTTTTTTTCAGATAACTCAGTATTTGATGTTTTTATCAGATAATTTAGTATTTGATGTTTTTATCAGATAACTTAGTATTTGATGTTTTTATCAGATAACTTAGTATTTGATGTTTTTATCAGATAATTTAGTATTTGATATTTTTATCAGATAACTTAGTATTTGATGTTTTTATCCGAAAGTATCTTTAAAGCTGTTAACGTTTGTTATTAACAATGTTTGGTTGAAAATAATCTATTGGTAATAATATTTGTCATTAAACGAATTTTAATTAATATTATTTGGAAAATAAGAGAACTACAGTATAAGTGTAATATATATAAATCAGCTATTTCAAGCAAATATTATTTGTTGATTAATGGCATCTGTTGACTTTTACTAGTTAATAAACGATCTTTGGAGAAAATGATTTGTCAATAAACAATATTTGGTGGATATCATTTGTTAATTATTATTTTTCAACTAACAATATTTGGTGAAAATTATTTATTAATACATGACCTTTATTGAACATAACTTGATAATAAACCATGCTCAGTATTTTTTTTTTATAAACTTATTAGGCAATAGACTATGTTTTATTAATAATGTGTTCTTAATTTATGTTTTTTTTGTGAACATTAACTTTCAATAAAACTACTTGTTATTAAACATTCTATGTGGTCAATTAATGGTCTTAGATAAATATTTTTTGTAAATTTACGATCTTTGTAGAGTGTTTACACAGTCTATGGTTATGATGAGAAACGATAATTAAAGTATTTTTCACAGTAAACTATATTTCTTCGATAATAAATGAACTTTTTTTAATATAATTTGTTTATAAACCATCTTTGGTGAAGATTTGTTAATAAATTACTTTTGTTGAACAAAGCTTGATGATAAACTGCGTTCAGTAGATTTTTTTATAAATAAACTTATTAGGCAATGAACTATCTTTTGTGAATAGTGTGTTCTTAATATATTTTTTTGTGAATATTAACTTTCAATAACTATCTTATTTGTGATTAAGCATTTTTAATGGTCAAGTAATGGTCTTTTATTTATTTATTTTTTAAATTCACAATCTTTGTGGAGTGTTTACACAGTTTATGGTTTTGATGAGAAACGATAATTAAATGTATTTTTATAATAACAATAATAATAATAAATTTTATTTATAAAGCGCTTTTCAAAAACTCAATTCGCTTTACATCGAAAAAGTTAAAAAGAACAAACATAAAATAATATTTTACATGGTAAAAATAACAACAGTGCAGGTTAAAAACAATTTAAATAAAAGAAAATGGACAGAAGAAAATGAGTAAACAGGATGAACTAGGAGTGATGGGTTTCTATGTATTTTTCACAGTAAACTATATTTCTTCGATAATAGACGATCTTTGTTGACTATAAGTTATAATTCAACAATCTTTGGTGAATATAATTTGACAATAGACGATCTTTGTTGAGCTTATCTCTGACATAAATGATCTTTGTAGAGTAGTGATTCCCAACCTGTGGTCCGTGGCCCCCTGTTGGGCCGCGAAGGTACAGCAAGTGGGCCCGAAATCATTTCCAAACAAGTATTTTATTGGAGTGTAATTATATAAAGATACAAGGTACAAATAGAAAAATTAAGAGACAAATACAAATAATAACATTCAAAATGTTTCACTCAGTTAAGTTTTACAGGAAATTAAAACAGTTCTGATTTTAATATATGAAAAAAGTCCCCTAAGAAGGCATGTTATTCCTCTATAGATAACATGACCTGAAAAATAACAACAACCTGAAATGTCATTGAAAAAAAATGCAATAAAGCCCAGATTTTCAAAAATTGTCAAAACTGTAACCGGAGTGCTGAGCCTGAAATGTAACGAAAAAGCATAAAGTAAAACCCAAAATATAATAATTGCACCAGAATGTAATAAGTTGTCATAATTTGGGCAAAAAGTTGATACGTTTTCAGCTTAATATCTATTCCATTATCTACCAGATATCACATTTTGGGTTTTATTACATTTTTTTAAATTAAATTTTGGGTCATTGTTACAAATGGGGTTAAAAACAAAAACGTATATAGTCGTATGTATTGGGTTGGAGGTGGGCCTCAAACTTTTCTGAGCTTTAAAAGTGGGCCCTGATTTGGAAAAGGTTGGGAACCACTGCTCTAGAGTTTTTACACAGTTTATGGTTATGATGAGAAACGATAATTAAAGTATTTTTCACTGTTTTATTCCTTGGCTTTTAACACACCATGAGACTCGACTCTGTCTTAGTGTTTTATGGTTTGTTTTTAGTTATTGTTTTACTTATTGTTTTTATTGTTCTTAAATTTGTTTTTAGGAACAATGAAACAATGGAGCAATAACTTAAGTGTTATAAAAGTTTTTTTAAATCTTTGTTTCAGTGTTTCTTCATGTGTACAGCACTTTGTTTTCAACTATGGTTGTTTTTAAAGTGCTCTATTAATAAAGTTGAGTTGAGTAAACTATATTTCTTCGATAATAGACGATCTTTGTTGGCTATAAGTTATAATTCAACAATCTTTGGTGAATATAATTTGATAATAGACGATCTTTGTTGAGCTTATCTCTGACATAAACGATCTTTGTAGAGTTTTTACACAGTTTATGGTTATGATGAGAAACGATAATTAAAGTATTTTTCACAGTAAACTATATTTCTTCGATAATAGACGATCTTTGGTGAATATAATTTGACAATAGACGATCTTTGTTGGCTGTAAGTTATAATTCAACAATCTTTGGTGAATATAATTTGATAATAGACGATCTTTGTTGAGCTCATCTCTGACATAAACGATCTTTGTTGTAAACCGGAAACAGCTGTGTCGTTGTTTCCTGGCCCCGCCCCCTCAGCTGACTGTTGTAAACAGAACCTCCGTCCGCCGGTTCCCCCGGTTCCTCCTGCTCCTCTCACCTCCTCCTGCTCCTCTCACCTCCTCCTGCTCTGACTCCTCCACCATGGGAGAAAACGAAGACGCTGACGTCATCGAGCAGCACGCGGAGGAGGAGATGGAGAAGAGGAGCGCGAGGAGCCACGCAGCCTCCGCCTCCTCCTTCCTCCCGGGGAGCGTCACCCCCTCAGACCGGGACCAGGACCAGAACCAGGGCCACAGCGGGACCCAGTCCTCACACAGACTCCTGGCCTACAGCGACGCCCTCATCTCCATCATCGCCACCGTCATGGTGAGAGAGAGAGACTCAGGCTGTTCTCCAAAACAGTCACACTGCAAACTACAGACAACATACTACAGACTACAGACTACATACAACATACTATATACTACAGACTACAGACTATATACTACAGACTACAGACTACATACTACAGACTACAGACTGCATACAACATACTACAGACTACATACTACAAACTATATACTACATACTATATACTACATACTACAGACTACATACTACAGACTACATACTACAGACTACATACTATATACTACATACTACAGGAGGTAGTAAACACTGGCTGCTCTCCAAAACAGTCACACTGCATACTACAGACTACAGACTATAAACTACAGACTACAGACTACATACTACAGACTACAAACTAAATACTATATACTACATACAACATACTACATACTATATACTACAGACTACAGGAGGTAGTAAACACTGGCTGTTCTCCAAAACAGTCACACTGCAAACTACAGACTACAGACTACATACTACATACTACACACTACAGACTACAAACTGCAGACTACATACTACAGACTACATACTACAGACTACATACTATATACTACATACTATATACTACATACTACAGACTACATACTACAGACTACATACTATATACTACATACTACAGGAGGTAGTAAACACTGGCTGTTCTCCAAAACAGTCACACTGCAAACTAAATACTATATACTACATACTACAGACTACAGACTACAGACAACAGACTACATACTACATACTACAGACTACAGACAACATACTACAGACTACATACTACAGACTACATACTACATATAACATACTATATACTACAGACTGCATACAACATACTACAGACTACAGACTACATACTACAGACTACATACTACATACAACATACTATATACTACAGACTGCATACAACATACTACAGATTACATACTACAGACTACATACTACATACAACATACTATATACTACAGACTGCATACAACATACTACAGACTACATACTACAGACTACATACTACATACTACAGACTACATACAACATACTATATACTACAGACTGCATACAACATACTACAGACTACATACAACAGACTACATACTATATACTACATACTACAGACTACAGACAACATACTACAGACTACATACTACAGACTACATACTACATACAACATACTATATACTACAGACTGCATACAACATACTACAGACTACATACTTCAGACTACATACTACATACAACATACTATATACTACAGACTGCATACAACATACTACAGACTACATACTACAGACTACATACTACATACTACAGACTACATACAACATACTATATACTACAGACTGCATACAACATACTACAGACTACATACAACATACTACATACTACATACTACAGACTACATACTACATACTACAGACTACATACAACATACTATATACTACAGACTGCATACAACATACTACAGACTACATACAACATACTACATACTATATACTACAGACTACAGACTACATACTACAGACTAAATACTACAGACTACATACTACATAATACAAACTACATACTACAGTAGTAGGTAGTAAACACTGTCTACTGTCACATGTCGTCTGTAGTCTGACTGTTTTGTTGGACCTGTTTAGTCGTATACTACTCTGGATTTCTGTTTCAGGAAGTGGAGCTGATGGTTTTTTTCTAATGTTTAACTTTATCATAAATAAATCCATGAGAACATTTCAGTCATTAATTCACCACATCAATCAGTGGAGAAGTTACAGGAGCAATAAAAGTAGATAAGTTAAATTAGATGTTAATGAGATACAAAGGAAAATAAACAAATGAAATTAAGCATGGGAAGGAAGTTGTAAAATTTTATTGAGAATTTTTATGTTTTTATCATTATTTTTAGTGGTTCAAGGAACATTTTTATTTTAGAAAAACAACAAATTCAGGGAGAGATTAGAGTCCTGATTTTATCAAATTTGTAAAGGTATAAAAGTTTATTACCGTAAAATCTCCTTATTGGTTTTTTTTATCTTGCACCAAAAGTTATCGTGTATTGAAAATAAATCTGAGACAAACATTTTTTTAAACAAGGTCAGAAAAGTCAAATTTTGACTTAAGTCAAAATTGTTGGACAAAAAAATGTTTTTTTTTAAGATAAAAGGTTTAAATTTTGAGATAATTAAGTCAACATTATGAGAAAAAAATGATGTAATGAAAGAAAGTGGAAATTTTGTCTTGAAAAGTGAGTTTTTAAGATGAAAAGTTGAAATTTAGCAGTAAAAAGCCAAAATTTAAGATAATCAAAATAATTTCTTTTTATATATAATCAAGTTATATCATGAGAAAAATGTCAAAACTTTATGATAAATCAAAATTATGAGTAAAAAAGTTAAAATTCTGAGAATAAACGGTTAAAATGTTGAGATGAGGAAGTAGAAATAATGAGATGAAAAGACAAAATTTTGTTTTTTGTTTCATTAACTCGACTATGAATTTGACATAAAATTGGCAAAAAAAAAAACTAACAGCAACCAGTTTTTCATCCCTGTATTTGCTGAACTGCGTGTCCTTTCTCTGACCCCCTCAGACAAATTTCATCTCTAATGTTGTGGTTGTTGTCTGAGGCATTCTGGGTAAATCCTCTTCTGAACTGTATTTCTTGGAATTGGATCAAATAAAATGCGTCATATTTCACGTTCGTCTGATGGAGGCTCCTGATTGGTCATCGCTTTAACCTCCTGTGATGAATGCACGGCGCTAATGGCGTTTGTCAGTTTGGGGGCGCTCAGGTTGAGGTGAATTACTGACACCTACTGGAATAAATCAGCTCAACTACAACACAACAACAAAAATGTGAAACGGTCCCAGAGATAAAAGTGAAGTGACAGGAAAGAAACAGCGGTAAATCTGCTCACTTCATCATGAAAGAGCTGTTTACTTTTACCAAATTCATAAAAGCCCCTAAATCATTTATCACTTTTTATTTTACACTAACAGCCTACGTGGGTAATGAGGACGCAGTTTTTACACCAGCTGGAAAAATAAAAAGTCAGTTGGNCAACTTCCTTCCCATGCTTAATTTCATTTATTTATTTTCCTTTGTATCTCATTAACATCTAATTTAACTTATCTACTTTTATTGCTCCTGTAACTTCTCCACTGATTGATGTGGTGAATTAATGACTGAAATGTTCTCATGGATTTATTTATGATAAAGTTAAACATTAGAAAAAAACCATCAGCTCCACTTCCTGAAACAGAAATCCAGAGTAGTATACGACTAAACAGGTCCAACAAAACAGTCACACTACAGACTACATGTGGAAGTAGGAGGTTTGGAAAACAGCCACCGTTTCTAACCTGAGCTTTTCTGACCTTTAACCCTTTCTGTTCTTTTCTCTCAGATTCTTCCTGTCGCTCACACAAAGGTTGAAGACAACGAGGTAACATTCAACATTTAGATCAATATCAACTAATTTTAGTCTTGATTTACAGTGGTTAACAGGTGTGTGTGTGTGTGTGTGTGTGTGTGTGTGTGTGTGTTTCAGGAGCTGAGGCAGAGTGTTCAGCTCCTGTTAACCACAAAAATCGCCGTTTATCTGATGACGTTTATGATCGTTACTGTGGCCTGGGCCGCTCACATCAGGTTCAATCATTATTATTATTATTATTATCATTCATACTATTATTGTTATTATTATAATTATTGTTATTGTTGTTGTAAACGTGTGTTTTGTCTCTCTCTCTGTTTCTGTTTTATATCTCAGATTATTTCAGGTGATCGTTCGTATCGATGACTGTCTCGCTCTGCTCAACCTCGTAAGTTCAACATTTCAACATTTAAACATACTATCATAGATAAAAAGTAATAAATATGCTTTAAAATGTTTTTTTTCTTCTTTGCTGAAAACTTGTGTTGTTTTTTGAAGTGTTTGAATCATGAATCAGACTTTAGTTTCTCTGTTTCTTGTTTGTAAAGTTTAGTTTTGTTTATTTCAGGCCTGTATGATGCTGATCACTTTCCTGCCGTACACGGTGAGTCTGAGTCTGCAGCTCCACAACTTTTTATTCTGACCAGTCAGAACGTTTATGATGGTTAAAGGCACAAAAAGCAACAAACACAATATTTATATTTTATATTTTAAAATATATAATTTTCTGTCTCAGTTTTCTCTGATGGCCACGTTTCCTGAAAACGTTCTTGGGATTTTACTTTTCTGTGGCTGTGTGATGGTGATCGGAGTCATCCAGGTCAGTCACTGCTGTCATCCAACCACATCCAATAACATCCAACCACATACAACCACATCCAACCACATACAACTCATCCAACCACATACAACTCATCCAACTCATCCAACCACATCCAACCACATCCAACCACATCCCACCACATCTAACTCATCCAACCACATCCAAACACATCCAACCACATACAACCACATACAACTCATCCAACCACATCCAACTCATCCAACCACAACTCATCCAACCACATACAACCACATCCAAACACATCCAAACACATCCAATCACATCCAACCACATCCAAACACATCCCACCACATCTAACTCATCCAACCACATCCAAACTCATCCAACCACATCCAACTACATCCAATCACATCGGACTACATCCAACTCATCCAACCACATCCAACTACATCCAACCACATACAACCACATACAACTCATCCAACCACATCCAAACACATCCAATCACATCCAACCACATCCAAACACATCCAACCACATCCAACCACATCCAACCACATCCAAACACATCCAACCACATACAACTCATCCAATCACATCCAAACACATCCCACCACATCTAACTCATCCAACCACATCCAAACACATCCAAACACATCCAACCACATACAACCACATACAACTCATCCAACCGCATCCAACCAAATCAAACTCATGCAACCGCATCCAACTCATCCAACAGCATCAAACTCATCCAACCACATCCAACTCATCCAACTGCATCCAACTAAATTGTACCACATTAAACTCATCCCACAAATCCAACCACATTGTACCACTTCCAACCACGTCCAACTCATCCAACCACATCCAACCACATCCAACTACATCCAACTCATCCAACCACATCCAACCACATCCAACTACATCCAACTCATCCAACCACATCCAACCACATCCAACTACATCCAACTCATCCAACCACATCCAACCACATACAACTCATCTAACCACATCCAACTACATCCAACTCATCCAACCACATCCAACTCATCTAACCACATCCAAGCACATCCAATCGCATCAGACTACATCCAACCACATCCAACTCATCCAACCGCATCCAACTCAACCAACCAAACCGTACCACATTAAACTCATCCAACCACATCCAACTCATCCAACTACGTCCAACTCATCCAACCACATCCAACCACATCCAACTCATTCAACCACCTCCAACCACATCCACCCACATCCAACACTAAAACATCAAACTCATCCTACCACATCTAACACCACAACATCCAACCACATCCAACCACATCCAACTCATCTATTTCCTGTGATAACCTGTCTTTATTTCCTGTGATTATCTGGTTTATTTCCTGTGATAACCTGTCTTTATTTCCTGTCTGTCCTCAGTGTCTGATCGTTCTTTACGCCTTCAGTCGTCCGTTCCTGCTGAACGAACAGATCCAGATCTCAGAGAACCAGATGTTCTACAGAGAACACATCCTTAAAGTTATTATGAGGGTTCCTCTGATGTGTTTCATCGCCAGCATCTTCTCCTTCATCTTCTTCCAGCTGGTACAAACGCACACAACTCTACAGTTTTATTATTGTTATTATTATTCTTCATTATAATTATCATTACTATTATTCAGCACAAGTCTTGAATTGCATCTTAAATTTTTTTTTTTTTTCCCCTATTTAGTCGACTTCATTATCTTAAAATTTTCATACTATATCTCAAAGTTTGGATGTTTTGTTACAAAAATTTAACATTCTATATAATTTTTTTGACTTTTTTTCTCAAACTGATGACTCCTGTTCCAATATTTTAACTTTTCATCCTAAAAGACTTTTTATCCCAAATTTCGACTTTTTCCTGACATCTCAAAATAATTTATGAAAAAGTCAAAATTTGGGGATGACAAGTCAATTTTTAAGGATATCTGAAAAGTCGATTTATTTTTTTAAAAAATGATGAAATACTTGCAATAATTACTTTTCTCATAATATTGACTTTTCCCCCTAAATTTCAACTTTTTATCTTAAACATTTAACTTCATTATCTCAACATTTTGACTTTTATCTTAAATTTGACTTTATGAAACTAACATTTATGGCTTTTTATCTCAAAATTTTGACTTAATTTGGACAAGAAAGTGTTCCCAACAAATATTAGTTTTTTTGTTTATATTCTTTTGGGCACATTTTGGCTTCCATTTCTCTCTTTTTTTAAAACTGTTTTAGTTCTCAATTATTTTAGAGCTGTTGAATGTTTTCAGGGTTAAACCTTCTAAAGATTTTCAAAAGTTTTATTTTATCTAAATAAATCTCATGAAGATCTTTTGACTATCGTGTGTTAGTTTTGGGACATTTTTAGATTTTTTGTTGCAGTTTGTAAATCTGTCTATTTAATTTCCTCTTTGCGTTTTCCAGTCGTACGCTCTGTTGGCGATCGTCATCTTCCTGCCGTATATTTCCCAGAGTCTGAAGTGGTGTCGGAACAAAGCCATGGGTGAGCGCCACGTTTAAGAAAAACACGCCTGAAAATTTCCACTTTTTTTATCATGACCTTTCAAAATAAACTCCGCCCCCTCCAGGTCAGGTGGAGGAGACTCCAGACTCCATGATGTTTTACACGTACCTGCCCAACGAGCCGCTCAGTAAGGAGCGCGTGGAGGCGTTCAGCGACGGCGTCTACGCCATCGTGGCCACGCTGCTCATCCTCGACATCTGGTGAGTGGAAGTAAAACCTTTAACGCTGTTTGACAGAAACAGAATCAGGTGATTAACTCTGCTCCTCTTCGCAGCGAGGACAACGTCCCCGACCCGTCCGTGGTGCAGAAGCAGTTCGGCGGCAGCCTGGTCGCCGCGCTGCAGGTCTACGGTCCCGAGTTCCTCGCCTACTTCGGCTCCTTCGCCACCGTCGGGCTCCTGTGGTTCACGCATCACTCGCTCTTCCTCCACGTCACCAAAACCACGCGCTTCATGGGTTTGCTCAACACCTTCTCTTTGGCGTTCGTGGGCGGTTTGCCGTTGGCGTACCAGCTGACGCACGAGTTCCCGGATAACTCGCGTAACGAGCTGGAGGCCATCCAGATCAGCTGCGTCATCATCTTCTTCGCCGGGATCTTCCAGCTGGCCATCTGGGTGGTGGCGCTGTACAACGAGCGGGAGACGCTGCACCCGTACGTGCGCTACGGCGGGCGGGAGCACGTCCTCATGCTGGCGAAGCTGGCGCTCTACCCGTGCGTGGCCTTGGGGACGTTCTTCCTCACCTGCGTCCTGAGTAAGTTCAGCGCCCCCATCTTCCACCTGATGGAGATCACCGTACCCTTCGCCTTCCTCCTGCTCCGCCTCCTGGTGCGAATCGGGATGGCGCTGCTGCGACTCCTCTTTTGCCCCGACCGCCCGGACCAGAGGTCGATCATGGCGGAGGAGGACGAGAGCAGAGTGCCCTTCAACGCTCTGGTGACTTAGCTCAGGTTTGACGGGAGGAGGTGGAGCTCACTGACGGAGCGGAGAGAGTTCGTGCTCTGAGAGAGTTTCTGGGAAAGTTCGGATGAGGAACCGCGCGGAAACGAAGAAGAAGAAGAAGAAAGAAGGAGGAGGAGGAGCTCGTGTTGTGCTCAAGACCAAACAATCTCAGACAAAGACTTTTAAGAATCAAGACCGAAACAAGACCAAGACTTTTCAGAGTTGAGACCTAGATCATGGTTTTGGGAGTCAAGACCAAGACCAGGATTTTTGAAAGTTGACACCAAGACAAAACCAAGTGTTTTAGAGTCAAGACCAAGACTAAGGGCTTTGAGATTGGAGACTAAGACCAAGATCAGGATTTTTTAAAGTTAAGATCAAGACTTTTAAGAGTAAAACCAAGACCAGTACCTTTGAGAGTGAAACTAAGACAAGACGTTGACTTTTGAGAGTCAAGACCAAAATCAAGACTCTAGGGAGTCAAAACAAAGACAAGACCAAGACTTTTCAGAGTGGACAACAAGATCAAGACTATGAGACCAGGACTTTTCAAACCAAGACAAGACTTAGACCTTTGAGTGTCAAGACCAAGACTAAGGGCTTTGAGATTGGAGACTAAGACCAAGACCAGGATTTTTTAAAGTTAAGATCAAGACTTTTAAGAGTAAAACCAAGACCAGTACCTTTGAGAGTGAAACCAAGACAAGTCCTGGACTTATGAGAGTTGAGACCTAGACCAAGACTTTTCAGAGTGGACAACAAGACCAAGACCATGAGACCAGGACTTTTCAAACCAAGACAAGACTTAGACTCTTGAGTGTCAAGACCAAGACCTAAACTCTCTGATTTTGAGACCAAGACAAGTACAAAACTTTAAAGAGTTGAGACTAAGTCAAGACCAAGACTTTTGACATTTGAGACCAAGACCATGTTTATTTAGAGTTAGGACCAAGACCACGACTTTTGAGAGACAAGACCAAAACTAAGACTTTCTATAGCCAAGAGCAAGACCAGGATTTTTGAGACGTAGACAAGACCAAGACCAAGGCTATTGAGAGTCAAAACCAAGACCAGGACTCTTGAGCGTAAAAACTAGGACAAAGTCCTGGACTTATGAGAGTTGAGACCTAGACCAAGACTCTAGGGAGTCAAAACAAAGACAAGACCAAGACTTTTCAGAGTGGACAACAAGACCAAGACCATGAGACCAGGACTTTTCAAAACAAGGAAAGACTTAGACTTTTAAGAGTTGAGACTAAGTCAAGACTTAGACTTTTGACATTGGAGACCAAGACCATGTTTATTTAGAGTTAGGACCAAGACCAGGACTTTTGAGAGACAAGACCAAGAAAAATACTTTTGAGATGAAGAGAAGACCAAGACTAAGACTCTAGGGAGTCAAAACAAAAAAGACCAAGACTTTTCAGAGTGGAGAGCAAGATCAAGACCATGAGACCAGGACTTTTCAAACCAAGACAAGACTTAGACTTTTGAGTGTCAAGACCAAGACCTAAACTGTTTGATTTTGAGACCAAGACAAGTCTTAGACTTTTAAGAGTTGAGACAAAGTCAAGACTAAGACTTTTGACATTGAAGACCAAGACCATGTTTATTTCGAGTTAGGACCAAGACCAGGACTTTTGAGAGACAAGACCAAGAAAAATACTTCTGAGACGAAGAGACCAAGACTATTGAGAGTCAAAACCAAGACCAGGACTCTTGAGAGTGAAACTAAGACAAAGCCCTGGACTTTTGAGAGTTAAGACCAAGACCAAGACTCTAGGGAGTCAAAACAAAGACAAGACCAAGACTTTTCAGAGTGGACAGCAAGACCAAGACCATGAGACCAGGACTTTTCAAACCAAGACAAGACTTAGACTCTTGAGTGTCAAGACCGAGACCTAAACTGTTTGACTTTGAAACCAAGACTTTGCAGAGTTGAGACTAAGACTTTTGAGACCAAGACTTGTGAGAGTAGAGACAGACTTTTCTAGAAGTGGCCTAAAACTGGTCTTGATGGTAACAACACTTTGAGGAGCGCCGTCCTTCCAGAGTCCAGAGACGAGTCGTAGAGAGAAGCAGCAAACGCCAAAGTCCGTCCACGCTTTGTTTTATCCATGTTTGACGCAGTAACTGGAATGTGAAGTTAATTATCAGCTTTTTTTATCTGTGCAGCAGAAAATTTCATATTTCAAGAGAATCGTAGACTTGGTGACGAAGTTCAGGATGGTTTTATGAAGGGTTTGTTATTTCTTAGTTCACACGGTGACGCAAGAGTTAGAAAAATAAGACCTTTACCTCAAAATAATGGTTGAAGTATCTCACTGTTTAAGCTTTTTTTATTTCTCTTTACTTCAAAATTTTGACTGTTTATCTTAAAATTTGTCTCTTTTCTTATTATATTCACTTTTTTTAATAAAAATTTTGACTTTTTTTCTCTTCATGTTAACTTAAGTATCCTCAAATTTAGCCCCATCTTAAAATATTGACACTATATCTAAAAAGCTTTGACGTTATGTTGCAAAATTTGACATTAATCCCAAATTTCGACTATTAACTGTAAAAAATTTTGAGATGAGACCAAAACTTTTAAGAAAAAAGTCATAATTTTGATTTTAAAAGTCAAAAATCATATTTTGGTATCAAGTCCATCTAATAAAGAGAGATGTTAAATTTTTTGGTAAAAAGTTGAAGTCTTGAGATAAAGAGTTGGAAATTTTAGATTAAAAATAACACTTTGAAATGAAACGGTTAAAAATATGACCTTAAAAGTCAAAACTTTATATTTGGTCAAAATTAAGAGGACAAAAAAAGTCAAAAAATTCAGATACAGTTGAAATTTTCAGATTGAAAAGGCAGAAGCATGACAATATTAAGGCAAAAATTTTAGATAAGCCAAAATTATTAAATGAAAAGCTGAAACTTGAGAAAATAAAAACAAAAATGAGTTAGAAAATATTGTGATTTTGAGATAAACTTGAAATTTTGAGATTAAAAAAAGTCAAAATTGGTCAGAGTTATTCTGAGTTGAGACAAAATTTTCACTTTTATCTCAAAAATGTGATTTGATACAAGCAAAAAAAAAAAGGAAATATTCTTGACGAAGCTAGTTTTTCCATTTTTATGTTTTCAACTGACAGAAATGTTCTTTAATTTAAAAGAAATGCACTTTAACATGAACCTGACGTGTTGTTTTATTTTCTTTGTTATTTAAACGAGTTTTCTTCTGTCACAATCTTTCAGCCGTCGTTTCTTCAGGAGGTTTTGAAGGGAAATAATTTCTTACTTTGTTTTGACGTCACATTTTTATTTCAGAGCGTATAAACTTCTGTGTTTATTTAATCTCTGAGTCAGAAACAGAAAAAAAACTGCATCAATAATCTGAGCTTTGTTTGTGAATAAATGTGAATTTAAACTCTGGACTGATTTTTGTTTCTGTGGCTCTGAATCACAAAAAAAAAAAAGAAAAAGAATGAGGAGCTGAGAAGTTTTAAAGTAATTTATTCAGTATAAATCTTTACATGATCTCTACATCAGAGATATTCGTGTGTAGATCAAATTTTCTTAAAATATCTCCTTGTTAACCTCAAAATTTTGACCTTTTTCTTATACTTTTTCCTCAAAAACTCAAAATTTGACATTGTTTTATTTCAAAATGTTGACTACCTTGCTTCAATTCTGACTCAAAAATAAATTTTCTCATTTTGACTGTTTTTCATTTCCATGTTTGACTCTTAAGACTAAAAAAATCGACTATTTCATGATTTCATGTCATAATTTTGATTTTTTTTAATCTTAAATCTCAGCTTTTTTCTCAAAATTTTCCCTTTTAATCATAATTTTTTACTTCTGTTTCATAATTTAGAATAATAACAACAATTTTCATCTCACAATTCTGATATTTCATCTCAAAATTTCAGTTTTTTATTTCAATTTCTGACTATCTATAATAAAAAGAAAGGTCCTATCACAAATTTTCGACTTTCTCAATTGAAATTTTGACTTTTTCCCCAATAATTTCATCTTTTTATCTCAAGAATCTGATATCTTATCTATTTCATGATTTCATGTCATAATTTTGATTTTTTGAATCTTAAAATCTCAGCTTTTTTCTCAAAATTTTCCCCTTTTTAATCATAATTTTTTACTTCTGTTTCATAATTTATCAGCAGAGCGTGGTAATCGACTTTTGAACCACTTTTAATCACTTTTAAGCAACTTTTAAAGCTACTTTAAAGAGTTTTTTGGCTTTTAAGTGGAGCTATCACCATGTGAGGGCTTCTGTTCGTGTTCAATTATCTTTGTTCTTCAATTGATACCAAAATCTTTGTTAAAACGTTTAAATATAATGGTAAATGTAAAAATGGAATCCATAACAGAAAATTGTAAAGGAGACATGAATGTATATTTAAAATGTATGCAATATTTTTTTTCTCAATAAAAACATATTTGACGAAATACAGTAGGTAGTAGTATTACACTCACCTCTGCCTCCACCTGTGACAGCGACCTCTGACCCGGGAAGTGTCTGAAGGAAGAATATCCATCCAATAAAACCAGATCATGGCCCCATCCACCCCCACGGAGCTGGACTCTACGGGTCCCTGCGTGGATCAAACCGCCCGGAACAGCCCGTCAGAGCCAGCAGGAGCCGTGGGGGGTGGTTATAGAGAGAGACTGAGGTGATAAAGTTCCTGTGAGCCATAATCCACCACCATGACCGAAGATTTCCCTCCACTCGCGGACATGTCGCGGTCACCCACCCGGGCTGGTGCCCCGCCGCCCTCCCCCCCTCCAGCAGCGGCCCTGCACGAGCCGCGGTCCCCACCTGTGAACAACGGGGTTCCGCGCCGTCCCGCGGTGGCTCCAGGCCGCGGGGTGTCCGCCCTCTCACCCCGGGAGCAGCTGCTGGATCCCGGCTCTGGAGGCTCCGTGTGCGCCGCCGCGTGGAGCCGCATCCCCGCGGACCCGCTTCATTCTCCGGCCAACAACCACAAACAGCCTCCTACAGCTTCTGGTAGTGACTCCATCAACAGGAAATTAAAATAAAAATCTGCAATAATTTATTACTTTCCTGGTGAAAAGTTTGGTCTTAGTTGATGTCGCGAACATTAAAATCCACGTGGCTCCAATGATGCTTTCAAAAAAACAATCTGAGGCTAAGAAAAGTGATTTTAACAGTGTTTTAAAAGTTCTTAAAGACTGTTTAAAGTCTGTTTTTGTCTCCAGTCTCATCTCCTCTTTAATGCTCTGTTTTTAGCAGTTTCTCAGTCTGAACTCCTGGATCCAATCTTTGTTTTTGGTCACAGTTTTAACCTTTTTTTTTTTTTTTTTTACAGTGATTAAATCCACCTCAGTTTTCTTGGTTTCTGTGTTTCAGCCTCAAACATTTTTCATATTACTTCCACAAACACACCTGTGGGATAAATTGTAAATGAAACACACCTGA
Organism: Thalassoma bifasciatum; assembly: GCA_008086565.1. Taxonomy (NCBI): domain Eukaryota; kingdom Metazoa; phylum Chordata; class Actinopteri; order Labriformes; family Labridae; genus Thalassoma; species Thalassoma bifasciatum. The sequence continues at coordinate 8,872 of RPOG01000962.1, read as the reverse complement.
ACTCAGGGAAACAGTGAAGGAAACGCCCACTCCGTCTGTCACTGAGGAAACTCCACAGCGCCACCTGCTGTTCGACCCATGTAACACATCACATCCCAGTTAAACTTCACTAACTCCAACACTAACAAATAACTTCACATCCTCCTCTACAGTCATTTACAATAAAAAAACCTGCAGTAAATCAGCTTCACTCACCGTAAACATGACTCTGTTTAAAGTTCACTTTCTCTTTTTTAATTTTACTTTATTTATTTATTTATTTACTTTTTGTTATTTTATATTTATGTTTATGTATTAACGTGTGTGTCTGTATGACATGTATGCAACTGAATATAATTATGTATGTATTGTGCTATATGTGTTTATGCATATATATATATATATATATATTTTTTTTTTTTTACACCTTTATTATTTTTTTTTTTGTCATTGTTCTATCTTCATATTTTACTACAATTATATACTTGTATATTTGCTTTTTGAAGTTATGTGTATTTATATTTGTAAAATTTGCACTATATTTTTGTATTGTGCATACACACTTATAATTGTGTTCAAAAAAATAAAATGAAAAATTTGATCACAAAAAAAATAAACTTTGTTTAACTTAACTTAACTTTCAAGTTAAAGTCTGAGATTAAAAAGGCAAAATGAAGAGAAAAAGTCAAATTTAAAAATTATTTAGTAAGAAATTCAAGACACAAATTCAAAATTTTGAGACTAAGTAAAAATCATGAGAAAAAAAAAATCAATAAAGAAAAAAAGTCAAAACTTTGAGATAGAAAAAGTATAAATGACATAAAAAGGGGAAAAAAAGTTACCAACAAAATTCACAGATGTCAAGTAAAAATCTTCGGAAAAAAAAGTCAAAATCTAAAGAAGAGAAAGTTAAAGTCTGAGATTAAAAAGCTTTAATCAAGAGAAAAAGTCAAACATTTTAGACATAAAGTGAAAATATTAAGACAAAGTCAAACTTTGTAACAATAAAAATAAAATTATTGATAAAAGTTTTGACTCTGAATGACACACACACAGGAGCTGAGAGGTTTTAAAGAAACCAACTTTATTCAGTAAACATCTTTACAGAATCCTACGTCAGAAACTTCAGATCGTTTCATTTATTTCTTTCTTTATATATTAACGTCATCTTTTCTCTATAATCTCAAATCTGCTCCACGCCAAAACTAAACATTAGAAAACATCTCTGCTCAAAGAAAATCACACACATTATTCACAGAAACAGAAATTAAATAAATCTGCAGAGTTTTCAGTGTCACCTCGACTTCCTGCTCCTGAAAAACACAAAGACTTTTTCACTTTAACCAGACGTTAAAACTAAAAACAGAAACTAAAAAAACTCAAACGCACAAAGACGTGAGGCCGAGAAAGTCTGGAGCAACAAGTAAAAACACGACGTCGGGATCATTTCTCATCTCATTAAGACTTTTTAAAACCTCACTCACTGATTTTTCCTCAAAGTTTGATCATTTTTTAAAACATATGAAGTTTAAAAACTTTCATTTTCTGATCCCAGCTTCTCTTTTTAAGAGTTTCACTGAAAAATGTAAAATATTTAAAATTCAACAAAAGGTTTCTTCTTCTTTTTCTCATGATCTTTGACTCTGCTTCAACTTCTACTTTCGTTTTCACTTTCAGGGATTTAAACTCTTTATCATTAAAAAACACTTCAGATAATGAAGTATTAAATTTACAAGTTCAATTTCTGAGACAAAAAGTCTTAATTTTAACAAGTTGTCAAAATTTAAGAGTTTTAATCTCAATGTTTTGAAATTTTTATTTAAAATTTTTTATCTTAAGGACTTGACTTTTTGTGTCCCAATTTAGACTTTTTTCCTCAAAATGTTCAACTTTAACCTCAAAATTCCGTTTTTTTTTAATCCAAAAATGTTGACTGTTTCTTTTATAATTTTGTTTTAGTAAACATTTTAACTTTACTCTCAAAAATTTCAAATTTCACAAAAAATCCATTTAATAATTTCAAAATTTTGGCCTTTTTTTCTTGAAAACTCCAAAAAATGTGATATTTTATTTCAAAATTTAATTATTTTGCTTAAATTTGGCTTTTAATCTTTTTATGTAATCATAAAAAGATGTTTTCACCATAATTCTGACCCAATTTAAAATTTTGACATTATTTTAAAATTCTGACTTCTTATCTCAAAATTCTGATTTATTTTCTCAATTTGACTTTTTTTTTTTTTATCAAATCTCAATATTTGACTTTTCAACTCAAAATTTTGATTTTATAATGACAGTCTGATTTTTCATTTAATTATTTTGTCTTTTTTAGCCCAAATTTTGGATTTTTTTCTTCTAAGTTTTCATGTTTTCATCATAAATTGACCTGTTTTAAAATTCAGACTTTTTATCTCAAAACTCTGATTTATTTTCTCAATTTGACTTTTTTTTTTTCATCTCAGACATTTGACTTATTAATCTTAAAATTTTGACATAAAATCAAAATTTTCATTTCGTAATTTTATCTTTTTTATGTCACATTTGAACTTTTTTCTTAAAATTTTCTGGTTTCTTATCATAATCTTGACCTTTTATCAAAAAATGACGTTTTCTCAATTTTGGATTTTTTTTCCTCATAAATTCGACTTTTTTCTCAAAATTTTGTCATTATCATTTTAAAATTTTGACCTCATTATCTCAAAATTTCAACTTTTTGATCTTAAAATTTTGACTTGGTATGGAAAGAAAAATTCTCACCAAAGCTTATTTTTCTTTTCCTTTCTTTTTTTTTTTAAGAAGCAGAATCAGGCTTCCATAGAGCAGAGTGTGATGACTGTCAAAGTTTTATTTTGAAGTTTCTCAGCCATGATTTGTGGATGAGGAAGTTTAAACTAAATAAACTTTTTTTAAAAAGCTGTAAACTCTGTGATTTAAGTCTCTGAAGTTTAAAAAGTGTCATGTTTTCTGCTGAAAGGCTCCAGACTTTCTCAGACTTTAACAAACTTTAACAAACTTTCTCAGATCGTTGTCGTTGTTTCTGATCGAAGCTCGTCCAGACGTCGTCGTTGTGGCGTTTGAGGAAAATAAAATAAAATAACACTTCGTCCAAATATGTCATGTTTGTCGACCAGGGTTTTTAGGTGGGTCGTGGAAAAAGAAAAAAGATTTGAAAGTTTGTTTGCGTCTTTTTGAGCTGAGCTGGACGCGCTTCTAGAAGTCACAAAAGTCTGTCTCGAAACCATTTGTTGGAGAGGAAGTGGGTGTCTCCTTTATTTGTGGGGTGGGGGCGGGGGACCCGCCCCCCCACGGTCGCAGGAATCAAACCCACTTTGCATAAGATTGATAAATCTCTGAAACACAGACTCAAACCTCTAGAGGAGTAAATGCGGCGCCTACTGTCCGAGCGCAAACATTCAAACTCAATAATTTAACAGTGATTCGATGCATAAGAAGGTTTTTAACTACGGCAAGTCAGAGGAGGCAGGAAGCTCGGCTTAAAGGGGCAGTTCAACATTTACAGACATTTATCAAACTCTCAAAAACTGAAACCTATCGACTGCTTTTGTCTTAATTTGATAAATAGATTATTTTTATTGAACAAACATGAGACACATTCAACAGATGGGTCAAAAATTTCTGAAAAAAAGGTAAAATGTTGAGGTAAAAGGTCAAATTAATGAGATAAAAAAAAACTTTGTATCCCATGTATGTGACAAAAATTGATTTGCCAAAATTGAGAAAAATGTTTAATTTTTTTTTTCGAAAATTGCAACTTGATTTTTCAAAATTTCTACTTTTTATATGAAATTTGGACCTTATCTCGACAATTTAATCTTTTTATATCAAAACTGTGACAAAAACTCAAAATTTGGACTTAATTTCTCAAAATTTTACTTTCTTAATCAAATTTTGACTTTAACTTGAAATTTCAAGTTTATAATTTGGCCTCTTTTTTTAAATTTAGTCTTTTTGTCTCAAATTTTCAACTTAATGTCAAAATCACTAGTTTATTCCAAAATCTTCACGTTGTCAAAAATTTCTACTTTTTTTCAAATTTTTCACTTAAACTGGAAATTTTGACTTTTTTCTGAACATCTTGTCTTCAACTCAAAGTTTTGACAATTTCGTCTCAAATTTCCTCTCAAACCACAAAATTTTGTGCTTTTTTAAATTTCAGCTTTCTAAAAATTTTGACTTTTTACAAAAAATTTTGACTTTTTTCAGAAAATTTTGACTTTTTCCAGAATATTTTGACTTTTTCCAGAAAATTTTGACTTTTTTCAGAAAATTTTGACTTTTCCAGAAAATTTTGACTTCAACTCAAATTTTGACTTTTTTCAGAAAATTTTGACTTTTTCCAGAAAATTTTGACTTTTTCAGAAAATTTTGACTTCAACTCAAAATTTTGACATTTCAGTTTCAGATTTTCATCTAAAAATTTCCACTTTTTATCTCAAACCTCAAAATTTTGTCCTTTTTTTTTTAAATATCCACCTTTTGTCACATATTTTCAATTTATCTCAAATTTGGACTTTTTGGATCAAATTTCGACAGAAACTCAAAGTTTCGAGTCTTTATCCAAAACAATCTGGAGGTTTTATTTATTTGATGTTTGGTCCCAGTTTCCTGAATCTGATTGGTCCAAACATCACGTCACGTCCTGTGGAGGTGAAATAAAATCCTGTAAATGTTGAACTGCTCCTTTAATCTCTGCTCGTCTCGTATCAAACCTTAAAAATCTAAATTGTTCATGCTAACAGCTACGTATGACTCTATTAGGTTTTTTTTTTGTTGCATATCACGTCTCAAAGCTTAAAGTGTTTTTTTTTTTCTGCAGCAGCTCACGTTAGTGTTTACGTTCAGATAAATAGTTCCAGTATATTTATTTATTTATTTATTTATTTATTTATCTATGTACATGAAGTGTTGATGTTCTAGTTTCTGCGTTAGCATGCCAACGCTCAGACGCCACTCGCTGACGGTTTCTGAGCCTTTTTTTTTCAGACGGCGCTAAAAGCTACAGGGGGGGTCACAGCGAGGGGGGGGGNGGGGGGGGGGGGGGTCGTTAGCAGGACATGCTACATGTTTGTTACGCTGCTGTGAGATTTAAATACACCAGTCTATAAAACACAGTCTGCGGCGCCGTCTCGCTGCGGCGGCGGCGGCGTCTCGCTGCGTCCCTGCAGCGCGGCGCCTCCTGCCGACGCCGTGGCCCCACGTGCTGCTGGGAAAAAGCTTCTAAAATCTTTGTTCAACTAGAGTCAGTGCAAGTTCTGCGTCCATGCGGCGCCGCAGCGTCCGCCATTGTGTGTGTGTGTGTGTGTGTGTGTGTGTGTGTGTGTGTGTGTGTGTGTGTGTGTGTGTGTGTGTGTGTGTGTGTGTGTGTGCTGGAGTCACTTCATCTTCTGTGTGTGTGTGTGTGTGTGTGTGTGTGTGCTGGAGTCACTTCATCTTCTGTGTGTGTGTGTGTGTGTGTTTTCTCTTTCTGATGAAGTGTTTTTCGTCCTCGCCGTCTTGAAGAACGACCTCGGGTCCAGAGTCGAGTGTTTGAGCTGCGTCGAATGAAGGATGAAGCTCACACACACTGATCCAGAGTGTGTGTGTGTGTGTGAGTGTGTGTGTGTGTGTGCATGCTTACACGAACCCTCCAAACCCTCACACACACTCCTCCTCCTCCTCCTCCCTGCGCTCCGTGTGTTTCACTCGGCCTGAGCGGCGTTGGCGTCCGGCGTTGGCGTTGGCGTGAGCATGCCTCGCTCTCTCAGGTGTGTGTTGAGTGTGTGGAAGATGCTGAGCTGCTGCTCGGGCTGAAGCATCAGCAGCTGCTGAAGAACTTTGCTCGGGTTCGGTCCCCTGGAAAAAAAGCAAAACAAAAACGACAAACATCAAAACTTTTGTGAAGCAGAGAAAACATCAGAGTTTAAGAAAAACAACTTTCAGATAAAAAGGTGAAAATGTTTGGAAGCTTGTTGCTGCCACCAAAGCAAAAAATTATCTCGTTATTATGAGATTATGTTCTCAATATTTGGTGATAATAATCTGGTTATTTCATGATATTATCTTGTAGTTTCGAGATAATTATCTTGTTATTTTTGGATTATTACATCCTCATGTTGTGATAATTATGTTGTCATTTTGAAATAAATTTCTTGTTATTTCATGATGAACCTCTCATTATTTTGTGATAATTTAATCATTTTTTAGTGATAATTATCTTGTATCATCAGAATAATTCAGTTATTCTGTGATCATGTTCTTGTCATGTTGTGATTATATTATTGTATTCAAGATAATTATCTCAATATTACCAGATTTTTATCTCATGTTTTTATATAGTTATCTTGTTTCTTTTAGAAAATTGTCTCAAATTTTGAGGCAATTATCTCTTTTATTATATAATTATCTTGTTATTCAATGAGAATATATCTCATCACTTTGTGATAATTATATCAATTTTTTGTGGTAGTTTTATCATTTTTAAGATGATTATCTCATTACACCTTGATTATTACCTAGGAGTTTTTTTTTAAATGATTATTTCGTTTTTTGAGGAAATTATCTGTTTTTGTTTTTTAGATAATTATTTTGTAATTTAGAGATAATTATCTTGTTATTCTGTAATAACTATCGTGTTATTGTTGGATTATTACATCCTCATTTTGTGATAATTATGTCGTCATTTTGAAATAAATTTCTTGTTATTTCATGATGAAACTTGCATTATTTTGTGATAATTTTATCATTTTTTGTGATAAATATCTTGTATCATCAGAATAATTCTGTTATTTTGGATCATTTTCTTGTCATTTTGTGTTGATATTATCGTATTCAATATAATTATCTCATATTACCCGATTTTTATCTCATTTTTTAACATAATTGTCTCAATTTTGGAGATAAATATCTTTTTTTTTCATTTTTAGATAATTATCTTGTTATTCTGTGAGAACTATCTCATCATTTTGCAACAATTATATTGATTTTTTGTGGTAATTTTTTTCATTTTTAAGATAATTATCTCAATACGCCTTGGTTATTACCCAGGTTTTTTTTTTAATAATTATTTCATTTTTTGAGAAAATGATCTGTTTTTGTTTTTTTTAAGATAATTATTTTGTAATTAAGAGATAATTATATTGTTATCTAACAACAAAACACTGCAAAAAATAAGAAGCCTGAGAATGAAAAGTTTCCAGGTGTTTTTGTTCTGACCTGATGAAGCTGGCGATGTAAACGTGTGTGAACGTCGCCATCAGATACTGACAGTCGAAACGATCCATGATTCCTCCGTGACCCGGGATGGTGCTGGCAAAGTCCTTACGCACAAAAAAACAAAAAACAGAGAGAGAGAAAATGATGAGACGTCAGACACTGATGCTGCCACCAGGGGGCGACACTGAGCTCTGAGAGAAACAGAGAGAGCTGGAAAAAAAGAGAAACTTTAAGGATGAGTGGAGAAAACAGGAAAAAGAGAGAAGGAGAAGCATAAGAAGACAAAAAGGAGAGACTTTAGGAGAGAGAAAAAAAGAGAAACTTGAGGAAGAGGAGAATTTTAAAGATAGAGAGAAAAGGACAAACTTAAGAAGAGAGAAACAAGGGTTGCAAAAAACGAGAGAGAGAGAAGGAGAAACCGAATAAGAGAAAAGTAAAAAAGGAGAAACTTACAGAAAATGAGACATTAAAGGAATGAAAAGAAGAAAATTATAGAGAAAGAAAGAAAGTTCGGAAAAAAGGTGATTCTTTAGGTGAGGAAAGGAAAGAAAGAAACTTGAGGGAAGAGATTAAAAAAGAAACAAATTTAAGAAGAGAAAAAGAGGAGACTTTAGGAAAGAAAATGAAAAACTTAAGAGAATATGAGAAACTTGAGGGAAAAGAAATTTAGGGAAAGACAAGAAGAAACTTCAGAGAAAAAGGAGGAATTTGAAAAGGAGAAACTTAAGAAGAGAAAGTAAAAAGTTTTGGAAAGGGAAAAGGAGAAAAAAGGAGAAAACTTAAGGAAAAAAGGAGAAATTCATGGAGAAAAAAGAAAGTTCAGAGAACAGGAGAGAGAAGAGGAGGAACTTGAGAAGGAGAAAAAAAGAGAAACTTAAAGGAACCCGACTGTGAGGACTAACAGGCATGAATCTGCTTAAATGTTTGTCTCAAACTAGAATTTTTTGTTACAGACATAACAAATTGGTTTTTCTTTAAAAAAAAATACAGTTTAAAACACAGTTTCTATCCTTCAGCCGTTGTTTTACTGCAGCAATGCATTCTGGGTTGATGATGTAGATTGGTTGCTTGGTGCATCTGGATTTGGCCGTTTCCTCACTACTAGTCGCCGTAAGTCACGAGGTTTGAGGAGGGAAAAAACATAATAATGCCACATGTGGCTGCTTTTGGGTGAAAGGTCAATAACCTGAGATATCAAAGTTGAAATTCTGAGACAAAATGTCAAGTTTTTGGGAAGAAAAAGACAAAATCGTAAGATAAAAAGTCAAAATTTGAGTTAAAAGTCAAAAATTGGAGATAAAAAAAAGAAAGTCAAAATTATTAGATAAGTGGTCAATAATTTAGGATAAAAAAGTTTTTAATATGAGATAAATGTCAATAATTTAAGATGAAAAAGTTGAAATTCAGAGACAAAATGCTGATTTTTTGGGGGATAAAAACGTCAAAATCATGGGAAAAAGTCAGAATTATGAGATTAAGAGACCAATTTGGGATACAAGTCAATAATTTGAGATAAAAAGTCAAAATGATGAGATCTAAGTCACTGCACTTTTCAGTCCAAAGGAAACAAGGAGACTGATGTTAGTCTGCACAGCTTCCCAAAAGACAAGAAAAGAAGGAAGTTGTGGGAAATGGCTTGTGGGCGTAAACAACTTCCCATGGACCCGCGGCTATGTTCTGG
>RPOG01000961.1:100981-203598 GCA_008086565.1 Thalassoma bifasciatum | reverse complement strand
AACTCCATGTCTCCTCGCAGCGTCGTGTGTGAGATGGAGCTTCCCGACATCCAGGCCTCACTCGACCTCTACGATGACAACAAGTCCTGAGGCCGTTGCCGTGGTTACAGCCCCCTCCCACCACCGCCGCCACCTCACCTGCCGTGAACGGACGACCTTTTATGGACACAGATGTGTTTCCTGTCTGCGGGGGGCGGAGGAAGGGGCTGGAAACATGAACTCAGAGGAACTTTCATACGGACTCCATCAGGACCCCTCAGTCTGGATCCTGGGCTCATTCTGGATCCAGGTCCTGATCTGGCTCCTAGACCTAGACTGGGTCCTGATCTCAGTCTGGGTCTGTGACTCAATCTGGATCCTGATCTCAGTGTGGGACCTTGACTCAGACTGGATCCTGATCCTAGGGTGGGTCCTGGACTAAGTTTAGGCTCATCAGCTAGAATCTACCTTCGTAATTTTCCCGACTGAGGAAACTGGAGGACCTGGAGCCGGTTTCCAAGACATCATATAAAACTCTTTTTAAGAGAATAAGAGAGCTATAATCCAGATCTACTATGACCAAGAGCCAGAACCAGAACCAGAATCTTCTAGTTAAGACTCAAAGGTAACGTAGAGTTCATCGAAACGTCAGGAGTTTCTCAACAGGGATTGTTCCGGAGTCTCTGCTTTGTTTTCTTGAAAGGATTCTCAAAACCTTTGAGGAATTCTGCCGTTCCTGAACTGTGAAAAGGTTTCTGGGTTCCTAATTGGTTCCTGAAGGGCACCTTAGTTCTGAAAATGTTCCTGAGTGCCTATAAAGTGTCATTGTTACTTGAAGCTGCCAGGGTCCTGGACACTTTTGCAGAGTTCCCAGAAAGGGTTGATGACTTTTCCCGTGCAATCTGAACAGATTCCCTGAAACCAAGGAAAGGTTCCCTTCTTGGTTCTGGAGTTCCTTTTGCAGTCATAAGACCAGGAAAGATTTCTGGAAAGGTTCTTGAAATGTTCTAGATCAGTGGTTCCCAACCTTTTGTAATTCAGGGCCCACTTTTAAGTCTCAAAAATTTTCGCTGCCCACATCTGACCCTGGAAGTACTGGTTCTGTCACAACTGGTTAAAATGTGGGATGGTGATTAAATTTTTAGATTATACATTTGTTTTATTACATTTTGTGTTTCATTGCATTTTTTTAATTACACTTCAGACTATTTTGAAATTTGGAGTCATGTTACATGTTGGGCTGTAACATGCCTTCTTAAAGGACTTTTCTTGTATACAAATGTTTGAACATGTTAAATATCCTTTAAGTTTTAACATTTTAAACATTATTCTGTATATTTGTATCTTTATACAATTACCCTTCATTAAATTTCAGACTATTTTGGAAATGATTTGGCAGCCCACTTGCAATACCTCCGCGGCCCACCAGGGGGGCATGGACCACAGGTTGGGAAACACTGTTCTAGAGGCACTCTTAACGGACTAAAACGGTCTTCAAAAAAACTTTAAAGAGTCCTTGAAAACTCCAGAGACCTGAGGGAGCTTCTTACATCCTTGGAAGTGCCAGGTTCCTGAGGGTTTCAAGAAAACTGATCCTTGTTTCTGAGGCCGTCGCACCAGGACAGAAAGTGACCAAAGAGCTTCAGGACATCAACCAGGTCTTCACTTCTGATTCTTCTGGGTTGGTCCTTCTTGCTTATCATGACACTGGAACCAGGATCAGAGGAAGACCTGGACCTGGACCCTCTGGGTACCACGGAAACACAATCATTAAAACTCTAAAAGTGTTAACTCCTCTGTAGCAAAAACAGTTCTGTTCCTGTGTAGAACAAAGAGGATTGGAGCAGTCTGGATTTCCAGGAAACCTCCAGCTCTGTCTGACACCAGGTGGCGTTCCTCAGGGCGGCGTCCTGGGTCCCCTGCTCCTCATATCACCGCTAAGAGAGATTTAAAGGTTATGAAATCAACTCTGCAGTTCTTTCATCCACTGTCAGAGAGACGACAAGTAGCTTAGCTTTGCACAGTTTTTAGCTTAGGAGTGAGTTAGGAGCTTAAGGAGTGAACGTAAACCTTCTATAGCCTCAGGTCAGTCGTTAGCCTTTTCGCTCAGCAGCTCGTCAGCACAGGTAGACGATTTTAAAGGCCGGAGTAGTCAACATTTCTGAGGTAATCAGAACGTACCTGACCCCACATCATAACCACTGATAAAAAAGTTTCACTCATACGAAGACTGAACTCGACAGGAATTAAAACACGAGCTCACACCTGCTCTCTTCCAATTGGCTGACCAGGCCTGCAGGTGTGATGCAAACTGACGTGAGTGCTGCAGAGTGCGAGGTTTCCTGAAATACGGACTGCTCCTTTAAAGTGTATAAACAGCTTGTGATTATAATCAGCCTCCTCAATATATAAACACACATACAACTTATAACCTGATCAATGTTAGCTCTGTGTGTGTGTGTGTGTGTGTGTGTGTGAGTGCGCCTGAGTGTGTGTGGTGCTTCAATTAAACGTGTCTGTTACTGCCTCAGCATTAAAGTGTCATTATTGCCTTTAACATTGTGTCAGCTCATTATTATGACACACACACACATGCACGTACACACTCTATGTAAGGATACGTATGTCGTAACATTGTGTACTAGTGCTTTTGTATTTATGTGGTAGTACATGTTATATGTTTAGCGCTAAAATCTCAAATTATTCCAATTTTAACATTGATTTAAAAATACGTAAACTTTAACAAGTATATCAAAACCACATTCAAGTGCTTGTACTGTAACATTGTCTCACAAATTTCTTCAGCATGAAAAACTTAAACCAAGTTAATTACAAATTAATGACTTAACTACAACCATGCAGTCTTTTTTTTCCTTAATAATGCACATATTATAGCCCAGCTCTACCAACTCTATGCCCATGTAAAATTGGAAAATCACCTACTCTTCCAGTCTTAAGGTTTTGGTACTGAAACATGGTACTATTTGATATTAATCTATACCCAATACTACTGATGGAATTCGGTCAGTACCATTAAAAGTACTGAATTGGGTACCCATCCCAACTGGGGCCATTTACTTACATAAAGTGAAATAAAAAGGGTTAGGGTTAGGGTAGAGTAACATTATATTATTCAGATTTGTAATCATAAACACTTATAATCATTAAAGTTTATATTCCAGACAATTGATCTGATTCATTTACGTAATTGTAAAGTTTGCAACATTGAGATAAATATGTTGAAATGCTGAGCATCGCTAGTGCTGATGCTCAGCATTTCCAGTATTTGCTGAAAGGAAATGCCCCAATCATTAATTGAGAAATCTTAACAAACATTTGGCAGTAGAAAACCATTAACAGCATTAACAATAGACAGTTGTGGAAAATGTACAGTACTAAAAAGTACAGAAAATATTCAAGGGTTAAAATAAAATGGAAATACTTGGGAAAACAAACTTTGAAAAATTTGAAACAAAAATGAAATATAATAAAATAAAAATGAATAATATAACAGTTATTAATAATAAAATAAAATAAAATGAAATAAAAAGGCAAAAAGGTAGTAAAATAATATTTGGATTATTCTGTTTTCCTCTCAAGTCTCTGCTCGCTGAGGTGATGATGATGTAATGACGCAGGGTGCGTAGAGGGCGTGTCTTCTGACGTCACACACGGAAGTGATGTGCAGTCAGCAGACAGTGAAAACAACATCCTCAGTTTGATCCTCGAGCACGAACAGACCCCGACAGACCCACCGACCCTGATCCACCAGCTTCCCCCGGCCGAGGGTGCACAGGAGGCGGCCAGAGATGTGGATCCACCCCGAGGAGGTGCTGCTGGCCGGAGCGCTGTGGGTGTCCGAGCGGGCGAACCCGTTCTTCATCCTGCAGAGGAGAAAGGGGCACGGCCGCGGCGGGGGGCTGTCCGGTGAGTCCAGCACAGACTGATACAGACCACTACAGACTGATACAGACCACTACAGACAGATACAGACTACTACAGACTACAACAGACCTGTACAGTCCCTATGAGTCCATGACAAACAGATTTAGTCGACAGCAAATGATCAGTCTACTGTCAAACACTCAGTCTACAGACTACCACAGACTTATAGAGACAGAAACAGACCTCCAAAGAGTGATACAGACCACTACAGACTAATATAGACTGATACAGACGGATACAGACTATTACAGCCTGTATTAAGCCATGACAAACAGCTGTAGTCGACAGCAAATGATCAGTCTACTGTCAAACACTCAGTCTACAGACTACCACAGACTTATAGAGACAGAGACAGACCTCTAAAGAGTGATACAGACCACTACAGAGTGATACAGACAGATACAGACTACTACAGACTGATACAGACCTGAACAGACCATGAGTCCATGACAAGCAGCTTTAGTCGACAGCAAATGATCAGTCTACTGTCAAACACTCAGTCTACAGACTAATACAGACAGTTACAGACTAATACAGACAGATACAGACCTCTACAGACTAATACAGACAGATACAGACCTGTACAGTCCCTATGAGTCTTTGGTCAACAGCAAATGATCAGTCTACTGTCAAACACTCAGTCTACAGACTACCACAGACCGACACAGGCAGAAACAGACCTCTAAAGAGTGATACAGACGGATACAGACTACTACTGCCTGTATTAAACCATGACAAACAGCTGTAGTCGACAGCAAATGATCAGTCAACTGTCAAACACTAAAATCTGCTACAGTCTGCACACAACCACAGACTGCTACAGATGGATACAGACCACTACAGACTGCTACAGACCGCTAAAGACTTCTACAGACCACTATCGACCTGTACAGTCTGTATGAGTCTATGACAACTAGCTTTAGTTCACAGCAAATGATCAGTCCATGTCAAACACTCAAGTCTGCTACAGTCTACAGACTACTACAGACTACTACAGACTGATACAGACAACTACAGACTAATACAGACTGATAAAGACTTGTACAGATGGATAAAGACAATTACAGACCGATTCAGACCCATACAGACAGACAGATACAGACTACCACAGACTGATGCAGACATATTCAGACCACTACAGACTGCTACAGACCACTATCGCCCTGTACAGTCTGTATGAGTCTATGACAAATAGCTTTAGTTGACAGCAAATGTTGACAGCAAACACTCAAGTCTGCCACAGTCTACAGACAACTACAGACTGATACAGACAGATAAAGACTTATACAGATGGATAAAGACAATTACAGATTGATTCAGACCCATACAGACTGATACAGACAACTACAGACTGATAGAGATGTTTTTATTTTCATGTAACTTCAGAAGAAAAGCATAGAAATTATATGTTAAAATTAGAAAAAGACTGATAGAGACTACAGACAGCTTCAGACTGCCTAACAAATGTTTATGTGTTCCCCTGTGTATGTGTTCCCCTGTGTGTGTATATGTGTGTGTGTGTGTAGGTCTCCTGGTCGGGACTCTGGATGTGGTTCTGGACTCGAGTGCCCGGGTGGCTCCCTACAGGATCCTGCTGCAAACAGCTGACTCTCAAGTGTACTGGAACATCGCCTGCGGTAAAAGAGCTCAGCTTTGATTGACTCAGTGTGTGTGTGTGTGTGATACATTTGTGTGTGTGTGTGTGTGTGTGTGTGTGTTTCACCCTCTGCTGTGTCTTGCAGGCTCGTCCAGGAAGGAAATCACCGAGCACTGGGATTGGCTGGAGACCAACCTGCTGCAGACCATCTCCATATTCGACAACGACGAAGACGTCACCACGTTCGTCAAGGGAAAGATCTGCGTACGTTTCTTCCTGTTTCACATCATTAAAGTCATAATTCGACCCTGTGAATGATAAATGTCACTTCCTGCAGGGCATCATCGCTGAGGAGAACCGTCTGAATCAGGCGGAGGAGCAGGAAGAGGATTGTGGGAAGTTTCGGGAGGCGGAGCTGAAGATGAGGAGGCTGTTTGGGATGCCTGAGGAAGAGAAGCTGGTGAATTATTATTCCTGCAGCTACTGGAAAGGACGCGTGCCTCGTCAAGGATGGCTGTACCTGTCTGTCAACCACCTGTGCTTCTACTCCTTCCTGCTGGGCAAAGAGGGTATGAGCAGCCAATCACAGGCCAGAGTTTCATGATGTCATATCCCTGTTTTTGTCAAAGTGTTTGATTCCTGTTGTTTACTCTACAAAACAACCTCAACTCAACTCAACTTTATTTATAGAGCACTTTAAAAACAACCATAGTTGAAAACAAAGTGCTGTACACATATGGACAGAAGCATTGAAACAAAGATAAAAATCAGATATAACAGTCGTGTTATTGCTTCATTGTTTTGTCGTTCCTAAAAACAAATTTAAGAACAATAAAAACAATAAGTAAAACAATAACTAAAAACAAACACTAAAACAGAGTCGAGTCTCATGGTGAGTTAAAAGCCAAGGAATAAAAATGGGTTTTAAGACGAGTTTTAAAAACAGACAGTGAGGTAGATACTCTTATGTGGAGGGGGAGCTCGTTCCATAATTTAGGGGCAGCGACAGAGAAAGCTCTGGAGTGTAGGGGTGGAGGAGCTCAGAGAGGTAAGGTGGGGCCAGACCATTAAGAGATTTAAAAACAAATAAAAGAATCTTAAAATGGACCCTAAAGTGCACAGGCAGCCAGTGGAGGGAGGCCAGGATTGGGGTGATGTGCTCCCTTGCACGTCCTCCAGTTATAAGGCGGGCGGCCGCATTTTGCACCAACTGGTGCAAGGGAGCACTGGCTGACTCCAAAGTACAGTGAATTGCAGTAATCCAGCCGTGATGTGATAAAAGCGTGGATTACTGCTTCAAAGTGCTTGTGTGCAAGAAAAGGCTTCACCTTTGCCAGCTGCCTGAGATGATAAAAACTGGACTTAACAACCGAGCTGATCTGTCGATCGAATTTAAAATCACTGTCCATCTTAAAACCCAAATTTGACAAAAGTGGCTTAAAATGACCTGCCAACGGGCCGAGGTCAAAAGGAGGAGTTACACAAGGGCCACTTGGGCCAAACACCATCACCTCTGTCTTCTTTTCATTAAAACTTAAAAAGTTCAAAGCCATCCAGGACTTGATGTCCTCAAGACAGGCAAGGAGTGGTGTTAGGGAGAAGGCATTTTTATTTTTCAGTGGGACATATATAACCTGTAATGGATTAAATTTGATGTTTTGTTTGTGTTTATCTCCGTGACCCTGCCCTCACGCACACGCAGTGACCCTGGTCGTGCAGTGGACCGAGGTGACCCAGCTGGAGAAAAACGCCACCCTTGTGTTTCCGGAAAGCGTCCGAGTGAGCACGCGTAACACCGAACATTTCTTCTCCATGTTCCTGAACATCAACGACACTTTCAAGCTCATGGAGCAGCTCGCCAACATCGCCATGCGCCAGATACTCGACAACGAGGCGTTCGCAGCCGATCGCTCGCTGCCCAAACCCAGCAAAACGCTGAAGAACGTCTCTGCGCTGAAGAGGTCTCACTCTGTTTGAAACTTTATCACCAGGATGTTTCTGTTCCCGACCTTTGACCTGAACAGCTGTTTCCTTTTTCAGAGATTTTGATGCGAGGGCGAAGAACGAGCGTTACAGGACGATGTTCCGGCTGACGCAGGACGAGCGCCTGGACGGACACACAGACTGCACCCTGTGGACGCCGTTCGCTAAGATGCACGTGGTCGGTCAGCTTTTCATCTCGAACAACTACATCTGTTTCAACAGTCGAGAGGAGGATCTGTGTCAGCTCATCATCCCGCTCAGAGAGGTAAACGAAGATCAGCTGATCACCTGTTTGTGTGTGAGTATTAAACGTCAACACTCTAACCAGACTGGTTTTGGTTTATCACCCATGATCCTCTGCTCCTCAGGTATCCATTGTAGAGAAGGCGGACAGCAGCAGCGTTCTGCCGTGTCCCGTCTCCATCAGCACCAAGAACAAAATGACCTTCCTGTTCGCCAACCTCAAAGACAGAGACTTCCTCGTCCAACGAATCTCTGACTTCCTGCAGCGAACGCCGGACAGCTCGTGGGGCGACGTCAGCCCGCTGTCTCTGATTGGTCACTCGGTAGGCATGAGTTTCCTCAGTATTCCTGTCAAGAATCAATAAGAAATGGTTAAATTCATTGACACCATTAACCTTTATCCAAAACGATTCCCTTATTGATTCTTTATATGAGTGGTTCCCAACCTTTTCTGATTCAAGGCTCACTTTTAAGTCTCAAAAACATTTGCGGGCCACCTCCATCCCTGTAAGTGCTGAGGCTGTATAACGCTGTTAGAGCTAGATTTGTGACAAAGACCCAAAATTTAAGACAAAAAAAAAGTAATAAAACCCCAAATCTAAAATTGGTCAAAAATGCAACAGATGCCAATCCCAAAATGTAATAACTTGTTTAGTTTTGGGTCAAAGATTGTAGTTTTGGGTTATACAGCATTTGTTTTATTACATTTAAGGTTTTATTGGATTGTTTTTTTAATTACATTTCAGGTCTTTGTTAAATTTGGGGTCATGCTACATATTGGGCTGTAACATGGTTTCTAAAAGGATTTTTCTTATATTTTTCTTATTATTTTCTTATTCTTAATATCCTTTAAAGCGTAGCTGAGTTTTAACATTTTGAATATTATTCCGTATGTTTGTATCTTGATATAACTACCCTCCAGTCAGATTCAGAATTTTTTGGAAATGATTTGTCGGCCCACTTGCGATATCTCTGCGGCCCACCAGGGGGCCCCGGCCCACAGGTTGGGAATCACTGCTTTACATCACACTGGAGCGGTCGAACCTCACGTCTACTCTTCTGATATTCAATACATTCAACATGTTAAACATCTTCTTTTGTACCACAGAAGTTTAGAAAACATATCATTAGCGTGATGCTAATGTATATGGAAAATTGCATTGATATGCTCTCAGTTAGCATACATTGATAAAACTTTGGTTTTTGAGCAGAATTTCAACTTTCATCACAGAAACATATTGCAGTAAGTTTTTGTAAACAACACTTCAAACTAAAAATGTCAAAGTGGCTGACCTCAACATAACTACGGCAAGCTCAAGGTTCCAAATAACTCTAAGCATTGCTAGGTGGCCTACTTCAGTCAATAACATATAACAAAAATCAATATGTAGATGTTATCAGATGCGTAATTTTTACTTATTTTTATTCATTTTCATCAAGATGTACCCATTGACTAATTTCACATTTATCTACTTATAAACTAATTAAATGTTGTTGACACAGAAAACCTGTAAAGCTGCTTTTGTACAGAGATAACTCACAGAAGGAACTGATAAAGACTTTGATCGATAAGCAGAATAAATTGTATAAAAAATTCTGTTTATTATCCTCAGGCGTCTGCAGCGTCTGACTCCGTCCAGAAGGGGCAGCATTTCCACCCCGGCCTCCCCACAGTCAGTCAGGGACTCCTGCAGCTGTACCACAAAGACACACCTGAAGACCTGGGACCCAAAGCTGTGAGTACCAGAACTATGAGACACATGTTAGAACTGGTACCATGTGGTTCTAGTTCTGTGTTGTGACTCCGCCTCTTTCTGCAGATGAAGGAGAAGATGAAGGAGGAGGCGTGGAACATTCACTTCTCAGAGTTTGGTCGAGGCGTTTGCATGTACAGAACCTCCAGAACCAGAGAACTGGTCCTGAACGGGATCCCAGAACGTCTGAGGGGGGAGCTGTGGCTGCTGTTCTCCGGTCTGTTCATCCACTCACTCAATCATTCACTCGTTCATGCGTTTGTTTAGGTATCTGATCTTTCATGTGTTGACCTGTTTGCTCGTTTTCAGGCGCACAGAACGAGATGGCGGCTCACCCTGGTTACTATGGTGAACTGGTGGAACAGGCGATGGGACTGTGCTCGTTGGCGACTGAGGAGATCGAACGCGACCTGCACCGCTCCATGCCTGAGCACCGCGCCTTCCAGAACGAGATGGGCATCGCAGCGCTGCGGCGAGTGCTCACCGCCTACGCTCACCGAAACCCAGGCATCGGGTACTGTCAGGTGAGTCTCAAACAACAAAACAGTCACCAGTTAACAGGGTCACACTTTACACCGAAACACCAGAGACTTTAATAACAAACACGACTCGCGGATCTCAATATGGAGAGTGAATAGAGAAAAATTAAATGATGATAAACAGAAACAGATTTCATGTTTTAGAAAAAATTCTGGTATATTTCAAAGTTTTTCCTATAATAACTACCAATCCTGAAAACTCTTTGTTGTAACGTTACTTCTAGGTAATAAATCTCAGACTGTTGTAAAGCCTGATTATTTCACTTTAAGTAGTGACACTTAAGTTAATCATTTTGTTGAGTTTGAATGCAGAACATTGATCATCATGTGGGATTTAAACTTGTGTTTTTTTACCTAAAGGCCATGAACATCGTCACCTCTGTGCTGCTGCTCTACTGCCCTGAGGAGGAAGCGTTTTGGCTGCTGGTGGCGCTGTGTGAACGGATGCTGCCAGATTACTACAACACCAGGGTCGTAGGTCAGTCACATCATGAGTCAAAACTGGACCAGAGTCAAAACAAGACCAATGACCAACCAAGACTACAGTCACTACAAGAGCAGGATACCAACAAGATAAGAGTCATTGCAGAACCAGGGGTCACAGATACAGTACAGGCCAAAAGTTTGGACACACTTCCTCATTCAATGTGTTTTCTTCATTTTCATGACTATTTACATTGTAGATTCTCACTGAAGCATCAAAACTATGAATGAACACGTGTGGAGTTATGTACTTAACAAAAAAAAGGTGAAATAACTGAAAACATGTTTTATATTCTAGTTTCTTCAAAATAACCACCCTTTACTCTGATTACTGCTTTGTATACTTTTGTTATTCTTCAAGAGGTCGTCACCTGAAATGGTTTTCTCTTCACAGCTGTGTCTTATCAGGGTTAATTAGAGGAATTTCTGCCTTTATTAATGGGATTGGGACCATTAGTTGTGTTGTGCAGAAGTCAGGTTAATACACAGTCGACAACTGTTAAAATTCATATATGGCAAGAACCAATCAGCTGACTAAAGATAAACGAGTAGCCATCGTTACTTTAAGAAATGAAGTCAGTCAGTCCAGTAAATAGTCAAAAAAATAAAGAAAACGCAAATTGAATGAGAAGGTGTGTCCAAATTTTTGGCCTGTACTGTAGATCACCTTAACAACAAGACCAGAGTTGTTAAAAGACTAGATTATCTACAGGATTAGAGACAATAAAAGATCTGAGTTAAGCAAGACTAGAGTTACTTCAAAATCCAGGTCACTAAAAGACCAGAGTCACAATGAAACCGGACTCACTACGGGACCAAACAAGACCAGGGTCAAAGGTCACAGCAAGAACTGAGTCACTAGAAAACTATAGACACCACAGAACCAAAGTAGCTGCAAGTCTAGAGTCACAGTTTTGGACTCACAGGTTTTTAGTTAAGGGAGTTTATTTACAGGTGTGAAGTAATTTCTCTCTGCAGATGTTGACATCAGTCACAGGGGGGCGCTGTTGGGTCTTTTGTCCTTACAGGGGCTCTGGTGGATCAGGGGGTGTTTGAGGAGCTGACGCGGGCCTTCCTCCCTCTGCTGTACGAACACATGCAGGAGCTGGGGGTCATCTCCACCATCAGCCTGTCCTGGTTCCTCACGCTCTTCCTGTCCGTCATGCCCTTCGACAGCGCCGTCCTACTGGTCGACTGCTTTTTCTACGAAGGCATCAAGGTCATTTTCCAGGTGAGGAGACGTGATTGGACGGCAGTTCTTCCTCCACACCTGTTCAAAACACTCACCCTGAATCTGAATCTACCTGCAGGTGGCGCTGGCTGTTCTCCACGACAACATGGACGCCCTGCTGTCCTGTAGCGATGAGGGCGAGGCCATGACCATCCTGGGCAGGTCAGAGTCCAGACTGTAGTTCAGGTCTGGATTAAAGGTCCTGGTCCAGTTCTTATTGTCTTTGTGTGTGTGTGTGTGTGTTCAGGTACCTGGATAACGTCGTAAACAAGCAGACAGTGGCTCCGCCCATTCCTCACCTTCACGCCCTGCTGACAAGCGGAGACGAGCCTCCGCCTGAGATCGACGTGTTTGAGCTCATTAAGTCGTCCTATGAGGTTTGCTCGCCACGTACCTGAGCTCTCAGAGGTTATTCACACACACACACACACACACTGAGGTCATTCATTATTTCTGCTTCTTCTTCGCTGGTCAGAAATTTGGCAGCCTGCGCTCTGATGTCATCGAGCAGATGAGGTTCAAGCAGAGGTTAAAGGTCATTCAGTCTTTGGAGGACACGGCCAAAAGGAGTGTGGTGAGTGATGTTTACTTTCTGTGACATCAAGGAGCAAAAACACGTCAACGGTTTTAGTGTAAGAGGCAAAGGTAATGGTGTTTTTCTTAAATGGAAATCTTTGAATAGTGATAGGTAACACTTTAACTTACAGGTCTGTAAATATCATCATAGTAAAGTTATAATTGAACAAACTTATGTTGTTATTTTTTTTTAATTTCTCCAGAATTTTTTTGACAACTGGGTGAAAATTAGCACGTATTCTTTAAAATAACGTCCAAATTTAATTATCAAACATTAAAGGCCTACTTATAAACGTCTATCATTCATCTATAATTTGCATATGATCTCAATCATGTGTATCAACAAACTTGGAACCGAAGAACTTAGTTAAAATATATAAAATAAACAGCTTATTATCAGTTGCATATTGGTGAAGTAAATTCAGTTGTTTAGCTAATAATTCCAAGGTAATTATTATCAAAATTATTATTATTATCCACTGATGTTGGGATAATTCTCCAAACTTTTTGTTGTGAATTGTGGTTTAATCTAAATAAATTATTTGCTCCTTATCACCAACGTAGACTGAAAAAAAAACAGTTACTTGCAATTAAACTGTTGTTGCGTAATTGCCTGAAGGTATATCGCCACCTGCAGGCCTGGCATTGTAGTGCAGCGTTTTCAGTCATTTAGCGTTTCTGTATATACGCAGATTTTTACACTGGTTTTTGAAATGTGATTGTGTAAATGGGGACCTAATGAAGACACACTACTTATGTATGTGTGTGTGTGTGTGCAGGTCAGAGCCATGATGACAGAGTCTGCCTTTAGTATTGAGGAGCTGGAGGAGCTGTACTGTCTCTTTAAGGTCAGTTTCATCATATATATATATATATATATATATGTATATATATATAATGAGAATTTCCAGCAGCCAATCAGATTCTGTCCTCATCTTCTTCTTCTTCTTTTACTTCTTCTTCCTGTTTCAGTCCAAACACATGACCAGCTGTTACTGGGGGTCCAGCAGCTCAGCCGCAGACCGCCACGACCCCAGCCTTCCCTACCTGGAGCAGTACCGCATCGACCCCGCTCAGTTCACTCAGCTCTTCTCTGCGCTCGCTCCCTGGGTCTGTGGAGGCCACACCTCCACGCTGTCGGCACGCCTCTTCAGACTTTTGGACCAGAACCAGGACGGGCTGGTCAACTTCAAAGAGTTTATCACAGGACTCAGTAAGTCAAGATCATCGCCGCTTCACACAGAAATTTAGTCTTAAAATGTAACTAAGTTTAGATTTTAATGTCAATGTTCTAACTAATGTTTGAACTTACTTTGTGCTCATTCTTACTTATACTCTTCTTATAATCTTACCCGAACTTTGCTCTTGTTCTTGCATGTACTTATTATTTATCAGGCTTTAAAACTGGGATCTGAGCACTAATTTTGTGTTGGTATCATGCCAGTGTGAGCTGGCATGACAAACAGAGCTCCTTGAATCCTTAAATCCTCTGCACAGACCATACTGGTCTGTAGAGGTCTGTAGTGGATCAGTTTTTTTTGTTTGTTCCTATTTTTACAGGTGGGATGTATCACGGAGACATGACGGAGAAACTGAAGCTTCTGTATAAGCTCCACCTCCCTCCAGGTGAGTTCACCTGAGTGTGTTCATCCTGAGTGAGCTAATCTGTTAAGATGTACCAGTTCCTTAATTGTGTGTTTGTTTATTTTGATTTTAAATGTGTGTGTGTTTGTGTGTGTGTGTTGCAGCTCTGTGTCCAGAGGAGGCTGAGTCTGCTCTAGAAGCCACAAACTTTTTCACGGAGGAGGATCGAGGTAAAGTCCTGTGACATTAACACCTGTCTGTAGTCGGGCTGAACGATTTTAGAAAAAGATCTAAGTGCAATTTTTCTGTCAGATATTACAATTTCAAGTCGATTCACGAGTTTCTTCAAATCAAGCTTCAGTGAAGTTTTCCCAACGTACAGAAACATTTACTAACTTGACAGAAAATTACATCAAACAATTGAATCATCAAAAGTTATTACTCTAATGCAAGGATGAAAACTGAAGATAAGAATTATTCCCAAATGTATTTATTAACAATTTCGCATAAAATAAAAAGTCATTATCTTATATTTTGATACAAGAGTCCAAATTTTAAGATATTGAAATCAAAATTTTAAAAGATAAAAGTTAATTTTTGATTTAATAGTCAAAACTTTGAGGAATTAAAGTTGAAATTTAGGGAAAAAAAGGTCATATATTGAGATAAAAAGATATATTTTTTAAATAGAAAGTCAAGTTTCTAGCTGAAAGACAAACTTAAAAGCTAAAAAGTCAAAATTGGAGACAAAAAGTCAATATTTTGAGATAATAAAGTCCAAACATTGAGATATATTTGTCAAAATTCTGAGATAAGAAAACAAAACTTGGAAAAAAGACAAAATCTGAGCTGAAAAGTCAAAGTTATCCAATTGAGAGACAAAGTTTTGAGATAAATAGTTGCAGTTGTGAGACAAAAAGTCAAATTTTAGAGACAAAAAGTCAAAGTATTGAGATATTGAAGTCAAAATTTTGAGTCAAAGAGACAAAAATTTGAGCCAAGAAGTCCGTTATGATATTAAGAGACAAAATTTTGAGCTAGAAAAGCGAAGTTGTGAGATAAAAAGTCATTTTTTTGAGGTAAAAAGTTGAAGTTATGAGATAAAAAGATGAAATTTTGAGATAAAGATTCAATTTTTTAAAAAGATATGCATGTACAATCTTTACATTCCATGACCAAGGAGTTTTACATCCACAACACACGTGTGAAAAACAGCTGACAGAACAGATCCTGGGTCAGTCAGGATAGAAACATCACAGATTTGGCGATCACGTGGTCACGATATCTGGGATTGTGATTTTGATCAGAAATTAATAAGTTGTTCAGCCCTAGTCTGTAGTTCTGTTTACGTGTGTGTGTGTGTTTTGCTGCCCTGCTGACAGGTGAGCTTCACACACTGACTGATCACACAAACACAGGTGATTCCTCCAACAACAGTCACACACCTGAGCTTTCTTACTAATCCTGTGTGATGACAGGTGAGCTGTAGATTTACCTGAGTGTTTGTGAAGCAGCTGAGCTCAGATTCAGTCGATCAGCAGGTGAAAAAACCTGCAGATTCAAACACCTTTCAGTGTTTCCTCCATTCATCTTTGCTCCATCCTCCATCTCCTCCTCTCTTGTGTCTTATCCTTCCGCTCTTCCTTCATTCCTCTTTATGCTTCTTCCTCTTTTTTCTTCTTCCTCTTCTGATATTTCTGTTCTTCCTCTTCTGCATGTTTCCTTCCAGAACCTTATTTCCTGTCTGATCCAGACTCTTCAGGGCAACAGGAAGTGACCTCAGGTTGGTGTCTTACAAGCCCCGCCCACTACGGTGATGTCAAAGCATTAGTTTGTTTGACATTTCCCCCAAAACAACAACAACAAAGACAAAATCAGCCTCATTTTTTTCTGTAAAGGGAGGATGGTGATGGTGATGAAGGTGACGATGATGATGAATAATGTTGTTTCTTGTCTCTTTGTAGGTGACGACAGAAAAAGTGGATGTGCAGACGGTGAGGATAAGAAAGGTAAACGCCTTTTCACATGTGACGCACCTGTAAGCTGTGACATCATTCTTCCAGACTGTATCACTATTAGCACTGGATTAATTTGCCGATTTGCACGGGAATAAAAACACAGTTGTCCTCCACAATTATGAGAAATTATCAGAATTCCAGAGAGAACTGGAAAGTGAATTTTACATTTGTAATCTGATTATCTTGCTTGCGTAATTTTACATCCATAAACACAAGGTTTTAAAGACCAAATCCTCTTTTTGGGCCTTTAAGAAGGAATCAGACCTTTATACTCAGACATTAGCAAACTCCTATGAAAAAAAACTCTCTGCTCCAAATTTAGAACATATTTGTGAACACTTGTTCATTATTTATCTCCCTTATATCCCATTATCCATCATTTAGAATTTATTTGTGTCAGTACTTGTGCAATATTCCATACCCATCTCATCATGTTTATACCAAACATTTTAAGTAGACTGTACATGCTTAATATTCTATTCAATATTTTTATTTTATATTCTTATGCTTAGATTTCAATTTTTGGGTAAGACACTTATGCTTATACTTTCTTATATTTCTAACACTTTCTGCATACTAAAAAAGCAAAGGGGGATCAATGAAGTATTCTGATTCTGATCTGTTAACTACTGTTACTTTTGTAATTGTAAATATTTTCTTATCTTATCCATCTGCCTACATTTTTTGGTGTTTTTTTCAAAACCCTGGTGCTGTTTCTGTGTGTCTGTTCCATAATTTTTTCTCCTTTTATATTGTTGTTTATATTCTTTATTCTGGTAAAAGTGAGAAAAAATGCTTAATTAAGGTTGACTTCGAACATTTCAGAGGACCGGCTGAAGGACTACAGGTACTACCTGAGGGTCTGGGCTAAAGAGAAAGAACCAAAGACTGAAACCATCAAAGACCTGCCCAGGATGAACCAGGTAAACTCCACCTCTCACCTTTCTCTGTGTCTCACCTGTCTCTGGCTGTTTCGAATTCCCCTACTACAAACTACTTTCTAATGCAGTATATAGTAGACACTGATACTGTATTTGGATGTAGTTTATAGTATGACAGTTCTGTTTGGTCTGTTTTGTAGTTTGTTTCTCTGGTTTCCAGTTTGAGGAATGTGAGAGTAAAGCTGATGGATTTTTTTCTTGACTTTTTATAATTTATTATTATTATATTATTAAGTTATATTAGGACATCTTACTAAGTATTGAATCAATAAAGTCTCCAGAAAGAAACCTCTAAATTTTGGAGGGAAAAGTTGGAATTTTCGGGTTTGAAAAGTCACAAATTTAACGCACAGAACAGGATTAAAACACAGTCGTCCTCTGCAGTTATTACAAATGATTATATATCCCAGCGCTTTAAACTGCATTAGTTTTACCGGGAGACCTCTGATCTTTGTAATAACTGCAGAGGATGTCTGTGTTTAAATGTGGATGTTTCAGCAAAATTCATCATATTTGATTTTTAATATTATACCATATGTTATTCATTGAAAATAATCTGGAGTGGATTGAGTTTTTATTTTCAGAGATGATGGAGAAACTGTTTCTGATATGTTAATAGGAAAATGTAAACAAGAAAATTCCTCTCTTAAAAGATATTTTATAGACATCAGTTACCTAACAAGAAACATGTTTCCCATTTATACAGAAATCTGTTACTGGATATACCAGACAATACTTTATAGATCAAAAACAAATGGGAGCTTGAGTTAAATATTATAATTGAGGATGGGGAATGGGAAACAGTGTGTATTGGATGTCATAAAGGTATTAATAGTAACATGTGGAAGGACTTCGATTAGAAGGTGAAGACAAGGTTTTTTAAGACGCCTTCGATGGTTGCAAAATTTATAAATAATCCAGAAGCAAACTTATGTTGGGAGAAAATGTGGAATGGTCAGCGACCACTCGCACATATTTTGGGATTACATTGTCAAGGATTGTTTTGTCTATAATGTGTCTTTTTATGTTTAATAAAAATACAGTAAAAAAAAAAAAAAAAAGATTCTTTAGGGTTTCACACTTGAGTTGTTCCACTGCTTCGCCCAAACTTTCTCCAGTTTCCATCATTTTCACTTCGGACCTGCGGCCAGGTGCTTTGCATTGTGGGTAACAGTATGTCAGGTAGACTGGTCCGATGCAGACTGAGAAATTTTCCCGGATCAGTCGGTCATCCGGGTAGTTTTGGCAAACTGACACTTTCACATTTGTTCACATACTGTATTTTGGGCGAATCAGTATGTACTGCTAGTGTAGTATGCAAATTCAAAAACAACCTCTCTCTCTCTCACCTGTCTCTCTCTCTCTCACCTGTGTGTCCAGGAGCAGTTCATCGACCTGTGTAAGACGCTCTATAACATGTTCAGTGAGGAGCCTCTGGAGCAGCAGCTCTATCACTCCATCGCCACCGTGGCGAGCCTGCTGCTGCGCATCGGTGAGGTCGGCAAGAAGTTCAACAACGGCAGCAAGAGGACAGAGCAGCAGACAGCACAGGCCCCGCCCCCTGACCCTCCTGAGGAAGACGAGGGGGGGTCAGGTGAGTCTCAGGTGTGCAGAGCTCTGGCGGAGGCTCAGCTGGAGCCGCCGGCGCTGCAGACGTCCGACGAGGAGACGAAGGATGACACGTCGGTGTCGTCGTACTCGGTGGTGAGCTCCGGCTCGCTGCAGTGTGAGGACATCGCTGACGACACTGTGCTGGTCGGAGATGGAGGTCAGAGGCCGGGCAGCGTGCTGGATGTGGATTGGTCGATCACCTTCGAGCAGGTGTTGGCCTCGCTGCTCACAGAGCCGCCGCTCGTCGACTACTTCGAGAGGAAGAGGGACATCGGGAGCAAGATGGTGGCCTGTAAGGCTCAGCGGGCCGTGGAGCGCCAAACAAGCTCCACCTCTGAACACGAACTCGCTCAGGCCTCCGTCTGACCTCCTGACTGATCCATGACCCTCATACCTGCACAGGTGCTTCACCTGGACTAACAGGTAGACGTCTAACTCAACCACAGAAGAAGAAGAAAACTTGTTCCTCTCATCATCAAACAACTTTTAGTGAAGTGAAAATAAATGAATCTTTTCTGTGTCTCAAAGTTACTGAGTGATGATCAACAAACCAATCAGCCGAGGGAATAAAGTTCAGATCATGAGAGCACAGGTAGAAACAGGTGATATAATCTCTCTTTTATACTTTTAGAAATGTTAACTTTGAAATGACTGAATGAAGAAAGTAAAGGCGTAAAAGCTGTACAGCTCACATATTAACTCTTTATTAACCAGAAAGTATTATTACTCGATCTGTTTCATCCAGGTGAGTTCACACCTGCAGACTTCTATTGTGAAATCTCTGAAGCCTTGTTTGTCCTGTTTACTTCCTGTCTAAACTGTCAGATGGCGTTTTTATCCTGTTTGTTATCTGTGTCTATTCATGAATCTGATTTTTTAATCTGCGTATTGATCAGTTATTGATCTGTTCTCTTTTGTCTAATAAAAATGAAGGTGACAAATTTATTACTCTGTGGTTGGATCTTTGTCATTGATGGGTGCGACATTATTTTTATTTTTTATTTTGTAAATGATTCTAATTTCATGTAACAGAACGCGAGGTTAGACCTGAGTTTGTGTTTTTCTCTGACTCATTAACCCTAAAAGGCCAAACATATCATATTTGATACATGAATTCAAAGACATCTATCTGATTAAAATGATATATAGTTTCTTTAAAAACCTGTTGTTCTTTTTTGGCCCTTTTCAAAATGTCTGTTCTAATGAAATCATCCGCTCACATATTTTCAGGAAAACTATTGCTTGATTTTCAAGAAGTTGCAGCAAGAATAACATCGAAATTGCTACTTTTTCTTTTTAAATAAGTGTTAATACATGCAAATTTACTAAAAAAAACTTTGATATAACCAGTTAAAATTGCCCAGTATGTCAAATGCGATACAAGCAGGGGTAAAACGTGGTGATTTCAACTTTTTATCTAAAAATTCTGGTATCTTATCTCAAAATTTTGACTTTTTAATTCATTGTTTTGGCTTTTTTATCTCAAATTTTGATATCTTGTCTCCAATTTTTCACTTTTTATCCAAAAATTTTGACTTTCTCCCTCATGATTTCAACTTTTCATCTCAAAGTTCTGATATTTTATCTAAAAAATGTACAACTCTATCTTAAATTTTGATCCTGTCTCAAATTTTTAACTTTCTCACCTAATTTTGACTTTTTTTCCTCTCGATTTCAACTTTTTATCTAAAAAAAAATCTGATATTCCATCTCAAATTTTGACTTTTTTTCCTCTTGATTTCAGGTTTTTATCTAAAAAATCTGATATGCCATCTCAAATTTTGACTTTTTAAGTAACAATTTTGATGTTTTATCTCAAAATTTACAGACAATAGGTTTAGTACCAGCAAGAATTTAACTCTACTTTCACCCCTGGATACAAGAAATATACCATGAATGAAATAATAAACTAATATATTTGTGGATTTTATTCAAAGAGTTAAAAAACATCTCAGTCCCCCCCCAAAAATTGGAATTTTCTGACTATTTTTAATCAGGTCGCTGATTTACAGGGTTTAGTGAAAGCAGCAGGAGGCAGCAGCGTGCACTGTGAGCGCTGCTGCGTGGTGACGTCAGATGTGACGTTTAACGGTACGTCAAACTCTTTCAGTCTGGACCCGGGAAAAAAATCAAATACGCGAAAAGAAACAAAACAAAACAAGAAAAACTTTCCAAGATGGTTCAGGAATTTCACGTCGTCAGGTGTTTCTCCTGTCAGAGCTTTCAGGTCCAACAGGTAAAAAAAACTGAAGACGCAGATAATCGTGAAAACAGGCTGAAAGCTAAAGGCTAACGGCTACAGGTGATAACGGGATTATATTATTTTATATTATATTATATATATATCTTTCATCCAACTGTAGTTAGTTTCTTAGATTATTAGACCCCTGCTCCACTCTCTTTCTTAAACAAGTTTCATTATTTTACCCGGTTTCTAGGGCTGAAAGATATATCGTTTTATTGTGTGTATGTAGATATGAAATTTCAAGATATTAACATTTTAATATTGAATATATCATAGATTTCAATGATGTAGATTTTCCCAGCTCCCCCTGCATTTAAAGCTCAGACAGTCACATGATTATT
The DNA here is from genome assembly GCA_008086565.1 of Thalassoma bifasciatum. NCBI lineage: Eukaryota > Metazoa > Chordata > Actinopteri > Labriformes > Labridae > Thalassoma > Thalassoma bifasciatum. Next base: position 182,528 of record RPOG01000961.1, on the reverse strand, counting down.
AGTGACTTTCTGTTAATGTTGATGACTGACAGTGAGCTCTGATCAATTAACCCCACTTTATCCTGTTATATTCTGTTATATTATGATGCTTTTAATGTTCTGAAAAATGCTTAAGTTTTCTCTAATCCCAGAGTCATATTGTGTCATATCAATAACAAGATATCTGGCACTAATATCGAGACATCAGGGTTCCTACACATCCTGAAAAAGTCATTTAAATGTTATATTCTGGTCTTAAATAAATTGCTAAAAGTTCTGTCAGATTTGTTCATGTTTTTTATCGTTGATGTTGTTTTTGCAGGACTTCTCGAGAAGGAGAATTAGTGTGGATACTGTCTTAAAAGCTGCTGATATGAATTTTTATCTGCATCCTGAGTCACTGTTTACACTTTTACATACAGATATTAATCAGAGAGAATCACTTTATGTTCAATAAACAGACAAAAGGTAAACTTGAAAGAGTCTCTGGGTGACGCACATGCTATGATCCCCCAACCATCGACTATATTTATGTGTTTTTGGGCTTAATTTTCACTCAAAGTGGCATTAAAAAGGTCTTAAGAAGTCTTAAATTTGACTTACTGAAACCTGCAGGAGCCCTGGATGTGAAATTTTGTCCATATCGTTCAGCCCCTGCGTCTGTGTTTGTGTTACAGGTGAAGAAGGTGAACAAGTGGACCTGTAAACTATGTGGAGAGAAACAGACTCTGCAGAAGGTAAGAATTCAACTTAAACTTTGTGCCTTTGGAGACTGATTTTAACAGGCACTGATTGTTGAAGCAGTGGGTGGCTTTGACGTTCCCTGTATTTCTCTCTTCTGATTGGTCGGCAGGAGTTTGGGCGGGGCTCCGGAGCTGACTGCCGACGCCATGTTCAGAAACTGAACGCCATGAGAGGAGCCGTGATGGAGGAGCAGGAGCATCACACCTGGTCACTATGGTAACTGATCTGACACAGCCTTCACCTGTTTAGTAGCTGTGCTTTTACCCGTCGGTCAGGACTGATGTTCTAACATCTGTTTACAGTGAACAGGCTGAGGAGGAGGAGGAGCAGAGAGCACCTGAGGATCAGGAGGAGGAGCATCAGGTGAGAGCTTTGGTTTGAGCCTTCGTCATCATCACCATGGTTACGATATGAAGCTAATGTTCATCACTTCTACAGGTGAGTTCACCTCAGGGAAGCCGCTGGAGCAAATACCTTGACACACCTAAAGACGATGAGGACGAAGACGAGGCTGAGGACGAGCAGAATGTTCTGATGGAGAGGACGCAGCTCCGTGGCAACTACACGACTGACAGGTAAATCCAGGTGATGTCATAGTTACGGTATGAGGTTTTGTCTCTTATTTTGTTAAAAAAAAATAGAAAAACATCTTTGACAGCATCACACAGCCTCATCTCTGTGCAGACAAGTCATTTATGGCTGCTCCTCATCATGAGACAAAAACTGAAACTGAAAGTAGCAGAGGAAAAATATTCATCCCATCTATCGTTACTTATTTCACATTAATTTTTTCAATCAGAAACCTCAGAAGTTTTTTAAAACCTCCTTAAATGCCTGAGTGAACTTATCGCAATAACCATGTGTTGATGAAAAATAACAAGAAATAGTTTGAATTTTTCTGGTTGTGTAAACTGTTCAGGAATAATGGTCATTCAAATGTTTTGGCGCTGACACATCAGGTGTTAAAGGTTTAATCTGAGCCAGATCTTAATCCAGGATCTTTTGCAGGAAAAGAAAAAGAGACGGAGGAAGAGACCACGACACACCTGAACAGGTAAAGTTGTTCATTCTAAAAAGCTAAGGAAAGTTAATAGCTAAAATGTGAAGTTAGGTTTCCAGTTTAACCAATCGGCCTCCTCGTCCTGCAGCACAAACCCGGTCTGATGAGGCCCCCCAAGTCCACCAGAACCACCAGTTTTAGCCCGACCTCTCTGACTCAAGCCAGAACCAGCTTTACTAACCCAAATGGTCCAAACCAAACCAGGACCACCAGCTTAAACTCGACCAATCTGACCCAAACTAGAACCGCCTTTCCAAACCCAACCAGTGTGACCCAAACCAGAACTACCTTTCCAAACCAAACTGGTCCTAAGAAGACTTGTCAGAACCGGTCCAGTCCTCCCAGTAGTGGCCTTCATAAACCGTCTAAATGGACTTGTTTCCTCAGTTCAGACGATCAAGGGCAGATAGAAGAAGGACCCTCAGACCGTGGACGTACGGCGTTAAATAATGATGTCACCACTCAGCCCCCAGCCCTCACCAGGCCCCGCCCCCTTCTTCCTGTTTCCTCGATGTTTGAAAGTGGAGATGAATTCAGTTTTGACAACTTCCTGTCAGACGACTTTTAAATCAGCTGAGCCATCGATCAGAAACTGCATCAGTTCAGATTTTTGATTATTCTTCAGTCGACTGTCAGAATCTCTGTTAGAAACTCTGAACAACTGTTTGATATGTAAGAAATTTTATGTAAAGGTAAGATATCGAAATAAAAACCAAGAAATTATCGTTATCCATTGATATTTTAACCAGTTTATTATCTTGTTGACGTTTCCATCTCAATGAAGAGTCCACAGTTTGGTCAGTTTGTTGATGCTTTAATGTTCAGAAGAACAAAAATATGTTGTCAGAACAAATCACAGACACACCTCTCGATTAACAAAATGTTTTGATTAACATAAAGTATTGATTAACATGAAGTATTGATGATTAAATTCTGCTTATTGATGACAGTATTCTGATGAAAGATTAACAAGTCAGATAAATTCTTGAAAGCATCATGTGATGACATCACAACGACGTCCTCATGGCTTCTGTGGGCGCTTTGCGTACTGGATGGCATCGAGTGCAGAACCGATGTCGAAGTTTTTGGCCTGAAGGAGACGAGTCAACCAGCCGCCTTCATCAGTGAAACCCATGGACAGCATCAGAGCCAGGGACTCCACCAGGCGCGGGTCTGCCTCTGTGGGGTCAAAGGTCAACAGATTAGGGCTGGGCAATTCACTGCAGATTAGATTAAATCCCAATATTCTAATCCCAGACGGTGAAATATTTCTTAAACCTGAAATGTGTCAAAATATCAGCTATAGTTTTTGCAGTCTGCTCCACATTAGAGTTACTCAACCCTGCTCAACCAAAGAGACAAACTACTAACATTCTTAGTTAAAAAAAAGGCAAAAACATGTAAGAGCAGCAATAAAACTTAGTTTGAGGTTATGAAAATTGATTAAAAAAAAGCAACAAAATTGGGATAAAACCTGGAAATACTCATAAAGTACCCAAAATGGGCCAAAAAACAGGTGACAAGTGACTAAATTGGCCAAAAAGCAACAAAAATTCATAAGAAATTTCAGTAAGAAACTTAAAAAATTCTAGAAATGGTGAAAAAAATGGTGTAAAGTGGTGAAAATGTCCAAAGTACACAAAATGGTTAAAAAAAAATTGGGGTTAGACTTGGAAAAATAGTCAGTTTGTTGCAAAAAATGGTCCAAAAGTGGCAAAAAAAGAGTGAAGAGAAACTAAAATGGCCCATAACAACAAAAATTGGCAAGACAATTGGGAGTGAACCAGGAAAATAGTAAGAAGGCTTAAAAAAAGTGACACAAAAAGAGTGAAAAGTGACTAAAATGTCCAAAAAGCAACAAAAATTAGTGAGAAATTTCACTAAGAAACTTTTAAAAAAATTTCAGAAATGGTGAAAAAAGTGATAACAAATTGTGAAAAGTCTTGAAAATGGTTAAAGAAAAGTTGGGATTAGACTTGTAAAAATAGTCAGTTTGTTGCAAAAAATGGTCCAAAAGTGGCCGAATAAGAGTGAAGAGTAACTAAAATGGTGTAAAAGCAAAAAAATTAGTGAGAAATTCAGTAAGAAACTTTACAAATGTTCAGAAATGGTGAAAAAAGTGGTAAAAATGTCTCAAGTCAACCAATAAACTGCAAAATTTGGGGTTAGACTTGGAAAAATAGTCAGTTTGTGGCAAAAAAAAAAGGTCAAAAAGTGGCAAAAAAAGAGTGAAAAGTAACTAAAATGGCCAAAAAGCAATAAAAACTTGCAAGAAAATTGTGAGTGAACCAGGAAAATAGTGCGAAGGCTTAAAAATTGTTCCAAAAGTGGCATAAAAAGGAAGTGGAAGGTGATTTCAATGTGTAAAAGTCAGTCCCAGTTGTTGTGGTAGTGGTTTGTTGTTGTTGTGCTGTAATTATTGTAACTGTTCATGTTCAACAATGTGTTTGGTTAGAAACAGTGAAGATGGGAAACTAGAAATAATCACAAAAATTTGCAATTACAATATAGTTAATTATAATCACAGTTAGATCAGCAGGACACAAAGTCAAACTTTTGGATGATGAAAGTCTCACCTTGAGGCAGGTGAGGGTACAGCGCCGCCTCCTTCAGACCTGTGGGCCCCTGCTGCTCTGAGGAAGGCCCCGGGTCCTGGTCTTGGTTCTGGTTCTGGAGGGACTGAAGTTCTCCAGTAGACGGGTCGACCTCCCTGGGGCTCAGGTGAGTCCACTCCTCATCAGAGTCTCTGCTCCCCTGCACAGGTAGAGGTGGAGGAGGAGTTAGAAAACTGCTGCTGTTTGTTGTTACAAGTGTGTTTGTGCTGGAGAAGAACTGACCTTTGACCCTTTACCGCCTCCACCCTCAGCATGCTCCCCGTCTTCGTTCATTTCTACGCTTTCTTGGACCTCAGCGCTGGCCCCGCCCACACTGCTGGCCCCGCCCACACTGCTGGCCCCTCCCTTGTTGCTGGCCCCTCCCTCACTGCTGGTCCCGTTCTCGCTGCTGGTCTCACTCATCTCCACGTCTTTCTCTCCTCCCCCGCTCTGGGTGGGCGGGGTCACTTTGGTCCTTTGTCCTTCATGCTCCACATCAATGTCCACGTCGATGCCTGTACACAAAGATGACGTCACTTCCTGTCAGGTTTCATACATTCTTGAGGTCACAATATGGTTACTTTATTTCCTCTCATGTGATTGGTCCAAATGACTGTATCTCTGCCAATCAGCCAATCAGAGAGTAGGTCTAGTATGTGAGTAAACAATCTTACCCAGGGGGCTCAACATGGCAGCCACACCTTCGCCGATGTTCTTCAGGAAGTCCACACCGGCCTGGGTGGCTGCAGAGAGAGGTCAAAGGTCACTGGTGGTGTTGTGAAAGTCTCATCATGTAAGACTTTTATTTAGGAATGAGATTAATTATAAATCAGTTCAGTTTCTCAGACTGACCAGCGTTGGCGCCGCCATCAGCAGCAGGTCTAGAGGATCCAGATTGGTCCTGGTCCTGGTTCTGAGGATTGTTTGCGTTCATGTTGGCCTGGTTCCACATGCAGTGTCTCATCTTCTTCATCCAGCGTCCCCGAGGGAACCACTGCAAATACAAACACCTGACAGTCAGAAAGCAGGGCTAAGAAAACCTGACAGTCAGAGAACAGGGCTAAGAAAACCTGACAGTTATAAAGAAGGGCCCAGAAAACCTGACACTCACAACCTGACAGTCAGAAAAAAGGGCTAAGACAACCTGACAGTCAGAAAGCAGGGCTAAGAAAACCTGACACTCACAACCTAACAGTCAGAAAGAAGGGCTAAGAAAACCTGACACTCACAACCTCACAGTCAGAAAAAAGGGCTAAGACAACCTGACAGTCCAAAAGAAGGGTTAAAAAAAACCTGACAGTCCAAGAGAAGGGCTTAGACAACCTGACAGTCAGAAAACAGGGCTAAGACAACTTGACAGTCATAAAGAAGGGCTAAAAAAAAAACTGATACTCACAACCTGACAGTCATAATGAAGGGTACGACAACCTGACACTTATAATCTGTCATTTAGAGAGAAGGACTGCAAGAACCTGACAGTCAAAAGGAAGGGTAAAAAAAAACCTGACACTCCGAGATCAGGGCTTAGACAACTTGACAGACAAAAAGAGGGGTTAAAAAAACTGACAGTCCAAGAGAAGGGTTTAGACAACCTGACAGTCAGAGAACAGGGCTAAGACAACCTGACAGTCATAAAGAAGGGCTAAAAAAAACTAATACTCACAACCTGACAGACGTAATGAAGGGTACAACAACCTGACACTTATAATCTGACATTTAGAGAGCAGGGCTGCAAGAACCTGACAGTCAAAAGGAAGGGTTAAAAAAACCTGAAGTCCGAGAGCAGGGCTAAGAAAAACTAAGAATCAAAGAGCAGGGCCAATAAATCCTTACAGTCGAGAACAAGGGCTAAGAAAGCCTGACAGTCTTAAAGCAGGGCTACAACAACCAGACAGTCAAAAAAAGGGCAAAAAAGACCTGACAGTCAGAAAGCAGGGCCAAGAACACCTGACGGCTGAGATTTTTTTTTCTTGTGCTCTAACTCATTTAGTATAGTTTTCTTCCCATGATGCCCCTCACCTGCATCGGGTGCCAGATGGGCAGCAGAGCATGCTCAGTGTGCGTCCCCTTAGCCTGGCAGGTAGAGCACAGGTCATAGTCGGGACACACGGAGCACTTGAAGCGGGTCCCGACCACGGCGCCCTCACAGCCGTCACAGGTCACACCGGGGTGCAGGGCGGGGGGTGGACCCATGTGAGGGGGCGGGGCATGTGGCGCCCCAGGTGGAGGAGGAGGAGGAGGGTGACCAAAGGCGAAAGGAGGGAAGGCATGAAGAGGGAAGTCACGACGGTGCTCTTTCTTCTCTGAAACACATCAGGAGACAAACAGGAAGTTATAGTTTTGTTATCAACCGTCCAATCAGCAGAGAGCAAGGATGTAAACAGGAAGTAGAAGCAGCAGGTGTTTTACCTTTGATGAAAAGACGGAAGGTGGCGTCCTTCATGCAGGCCAAACCCATAATCAGCTCATCATCAGACGAGAACGCAACCAGGTCACCGTCTTCATCTGAAACACAAACATCATCATCATCATGGCGTTTCCTCTTTAAGTGTTTCTGTCTTTAAGGTTTGAGTGTGTTAACGATTTTGACCAATCAGAAATGATGTGGTCATGAATTAATTATTTATACAGCACACCTGAGCTAACAGGACACGCCCTCAGTGAACTTTAGTTTCAGGAGGTTTGTTTCCTGAACCTGTTCTTGTGTCTGAAGTAGATAAACACTGATTGGTCCGTCGTGTTTTATTTTCAACCCCATTAAACCTGTTTGAGGAGATTCTTAACATTTATTTGTTGACCCACAATTCTCTAACCATGAGCTTGCTCTTCCACACCTTGTTATGACAAACTGTGCTTTGTGCTGTCAACACTCAGGTGTGCACAGGTATGATGTTAATGTACCATCTCTGGAATATTAACCTGCTGTTAGTCGAGTTTGTCAACATTTCTGATGTTACAGTTGATTAACCTTGAGGAAAACAGGTTGACACTGCGAGTTTTTAAAGGGTTTGTAATTAGAAATAATATCTCAGTTGCAGTGGTGGGCGAAATATTGGTATATATCGATACAAGCTTTATGAGATTGAGACTTAAGTTTCAGTTTCTCCTCCCTGTGTGTGCTCCTCTCACTCCCTTTGCTCATGCACACTCTGCGCTGCTCCACAATAAGTTTTTCCACTCAGTCACGTCACTCAGACATGCACTGCCTGCTCCATGACAGCAGAGAGGAGCATCATTTTTTTTTTTTTTTTTGAGCTGAATACCAAACGATGCGAGCTGGGATGTTTTCAGAAAACAATTTAGGTTCTGTAGCAACGCCCCAAATCACAAACGTATAATTACACCATGAAGAAAACTCTGCGCTGCAAAGTAAACAGGAGGAGGAGGAGAATCCTAGGCCTCTGGATGAAAATGAGATTAAGTTATCTCAAACTTTTAGTCATGTTATTTTTAAAAAGTGTAATTGTTTACCGTAAGTTGTTTGTCACAGTTTCCCTTAATTACATTGTATATAGTTATATATTGCTGATTTCATTCATATTTTTATGTCTCTGTGACAGTTAATCTACCAGTAAGTGCACACCATTTTAAATAAAATGATATTTTTAAAGCTGGAATATAATAATTGCTAATATCTATAAGCATTCAACTTAACTGTTTTACAACCAAGCAGAAAAAAATTAAAGAACGTGATTATTTTCTGATAGAAAACTAGTTTTTTGGTTTCATTCATGAAACGGGAAACAAGTCTGAGTCATGTCTTATTCTTTATCAATTTTGACAAGCTGCTTTTTACGTAAAAAGTGTAAGTATTGGATGGTAGTGGGCAGATAAACCAATATATCAATCCCAATGTTGGTATCAGTATTGATTTATACTTGTGTGATGAGATTGATACTAAACCCTCCTGTTGTCTCCAGGTCAGTTTGATCTAATTTCAAAAGTTGTTTCGTCATATGCATGTTTTATATGCAGTTAAAATGATTTTAACACAATATCCTTCCATCACTTTGACATATATCTGTATGTGATGTTACATCGATTTATGCACCTCTAATAATAATCTTAGTGCAAAAAAAAAGTCTGATTTTTACTTATGTAAAAAAGGTCTATCATACCATATATGTGGGTATGTTGGAAACATCCAATCAAAAAAGGAGAATAAATAATCTGGAGGATATTTTCTAACTTGTACTGTACAAGCATATAGAACAGACAGTGCAGAATAAATCTGAATACAACAGGAGGGGTAATGCTCAAATTTGGTAATTACTGTTATACATGAATAATAATAATAAAAACAATAAAAACAAAGCACATTGTAGCGCCCTTAGTCCTCCTAAACAAGGGAACTGCAACTTAAAACACAACATTCAATCTAGGTTCGTTTAGCTGGATGTTTACTCTATTAACCCACTACAGGTAGAGAGAGAGAGAGAACATTAAGTTGAACAGTGACTGTTTTATTGCCTCAACAGTCAACAAGCAATATAGATACAATGTACAAATATACAATATTCCAAAATAAACCCCTTTTAAAATGATAAAATAAAATAAAAAGTCCCAAAAAAAAGAAATGTCTTTAATTTCAATGAAAGTTCAAATGCTCATGAGACTCTCCTGTACTACCCGGGTAGATTTTGTAATGTTAGTGTTGCTGTTGTACATGAATATTCAAATTTACTGTTTCACCATAAAACAATAAAAACAAAGCATTTGATTATTACCTGGTTTAAATTTTTTTTCTTCTTTTTTTTACTTTCATGCATGAACAGAAACATTGGTCTTAGGCAGGGGTGTCCAAACTTTTTCCCTAAAGGGCCGAATTGGAAACTGCGAAAATGACCACGGGCCAGCGGCTCTTATTGACATGTTTACCAACAGTGAAAGTTACAAATGAGTGGAAAACTATTTCTTTTTAGTGGTTTCTGACAAAAACAAACAAACAAAAATGGTTAAGTCAAACATGCTTGTGCTGTTATTGCAGACCTTTGAGATAAAACCAAACCTGAGAAAAATGTGTAACAATTTTATGGCAGGATCAGGGTCTGGACTTTATCACGTTTGTTTATACGACAATTATAAAAACATTTTAAACCCCAAATATCTTTGATCCTGCATTCTGAACCATTTTATGCTTAAACCTTTGTCTTTTTTGACCATTTCATATCTGTAATTCAGTTTTTTGGTCCTTTTTAATTCTAAATAACTCATGAAACACATTTTGTACTATGCCAAATGCAATTAAACATCTGCTGTAAAAGTTTTTGAGTTTGAACAGATTGTACAGAGCATTAGCTTTATAAAGTTGCCTATGCACAGTCCAAATCTTTGTGAAATATTTCCAGAAATATTAAGATTTATTTAAAGCACTTGACAGAAACTGTAAATGTAAACACTTGTAACATGATTAATTTAAGTGACAAAACTAACACATGGTAAGATGAGAGCTGGGGGCCGCTTGAAAATAGACGGCGGGCCACGATTGGCCCCCGGGCCGTAGTTTGGACATCCCTGGTCTTAGGGGTTGGTTTTTATTCTTGATTAAATTTGACAATCTACTTTTCTATGTAAGCAATATTTACTTAGTATCAGATCAATACCAACTTTTTTCTGTAGATGTTTATAAGCTCTGAGAGTTTGTTTACATTATGAATTACATAAGACATTAACCTTATTATTGTGTTATAACATTATAGATGGTGCGATATTGGAGAGATGACATTATAAAAGCAGTGTTACCTCGGTAGTACATGTTGAAGCCATTGCTCTTCAGACAGGTGAAGATTCCTGCAGTTTTGCTGCTCAGGTACTCGAAGCTGCTGCTCACGTCCTGGTCCACGGTGAACCTGCGCACCTCCTTCACCGCCTCGTCTTTACCCAACAGGTAAGCTTTCACCGTCACAGACATCCTGAGGAAATCTCAGCCGGACACGGAGAATCAAACTTGAAGCAGAAACACAAACTTCAGCTCTGAGAGTCAGAAACAAACTTTGTGACGCAGCTTTAAATCTGTCAGCTGCTTTATGTTTACTTCCGCGAGCTGCGCTACTGACGTCAGTGTGCTTCGTTCTGGGCGTGCACTCTCATTGGTCCGCTCAGAGAAAGTCCCGCCCACTCCACCAATCAGAGGCCGAGGAGTGACTCAGCCGTTTCCAGTGAAGGGACTTTTCCTGGAGTCACCTGACCGTCAGGTAATCGAAGTTCGCATTATAACACAAATATCGCTGCGTCATCATGACTTAGGATTAATTAATAAACCCTCCTGTTTTCTTTGGGTCCATTTGACCCGATTTCAAAAGTTATTTTGTCTCAACTTAGGTTTTCTTTCATAGAATTAACCCTCTGGTGCATGAATTATAAAAGTCAGTGTCAGTGTTTTTATTTGTCTTAAAGCCTAAAAAAAAGTTTTTCATTTTTCTTTTTTTCAAATATTTGTAACTGAGCATTCAACATAAAACAGTGTGAACTTAATGTGAATATGTCTTATTTTATTGTTTGACTTCTTTTCTTTTTTTGGGTAATTTCATGAATAATCTTTTTTAAATGCTTTGCAAAACATTTTAACTCTCATTCATCCATTTTAACACTGAATAATTTATAGTTATTATGCTGTTTTACCCTCAAATGTTTGTCTATAACTTTCAAAAAAATACATATATATATTTGGAAAAAGAATTGAGAACATTTTCAGACTCTAAGAAGAATAAAAATATCCTGACACAGACTAATATGAATTTCCACCACATGAACCATTGAATTTAGGAGTAAATAAGTTTTAAAAAGTTGTCCACTGTAGTGACCACTATGCACCACAGGGTTAATTGAAAATTACATGGATGGTTCCATGCAATGCTATTTACATTGAAAATTAGTTATGAGTATTATTGTTTTATAATGTGTGTGTTAAAGAAACTTATACCGTTTTACTGCCATTAAAAAAAAATTAATGATTTCAATACAATATTTTCAAGAAGTTGCAGTAAGAGCAAAATCTTAAATGTAAATCCCTTTTAAATAATTGCTTTCTACATCAAATGAATACTGATTTACTAAAAAACTTGACCAGAACAGTTTGCAAAAATGTCCAGTGTCTCAAATGTGATACAAGAAATATATCATAAATGAAATGATACTGCAATATTTTTGAGGGGATTTTGTAAAAAGAGTTATTCAACGTTTAAATTCCAAAAAGTTGGATTTTTCTGGCTATATTTTGATGGGTCAGACATAACAGGGTCAAAAAAGTTAATTCAAACTCTTCTTATTCTTATGAACAGTCACGTGACTTCATGAACCCATATGTCCCACATAAATGTAAAATAAATTTAGTAATTCAAACAAAAAAACACTAATGCTCTAAAACTGAAATATGAAAATATATATTTTAAGTATTTAAATAACAATGCTTCAAGTGAAGAAATAAAAAAAATAAAATAATAATCTGTTTCTTTTTTCATAATAAGGATTTAATTATTTGAATATTACGATCATAAAGTAAAAAAATTCTCAAATTGAACACTTTTATTAACCACAGAAGACAAATACTGCATAATATAAAGTAAAGATTCATGAATTTTATCAAACTAGAAGACTAATCTGGATTTTTCTCCTGTTTGAGTCATCAAAGACAGAATTTTCTAGATCAGTTGTGTTTGATTTAATAACCCCATGATGACCTGATTAGATTTTCTAGAAGTTTTGCTGTGTGAAATCACCCTGTTGATGAGCCAATCAGCTGCAGCGCTCGGATCATGTGACTCTGAGTCATCGGGCTCGTGACCAGAGTCTGGAGTGAGTCAGAGTCATAGGTTTAACAAAAACAAATCAGAACAAAACACTTAGAGCTCCGGGTTTCTAACAGGAAAACCGCCCAAGAGAGGAACTTTCACTGCAACTCAAAACAGGAGACACTGTGCAGAAACATAAACAAGAGAAACTTCACAGAAAACAAAAAAGAAGAGAAACTGTAGAGAAACTTAAAGAGGGGACACTGTGAAGAAACTTAAACTTTATAAATAACTCAACCACCTGAAACAGCAGGTTTCTCCCACAGGAAATGACATCATCACGACTGTTGCCAACGTTTCACAAATAAACAAAAACACAAAAGGTTTTCATTTACTATTTATTTGTAATTTAAACATCTGATTTATAGAAAACTGTTCACAGAGACAAACAGAAAAGAAACAGAGGAATTACCCAATGATGAACATCATCACGACCAGTTAGTGAGTCAGAAATGAACCAATAATAAAATAATCCACCGATAAAACAACCAGGAATTGATCTCTGATCCATTATTTAATCTCACATCTTTTGAAAAGCTGTGCTCCGGAAACTTATGACGTCCTCCTGCGATGATGTCACGGATGATAATCAGCAGCTCAGTGTGATGTCACAGTGATGTCAGATATAAAGCGGGTGATACTGGCGGTGTGTAAGTCTCTTCCTGCAGGTGGGGCAGGTGTGTGATGATGTCAGAGCGTCTCTTAGACACTGGCTGCAGAACACGTGACCACATCTGGTGGAAACAACCAATCGTCCGCTCTCAACTATCTGCAAGAAAACAGCAGCCAATCAGAAACCAAGTTCATGCCTGTTGTATTATTCACAGGTGTATAATTGGTCTGTTACAGGTGCTTTAAGTCTTACTTCAGAGTATGCATCCAGACAGACCGGACAGCTGATGGTCCCTGGAGTCGACCTGAAACCACAACAGACATGAACAAGGGATCAGTCTATTACCTGGTCTGAAATTAGATATGATAATTCTGGATTTACATTGAGATCTGTTTATGACCTGGCCTGGGTCCAGTGATAATGTTAGGGGTACTTTGGGATTGGGTTATTACCTGGCCAGGGTGTAGAGATAATGTTGGGTATGAATTGGGATTGGTCATCTATGTAGTCTGGGTACATTGGGACTCATCTATTACCTGGCCTGAATATAGATATAATGATAGAAATATGTAGGGATCTGTCTATTTCCTGGGCCTATGGCAGAGATAATGATACATTAGCATTGATATTTTACTCAGCAGTTGTTCAGAAATGATGTTGGGTTTATATTGGGATGAGTCTATACCTGGCCCAAGTATAGACATTATGAAAGGGGTACATTGGTATGAGTCTATTACCTGGCCTGGCTGCAGAGATAATGCTTGGTACACATTGGGATTGGTCTATTATCTGGCCTTATGGCAGAGATAATGACAAGGATACATTAGCATTACCCATCAATTGTTCAGGAAGAATGTTGGGTTTATAATGGGATGAGTCTATTACCTGGCCTGAGTGTAGACATAATGATAAGTATACATTGGGATTGGTCTATTTTCTGGCTGTTCTCTACACTTCATGTTAGCTGAGTTCAAGGGACTCCGTCTATTACCTGGAGGAGCTGTCAGAGCGTAGAGAGGACATAACCGCAGCTCCAAGAACAGGTTGCGTGTCCTCCTCTTCATCACTACTGACCACGTAACTCTCACCTGTGGCCGCTCTCCTGTTCTGAGGACCTGATTGAGGAGACCAAGAGATTTATTTAGAACGAGTGAATAAAACATGAAACGTGAAGTTGACTGAAAATGTTCAAATACATAAAATCATCAGAACTCTTCATCTAATGACGTCTATGAAGTGATGTAGAAATCCTGACACTCTGATGATTTCTGTTTTCTATTTTCTGATGTTTTTTAATATTTAATAACTTTAATTAAGAAAGGTTTACCGTCATCTAGCAGCTGGCACACGGCAGAAAAACACAGGAGGAAGATGAACGATGAAGAAAAAGAAGAAGAGGCGTTTAATCAGTTGATTTTTTGACATAGAGAAATTTAATAAAACCAAACAAAGTTACTTTCATCTGTTTACATCCCTGTTTGTGTGGTATTGTGTTGAAATATGTACCAGTACTGAGTCGTTGTGGGTCAAGTCCACCACAGTGGCCTCTGCACCTTCACAGGTCAGATCCACCACCTCCTCCACACCTGACACACACACACACACACACACACACACACACACACAGAGTCATTAATGACCGATCAGACCTGATAACAGACCCAGAGTGTGTTTTTCCTGACTGACCGTCTTCAGTGTTGTCCATCACGTCGATGGTCTCTGTGGGCTGTGGGGCTGTGTTATCGTCTGACGCTCCGCCAGCGTTCGCAGCCCCGTTCGCTCGTCCCTCAGTCAAACTGTTTCCCGACCTGCTTGCGGCCCTGGTGGCGTTCGCGGCTCTGTTGGCGTTTGCTGCTCTCCTAGAGTTCGCTCCTCTGCTGGTTTTGCTGGTGGTTCCAGAAACCAGGGGACTTCCTGTGGTCCTCCTCTTCCTCTGACCCTGAACACAAACATGAAAACACAGATATAAACACTGAGTGGATGTAATAGAGGCAAACAAACCTATGAGCTCATTATCAGTCCATTAGATCTGGCTGGATTTAACCAGGGATGAGTATTGATAAGATTTTATTGATATTAATATCATTAGTCGAGTTTGGGAGTTGCTTTTTTTCCCTTCTTCCTCCCTCTTGTTTCTCCTTTTTCTCATCTAATGAAACAAACTTCTCCCACTCCTGTTATGTGTCGTTGTCTTTCTTATATTTCTTGGATGGGATGAAACTTTAAAATAAGATTTTGTTGCTGTGAAACGTGTGATAACAAATAAAGTATCTCATATCTTATATTATCAATCCCACTCATCAATACGACTCTCTATTGATCCACTTATCCTGTCAATTTTTGTGCAATAAAGGTAGCTTTACAGGTTTCGTCACCAATTTATTGAGTTTTAAGTAAATTAATATGACAATCACTGAATCCTATATCCTTAAACAAATGTCAGTAGTACAAGCAGTTCTTCTTTGAGGAGCATACAGCTCTGAAAAAAATTAAGAGACCACTGTAAATTTTCAGAAATCATTCCATTGTAGTGTCTGTTGAATTCCAACACAAGCTCACCTGTTTCTACCTAATAAGGTACTGATGAGGTGATCACCTGAACCAAATCTTATTTAGGAGGAAATGTATAAAAACCATTGCTGTGGTCATCACTCTCCTCTGTGAAAGACAAGACGCATGAGAGATGTTATTGCAAATCAGGGTTATTCTACCAAATATTGATTTCTGAATACTTCCCGAAAAAAATTGAAAAAAAAATTGAATATGAACTTGTTTTTCTGTTTTATTTGAAGTCTGTAAACAGTGGGGATTTTTTTTGGTCATTTGACCATTTTTAATTTTCTGCAAATAAATACTCTATATGACAATATTTGGAGTTTGTGAGTAATATTATAAGTAGTTTTTATAATAAAACAAAAATGTTCATTTTACTCAATCAAATACCTATAAATAGTAAAATCAGAGAAACTGAAAAATTTGCAGTGGTCTCTTAATTTTTTCCAGAGCTGTATCTGCTTTCACTGAAGGATCTTTGATCTTTCAGGGCTGAAAGTCCAGCTGTGGAAAATAATTGATAAGGGAATCGTTACACGAAAAGGGCTATCAATATCAATTTCTTATCAGGACTTAACAGGAACAGGTTTCCCTGGATTTTAACCTGCATGATTAACCTGATATTGATTTAAACGAACTGAAACTTCATGGAGATGACACTTATGATTTCAGTGAGGATCCTGGCCCGCCGGCGGGCCCTTTTGCCGTTCCTTTGACGCTGTTTCAGCTGCATTTATCCTGATGTGGACTTTAAAAACATGACATTTTCTGAAAGTAGAGACTCTAATCTTTCA
Source organism: Thalassoma bifasciatum (assembly GCA_008086565.1). NCBI lineage: Eukaryota > Metazoa > Chordata > Actinopteri > Labriformes > Labridae > Thalassoma > Thalassoma bifasciatum. The sequence continues at coordinate 166,401 of RPOG01000961.1, read as the reverse complement.
AATGAGGTGTCACTTATGAATTTTGAGCTTATGGTTCTTTGGTTATAAGCTTTATGGTGTAGAGGCCAGGACTGGGTAGGAAATAAGGGGTTAAAAGAAGATGCTTCAGGAAATTAAGAGCTAAAAACTCACAGAGCTGCTCATATCCCACTGTAGACCTGCAGAGAGACAAAACAAGGATTTAGGCACAACCAGGAACAATTAAAGCCAATAAGAGACAACTATACTCAACTAGGGGTAGTTTAAGATCATTAGATTGAGGTGAAAACAATCAGGTTTAATCAGGGATGTGATTAATTGTGGTGTCAGTTAGCTGTTGGTGGTAGCAGGTGTTATGTCAGAATCTGCTCCTTTTCATTTTCACTCCCCCCTCCTCGTTTCGTTGCCCCGAATTTAAAGAAAAACTACCATGTTTAAATGTTTTGAAGACAAACGTGTTTATATGACAACTTAAAAGTTGAAACTAGATATCTAAAAGTAAATTTTTAGAAAGTTTAGACACTAAAATCCCTGATAGTTCGCCGTTATCTGTGGTGTGAACTCACCCTGTGCCCGCCTGATTGTCTCCTCAGCCGTTAACCGTTAAACCTCCGCGCTGAAACCGTTTTATCAACCTCAGACTAAACTTAGACTTTAACAACCTCACATAAACTGGGTTTTAAAAGAAAATTCGTAATTTAAAAATAACTGGGTCTCTAATTCCTGACAAACAGCTGATGCTAACGTTTGTGTCCACAACAAATTCTTCTTCTGCGTCATTGAACGGAAGTTAGTTCCAGGAGCTCAGCGTCGCTGCTGCCGCCTGTTGGCCGAACGAAGCACCTCATACCACGGCTACAAAACACAGAGACCCCCGCTCACTCTTTCACCGGCTCACCTACAGTCAGTCCACAGTGAGCAGAGAACAGCAGACATGGATAAACTAAAGAAATGGTTCAACAAACCAAAAAAGGTATTTACTCTTCAGATTTTTAAAGTTTTCTTAAATGAAAAGGGATTTAAAAAGTGACTATTCTACAATAATAATAATGATAATAATATTTTTTCAATATATATAGAGTAATATAAGAGCATATTAAAAACAACAGCACAGATGCAGATTTTTTTCTTCTCTTCCTATTCTGTCTATGGGTCAATGACGTGACGTCCCTTTTTTGTGTCCGAGTGCAATATTTCCTTCCATCATGAATTGAGTATTTCATCACATGTATTTCTTTATTCTATGAAACCTGTGTTATTTGAACACATCTTTAAACTATTAAAATATAACATGTTTTTTTGTGTTTTGGTTCCTCAAACCCCCAAAATGTCAGGTGGTGCAACCGTCCTGACAAGTATCCACAGTAATTAAACTCTAAAAATTGAATGTCAGTTATTGTAAATGGAAATTAAAAATACAGTGGCATTATTTTATGCGTGAACCTTTTTAAATAAAATATTCTTTGCGAATAAAAAGAATTTTAAAGCTGTTGAAAACTTTTGTCCCGTAATTTTCACCTTGTCAAATGTCAGGGTGGTGCAACTGTAACATTAGACTTTTATTTTAAAGTGAAGAGAATAAAACAGGAAACAGGAAACTGCATCAGCCAGAGGAGTCCAAATGACATTTGTGACCAAGTGGAAAAGTTTGTAGATTTCTCTGAAATACTGATAAAGAAGGTTTTTTCACTTCATTGGTGACTGGAACAATTTCCATGTCAGGTGGTACAACCAATGTAATAATGTGAAATGTTATTTTAACATCAAATTATTTATCTTATTCACAAATAAAAGAAATGAAACACACAAAATGAAAATGTATGAGTCACTACAGACACTTGAGAGATACTTGCCAATAATTTCACACTGAAAAAATAACAGGAACATATAAATATATTTTCATATATTTGGTTGCACCACCTGACATTTTTGGCTGCTCAAATCAAAAATACTGAAAAATTATGAACCTAAAATCTTTGAAATGTTGGTCAACTACTGAAATCTGTTAGAAAACATAATTCTTCTCTCAGAAATATGTTTTTATCCATTTTCAAAGAACTTTTTAAAAATAAGTTTTTAGACCCTCTTTTTGTCATTGACCCCTATGCATGAGTATGTATATATTTGCATGTGCGTACATGTATGTATGTGTATATAAATGCATTTAATGATTATTTTAATTACATACTTTACTTTTTGAAGTTCTCCATTTCATATTCAATATTCCTTGCGTATTATGTGTATTATGAATCCTTCCTTTTTAAAAAATACATAAATGACCAACAAGCAAAAAAAAAACACAATATATTTAAAAAGTGCATAGTTTTTGAACAACTCATTCATTTTCAGATAAAGATTTTTAATGGAAAATGTTTTTAAAAAAGGAAGTAAAATGTCTTCAATTATTATAAAAACTTACAACACAAATTTTGAATGTATCCTCAGTTGCAAAAAAAGGTTTTTAAGTGTTTGAAATGTGTAACAAAGGCATTAAAAATCCACATTTTTAAAGTTTAATATAACATGTTAAATCTTCAGTAAAAACTTTTTAGTTCAGTAACTTAAAAAGAAATACAATATTAGTATTTTCACATGAAATTTTGATATGTGTTGAGTACATGAGGGTAAAAATATTTTTAGTGTTATAAAAAGATTCACGATTCTTAAAACTGATCATTTACACGTTTGAAAAGAAGATTAAAAATTCTCAAGTGACATAAAAAGAATGTTTATGTTCTTATAGCTGATTTAAAAAACACGAACCAGGAAAACACCACACATACAATGCTTCAGAAACAACAACAACTTTCAAAACCAATGTATATTGTTAAATATTCTGTGTTAGGAACACACACCAGCAGAATTATTGTTTCCTGGGGGAGAAAACTCTCTAAACTGGTTTTACTGGAGTCAGGACACTGGTTTCTAATATTACCGAGAAATTGTTTTGTATTCTTTATTAACACCTGTAGTTCTTTACTGTCAAACAGCTGTTTAAAAATACAAGAGTCAACAAGGAAACATTAAACCAGAGTCTGACACAAGGAAACCTTTAAGAGTCCACGTGAAACCACCAAACAAAACCTGCAAGAATCCACATGGAAATACTAAAGAAAACCTTCAAGAGCCCACGTGAGACCATGAAAAAAAAAAAAGCGTCCAGAAATCCTCATTGAAGCTTCTTTTTGTCCACAAACAGGACATAGAAATTCAGCCGTGGGTTCAACCTTTGACCTCAGAGAGATCACATGACCTACGTGACAACGTGAACCTCAGGTAAATACTTTTCCTATATTGCAATTACGGTTTGTTGTGCGATTATTTCCAGGTTCCCATCTTCTATGTTTTTAAACAAACTCATTGTAGAATATGACCAGTTACATTAATTACAGCACAACAACAACAACAACCCACTACCACTACAACTGGGACTGATTTTTACACATTTAAACCACTTTTCAATTTTTTTTTGCCACTTTTGGAGCATTATTTTTACAATATTCTCAGTATTTTCCAGGTTTTTCTTGACAATTATTGTTGTTTATGCCCATTATTGAAACTTTCTACTGTTTGTTTTTTTTGACACTTTTGGACCATTTTGATACTTTCTCACTTTTTCTCAGGCTCACTCCCAATTTTCTTGACAATTTTCACATTTTTTTGCCCATTTAAGTCCCTTTTCACTCTTTTTTTGGACTGTTTTTTTTGCACCAAATTGACTATTTTCAAAGTTCAATCCCAACTTTATTTTGCCATTTTATTTGTCTTAAGCCATTTTTACCACTTTTCGCTGTTTTTCATCACTATTGTTGCTACTTCCTGAGTTTTTCAAAAGTTTTCTCCAAAAATATCTTACTAACTTTAGTTGCTTTTTGGCCATTTTTGTCACTTTTGGCCCATTTTTTGGTACTGTTTGAGTATTTCCAGGTTCTATCCCAATTTAAATGCCAACTTTTGCTGCTTTTTTGGCAATTTTTACTTCTTCAAACTAAGTTTTATTGCTACTCTTTGCTGTTTTGCCCATTTTTACCACTGAGATTTTTTATTCTGTAAAGGTAGTTTTTAACAGTTTTTCTCTTTGGTTGAGCAGGATTGAGTGACTGTGGTGTAGAGGAGAAAACATCTGCTGCAAAAATTACATCTGTTATTTTGACACATTTTATTTTGATAGAATAAAATGCCTTTGTTGTCATTATACAGTTGTACGTACAATTAAATTTCTAAAGCTTCCTTTAAAGTGCAGCAACAAGAAACAAAAACGAACAAAAGGGAAACTTGCATGAGATAAAAAAAAAAAAAGAAATGTGCAGTTGTGTAGTGGTATTTTTCCACAATTTTTTTCTACGTTCTATTCTTTTAAAGTTTCCCCCAAAACTTTCTTTCTAATTTTTGTAACTTTTTGGTCATTTTAGTCACTTTTAACTTTTTTTTTGTCACTTTTGGCCCATTTTTTGCAACTTATCTGAGTATTTCCAGGTTTTATCCCAATTTAAATGCCGATATTTGTTGCTTTTTTGAAAAATTTTACTACCTCAATCTAAGTTTTATTGCTACTCTTTACTGTTTTTGCCTCTTTTTACCACTGAGATTTTTTATTTTGTAAAGGTAGTTTTTAACAGTTTGTCTCTTTGGTTGAGTAACTCTGGTGTAGAACAGAAAACATCTGCTGTAAAAACATGTGGCTGATATTTTGACACATTTCAGGTTATAGAAATATTTCACTGTCTGTGATTAGATCATGTAGAAAGTCTATTCCCTCTTCGTATCTCCTCGTCTTCTTCTCACCTGTATTTTCTGTTTTCACACCTTTGTCTGTTTGTTTTTCAGGGAGATTTTGCAGGAAGATTTTGGACAGAAACAGAAAGTCTCCTATAACCAAACTTTCTGCAGACCCCTTCAAACGAAAGACCCCCAATACTCTGCAGCCCCCCCTGTCTGCAGCTCACAGGCTCAGGTGAATAACCGAACAGGTGAGAGGGTGAAGGTGGAGCAAACGTCTGACACCTTCAGTTCTGGATCTTCAGTCATCAGACTCACAAACACAGCACCAACCTCTCCTGGAGCCTTTCTGAGGATCACAGACACTTGCTCCCTCCCTTCTTCTCCTCACCCAGGAGGGGGGAGGCTCCCCTGCTCTCTGCCATGCTCCCCTTTACTGCAGGGGAGACACTTGAGATCCTCCTCCTCCTCCTCGTCCTCCTCCAGTCTGTCCCGACTGTGGGTGGAGGAGGCGCTGCAGAGAAGCAAAAACCTCCGACAGAACGAGCCTAGCCTCAAGGTGAGAGCGGAGGGGGAGGGGGAGGAGGACAGGTGTCAGGGTGGAGGTGAGGAAGGTCATCCACAGGTGGAGGCTGAGGATGCTGTCACCTTTAAACCCATGACCTCCTCCTCCTCCCTCAGTGTGCAGGAGAAAGAGGAGGATGAAGATTCACTGAACCTGTGTTTAAACCTGCAGTCGTACTGTGAGCTGACGCCGTGTGTTTGTGACAGGTGAGTGAACTCTTCACCTTTAAACTGACTCAAAAGCAAAACCAGACTCATGAACCAGAGCTTCGAAAAACAACCTCAGATCAAAGCACTGCTCCCACAGGCTCGTACAGTAGGCACAAGTAGACCTGTCACGATAACAAATTTTTTCTTGGATGATCAATTGTCCCAGAAATTATTGGGATAAACAATAATATTGACATTTTAACACCATTTTCAACCAATATTATAATAATGGTCACTACAGTGGACACCTATTTAAAAGTTATTTACTCCTAAATTCACTGGTTCATGTGGTGGAAATTCATATCAGCCTGTGTCAGGATATTTTTATTCTTCTTAGGGCCTGAAAAATGTTTTCAATTCTTTTTCCCAAACATATATATATTTCTAAAAAGAGTTCTAGACAAACATTTGAGGGTAAAACAGCATAAGAACTATGAATTAATCAGTGTTAAAATGGATGAAAGAGAGTTAAAACGTTTCGCAAAGCATTAAAAAAAGATTATTCATGAAATTACCAGAAATAAAGAAATCAAACAAAAAAAAGTCATATTTACTGTTTTAAGTTGAATGCTCAGTTAAAAATACTTGGAAAAAAATGAAAAACTTTTTTCATGCTTTAAGACAAATAAAAACACTAAAGGGAAAAATCCTGACACTGACTTTCATACACAGCAAAAACTGAAATTTAAGCAAGTCATTCTGTCTTATTTGTTGTAAAAATTGTCTCATTGTTCTTAATTTGAGCCACATTCACCAGACCAGGTCATAAAAATGTCTTATTTCAAGTTTTTTTAAGACAAAAATGAGGTGTAAATTGCTTGTAACAAGTCAAAAAAATCTGCCAATGGGATAAGACGAATTCACCCGGGAAGTTTCTTGAAATTAGAAAGATGTCTTAAAACAAGAATCTTTTATCTTATCCCATTGGCAGATTTTTTTTTCCTTGTTACAAGTAATTTACACCTCATTTTTGTCTTTAAAAAACTTGAAAATTCATATTAGCCTGTGTCAGGATATTTTCATTCTTCTTAGGGCCTGAAAAATGTTTTCACTTCTTTTTCCAAATATTTATATATTTTGAAAAATGTTATAGACAAACATTTAAGGGTGGAAAATTTTATAAATTATAAATTATTCAGTGTTAAAATGGATGAAAGAGAGTTAAAATGTTTTGCAAAGCATTAAACAAAGATTACTCATGAAATTACCAGAAAAAAAAGAAGAAAAGCAGTCGAACAACTACAAAAAAGTCATGAACACTCAGTTACAAATATTTGGGGAAAAATATAGAAAACTTTTTTCCATGCTTTAAGACAAATAGAAACACTCAAGGGAAAAATCCTGACACTTTCATAATTCATGCATCAGAGGGTTAATAATGTCTTGTTTTCTCTGCTTGATGCCAATAATTTGACTTTCCTAAAACAGAATAACATCTTTTCCATAACCACAGGATGTTTTTTTCTCCAGAAGCTATTCATTTCATCAGCCGGAATTAAATAACTTGTTTACAGCTGAGAAATAATCACCCGTGCATTTATTATCCAATAGGAGGCTTGTACCTGGTTTTTTATTTTGGCCAGGCAGTGTATTATATCATATTTTTTATCGATAAATCGTCTCAGGTGTCCCAGTGCTCCTCCGTTTGAAGCTGAACTCGTCTCAGGCCTCCAGATGTTTCCTCCGCTCAGTTTTAAGGATCTCGGTCAAACTTTGACTCAGTCGTCTCAGAGGACGAACATCCAGGAGCCAGAGGGGTCCAGAGAGCAGAGTTTACCCACAGACAGAGCCTCTCAGCTGGGGAAGAGCTCGCGTCTTTACCCCAGTTTACCCAGGATCACACCTGGGCTTCAGGTGAAAACACTGTTACCAAACTTTGCATGAAATCTTCTCTAAAGTAGTTTTTTTTGTTTCAGAGGCCCAAAGTCTGGCCTTAGAGATACTGAACACACCTGAGACTCACCTGAAAACTTTACAAACATTTAAGTTTTCACAACCTGCATCACACGTCTGCATTTTTCCAGAATATCAAACAGGAACAGGAAGTTGATTTCATTGACTCTCATCTGGACTTCCAACCCAACAAGACCCGTTACCATGGCAACCAGGATAAAAAACTGACGTGGCTCCCAGGTGAGTAAGAAACTCAACCCCTCCATCACATGTCTTCACCTGCTTCTGCCACCTGTGTCTCCACCTGTGTCTCACCTGTGCAGGTGAGCTGCAGCCTTTCTGTTGTGAAGATTTGAGGCTGATCCCTCAGATATTGTTTGACTGCTCCACCTGTATTCAAAGAACAGGTGAGAGTCTCAGAGTTACACAACACCCACCTGAGCACAGGTGTTGAGTTTCTCTGCAGGTGAGGTCTTAAAGAACTCACCTGTCCTTTTTTTTTGTTTGTTTCTGCAGTTTTTTCTGTCGAGCGCTGCGGCTTCTGCTCCGACAAACTCAGAAACACCAAACAGCTCTGCACAAACTGTAACCAGGTACACACTCACCTGTGTCCGGATTAACACTCACCTGTGTCCGGGTTAACACTCACCTGTGTGTGAAGGTGTGTGTAGCTCACCATGTCAGGTTCACTTGATTTAAAAGGTCACATGACACAAACCCAAACAACCAACCTGATAGACCTGTGCTTCAAACGTACAGCATGTTTTTCATACAGGTGTTCATGGTATATACAAGTGTTTTCAGGTGTATACACATTTTTATGGTGTACACAAGTAAGTATGGTATATACAAGTGATTTTGGTGTCTATGGGTGTTAATGGTGTATAAAGGTGTTTTCAAGTATATATTGAGTTTTTCAGGTGAAAACAGGTGTTTTGAGGTATATACAGTTTTTTATGTTATATGCAGGTATTTATGGTATATAGAGCTGTTTTCCTGTGTATACTGTTGTTTGGGGGGTAAACAGGTGTTTTCAAGTGTATACAGGTATTTATGTTGTATACAGGTTTTTGAGGTGAATATAGGTGTTCTTACGTGTATACCATTATGTATGGTATATACAGGTGTTTTCAGGTGTATACAGATGTTTAAGGAGAATACAGGACGTTTATGCTGCATACAGGTGTTCTCAAGTGTACACAGGTGTGTACAGTTTTCTAGAGTACATACAGGTGTATACAGGGGTATACAGGTGCATACAGGCTTTTTCAAGTGTATACAGTTGTTCACAGTATATACGGGTGTACACAGGGGTATACAAGTTTATAAAGGCTTTTATAGTGTATACAAATGTTTCAGATGTCTACAGGTGATAAAGGTGTATTCAGATGATAAAGGTGTATATAGGTGTCTGGCGGTGTATACAGGTGTATGCAGTTGTTTATGCTTTATACAGGTGTTTGGGGTATATACAAGTGCATACAGGCTCTTTCAAGTTTGTATAGGTGTGCACAGTTGTTCACAGTGTATACAGGTGTACACAGGGGTATACATGTGTAAACAGGCTTTTATGGTGTATACAAGCGTTTCAGATGTCTACAGGTGATAAAGGTGGATACAAGTGATAAAAGTGTATACAGGTGTCTGGCGGTGTATACAAGTGTTTCAGATGTCTACAGGTGATAAAGGTGTATACAGGTGTCTGGCGGTGTATACAGGTGTATGCAGTTGTTTATGCTTTATACAGATGTTTGGGGTATATACAAGTGCATACAGGCTCCTTCAAGTTTATACAGGTGTATTGTTGTTCACAGTATATACAGGTGTACATAGGTATACAAGAGTTTTCAGGCCTACCTGGTGTATACACTGTTTCAAGTGTATACAGGTGATAAAGGTGTATACAGGCGATAATGCTGAATACAGGTGTGTGCAGTTGTTTATGGTTTATACAGGTGTTTGGGTCGTTTTGGGGTATATACGAGTTCATACAGGCTTTTTCAAGTGTATATAGGTGTGTACAGTTGGTCACAGTATATACAGGTGTACACAGGGATACACAAGTGTATACAGCCTTTTATGTTGAATGCAAGTGTTTCAGATGTCTACAGGTGATAAAGGTGTATAAAGGTGTTCTGTGGTGTACACAGGTTTGTACAGGTGTTTGGGTCGTTTTGGGGTATATACAAGTTCAAACAGGCTTTTTCAAGTGTATACAGGTGTGTATAGTTGGTCACAGTATATACACGTTTACACAGGTATAAAAGTATGTATAGGGTTTTATAGTGTTTCACATGTATGTAAGGTGTATACAGGTGTTTGGGGTATATTCAGGTGTATACAAGTGTATACAGGATTTTTTAAAGTTTACACAGGTGTCATTGATGCATCATGGTACACTGTCATGTGTTTTGGGTGTATATAGGTGTATACAAAAATAATATCACGTTTTCTTGTGTTTACAGTTGTTTCTATTGGTCATTAAAGTCTAATCACATAAACTTGATGATGTCAACGTTTAGTTTTTCAATCACAAGTTTAAGTTTTTCAATCACAAGTTTTAATCATTGACTTTGTCAGAAATAAAAAAACAAATTGGTTTCATACAGTTTCACTGTTTTTCTGTGTATATTAATCAATAGGAGCATTTCTGTTTTTAGATTATGAGCAGAAATGTCCTTTTAATTTTTCTCACTCAAATAAAAACCACAAATCCTTGTTTCACACCACATGAGTCAGATTATAACTTCCTGTTAACAAAATAAAAGTCTCACACTGGTTTCTTCACCTCAGCCTTTATTCATATTTCCAACATGGCACAGACTCAGTATCATGTCAATAACCACGTCAGTATGATGTCATTTTTTTACATTTTAAGACTCTTATTGTTGGGAATTATAACGACTATTCCAGTTTTCTTGGCTGAGCTCAGCATTAAGTTATGTAACATGAAGCTAAGAAGGTACCAAAGAATAATTTTCTTCCCGCTAAAGAAAACCCAACTGAATAAATTAAATCCAAAAGATGAGACAAGTGCATCATGGGTACTGTAGTGCTGTGATCCAGCGCAGAGGGAGCGCTCGTTTCGTGGCAGGTAACATCCGGCCGGGCCCCGCAGAGTCTGCTTTAAGGCCGGACCTTCATGAGCGCCAGCAGTCGAACGTCCCACTGAGCCGGGACACCTGAACATAGCACCGCTGAGGAGGAAAGGAGATGGACAGGTGAGAGGGTGAAGATAACCTGTGCATGTGTGTGTGTGTGTGTTTGTTTTCTTACCTATGTGTGGCTCTGTGCTGAGGTGAAGCTCCTGGGATCAACCTGGTTCATCTTCAGGTGGTTGTCGAGGATCTGAAAGATTTCCTGGATGTTTGGGACGTAACCCGACTGAAGCTTCGACCAAACAGGAACATCTGAGAGGGTAACCAAAATCACCATTACACCTCCACCTCCTCCTCACTTATCCAGGTACTTCTCTTTGTTTTTGACTTAGTATAAACTTTTCATGAATCCCTCCTGCTCCCCAAAATGTCAACCAATCATATCCCATTTAAAGTTCTGTCTCATTTCGACCAATCAGATCTCTTGTTTGAAGTTCTGTCACATTTCGACCAATCAGATCTCACCATTCAGAGCAACCTCAAAGGCTCCTGTGGACAGGAAGTGAGTCTCCATCATGTTGCAGAGGAAAAAGGCCATCAAACAGGAGAAGATCTGAAAATAAGTCACATGTCAGTTCATCTACAACATCAATATTTTCCCAATTGGTTTTATTTAAAAACTACTTTTATATGAAGGAAACATCCCAAAGCATTTTAACCTTATTTATTTCAAGCTCTTCTATTTGGCAAAGAACTATATCTCCATATAACGTTACAGAAGATGCTTAAAAAAGCATTTAAATTCCTTTTTGTTTGCTGCCTCTGAATCGTTGTCCATGTTTTATTTGTTTAAACTTTAGCTGTTCTGTTATGTTTACTGTAACATTTTCTCAGGGTTGATAGTAAAACTAATCCCCCTCACACATACAAAGACGATCATTTACATTATATCAGGTGCTTTATTAATGTAATTATAGATTTTACTGAACGATATAGACAAAATTTAATATCTCAATATTAATACCAGATATCTCAATAGCGATAAGATACAATATGACTCTGAAATTAGAGAAAACTTAACTTTTTTTCAGCAAAATAAAAGCATCATAATATAACAAGATGTTTTAAGTGGGGTTAATTGATTAAAGCTCACTGTCAGTCATCAACATTAACAGAGCTATTAATTATAACATATTATTATTTAATATTGATATCTTGAATTTTCATATCTCAATACCGGTATGAAAACAATACATCTTTCAGGCCTAATTATTATTATCAAACATATCTCTCATTATTAGTTTGGCATCATTAGTACAATTTTATTTGTTTTGTTTTTCTGTATTCTGAGTTTTTTAATCATTTTAAAAGAAAGTTCTGGACTGTTTATCACTCGTCTCTCTCTTCTTTTCTTTTTTGCATATTTTTTTTAATTGTGCGGAGCAAATAAATAAATCCCGGTGACGTCCCTAAACATCCGTTGCCATGGCAGCAGGTACCTTGTTGTCCTGACTCCAGGTCCAGGCTCTGGGAGTGTCGAGGCCGAGGAGGAGGAACGGGTTCTGACCGCTGACGATGAGGAGGATGGAGAGCAGCTTCAGGTACGAGAAGAGGTTCCCCAAACACCTGAGGACCAGGAGTTCACAGACTACACTCGTTAGACTGGTTACACCTGATTTACTAGTTACACTGGTTACATGACTGTAACACCAGTGATGAGGGTGATTTAGAAACATCAGAGCTCACCTGTTAAAAATGATATAGTGATGTCATGGCTCACCTGTTGAAGGTAGTTGGGGGGTAGTTTTCTCCCTCTATGCGAATGTCCGGGTACAGCTGGCCGATGGCTCTGGAGTACTCCTGGAACACTTTGCTGTAACCTCAGGAGATACTGACACAAAAACAGAGGGCACACCTGGTCAGGTAAACAGCTGCATGTTTAACATCAATGGGTGTTTTAGTGCTGTGGTTCTCAACCTTGGGGTCGTGACCCCATTTGGGATCACCATAAATGTCTATTAATTCATTTGAAAAAATTTCTGATGAATATTTTTGTATTTTTAGCATTTTATTATTAAATGTTTTAGTGTAGTATGATTATTATTTCTAGTATTTCATATTTTTTTCTATTTTTATTTCCTGGATTCACTATTTTAGCATTTCAAGTAGTTATTTACAGTGCTATACTGGACTTTGTGCTGTTTGTTTCTTATCTTTGTCTACAATTTTTTACATTCTTTACTGCTCTATGTGCCTTTAATTGTCCCTTGAGGATAAATAACTTGAAATGAAGTGTGTATCATGATCAGGAAAAATACATTTGTCACTTTGTGCATTAATTCCAGCTTATCTGTACTTGCAACACAGTATAATAAACATGAAAAATTATAACAATTGTAGAAATTGTGATATCAAAATAGTGTCACAGGCCAAAAAGGTGAAGAGCAGGTGTTTTAGTGTCTTTCTGCAGCGTCTATTTCCTAACTTCAACCTTTTATATTTCACAATAAAAACCGCATGTTGAATATTTTTTGTTTTTAAAATACTTAAATAAGATTTCTGATGTGTATCTTTAAATATAAAATTGTATTGTTGGTTAATAGATTAATTAAAAGAGCATGGGATCACCATAAATGTCTATTAATTCATTTTAAAAAATTTCTGATGAATATTTTAGTATTTTTAGCATTTTATTATTAAATATTTTAGTGTAGTATGATTATTATTTCTAGTATTTCATATTTTTTTCTATTTTTATTTCCTGGATTCACTATTTTAGCATTTCAAGTAGTTATTTACAGTATTATACTGGACTTTGTGCTGTTTGTTTCTTATCTTTGTCTACAGTTTTTACATTGTTTACTGCTCTATGTGCCTTTAATTGTCCATTGAGGATAAATGAAGTTTTCTAAATTTAACAGCTCACTTGGAATGAAGTGTGTATCATGATCAGGAAAAATACATTAGTCACTTTGTGCATTAATTCCAGCTTATCTAAACTTGCAACACAGTATAATAAACATAAAAAATTATAACAATTGTAGAAATTGTGATATCAAAATAGTGCCACAGGCCAAAAAGGTGAAGAGCAGGTGTTTTCCTAACTTCAACCTTTTATATTTCACAATAAAAACCGCATGTTGAATATTTTTTGTCTTTAAAATACTTAAATAAGATTTCTGATGTGAATCTTTAAATATAAAATTGTATTGTTGGTTAATAGATTAATAAAAAGAGCAGTTAGCAGCTGTTAGCCTGGAGCTAACTCACCAGTACTGGAACCGGAGCACGGGCCCGGTGTACAGCGTGGATTTAGCGGCTTTCCCCGGCTCGTTGTCGGGCAGAGTGTCCGGGGAGTGTCGGGAGAAGTCGGCCTGCTGCTGTCCGCGCTGCGGGCTCGATCTGCCCAGATAAACGTCCCGAACAGTGAGGGCGGTGAAGAGGAGCAGAGCCGCCAGGAGGCCCGCCTGGCTGTACTCCGCCATGTCTGCGCTGTCTGACGGCGACGGGGAGCGAGATAGACCGGTAACAGAAAACACCGGAACACGCTTCCGGTTCAACTTTTCACAATAAAACAAACGCTTCTTTTTACTGTCATACCCTATCAGGCAAAACATTTCGGTATTTAAATAGCTAAATACATCCTTTTTTTTTTTTTTTTAACACTTATGCTATTTCACTACTTATGCTAATATTCACTAAATTTTCAGCATGTTATCACCAACACTGGGCACCGAAAGACTAATTTTTTCTAACTGCTTTTAAATGTATTCCATGGTTTTTTTGTTATTTTTGTCTTGTTTTCATTTTTATAGGTTATTAATTTTGTTACTATTACTGTGTTGTTTTAATTGATGTTTTTAATTCTGTAAAGCGTCTTTGAGTATCTAGAAAAGCGCTCTATAAATAATATTTATTATTATTATTATTATTATTATTATTATTATTATTTATTATTTTGTTTGTTTACTTGCTACTTTTGCTGCAATACCAATTTTTCATCACAATGCACCTGTTGGAAAACAACCAAAAAATTGAAATATATTCTGAATGCCACCAGTTTTTCCTGTTTTGATAAAAGCACAGTCTGAGATATGATACTGACAACAGTTTATTTTAATTTTGCTGTAATTTTATTGCTTATTTCTTGCTTATTGAAACAATTGTACACTTTTTAGTGTGTCAGTATTTCATTTTATTTTTCCATCCAATTTTATTGCTCATTCTGTTTTATTTAATATTAAAATTTTCATTGTACTCCTTATTGTCTTTGGTATCCCTTACCATTCCTTTCTACTCTTGTACTGTGTGATGAGCATCTGGCAACACTTAATTTCCCCAACAGGATAAATAAAGTATTTCTGATTCTGATTATTGTGCAGTGACTTAAAATGAATGTAGAGTAATTATCGATATGTTTTTTTCCCCTTATTTTTCATTTATTCAAATATTACAAGCTACCTGAGTTATTTTTAATCAGCATCACATCCTAAAGATATTATAATTTGATTTATAAAACAGAATATAAAACCTTTTATCGTCATTTTAAGAGTGAAATAATAATTAAAGCGATTGCCTCTCAAGGAAAACTTGAACCTTTATTCTGCGAAATTATTTGAGAGATTAGCACAAATGTTTAAAAAGATTATCTGATTTCACAACCAAACAGTATTAAACCACTTTAAATATATTTTGAATATTATCCCAGAAAGGATGAGAAATAAAAAAAACTCTTTTACAGGCGATGAACGATTGCTGTTTTATTAATTAGGTTATCACAAATACATTTATGTGATTAAACTGGTTAAACCTTAACCTGCAAATAAAAATTTTGACAAGTTTTCTTCCACCTCGAGTGTTTAAGTCTCTTATTCTGAAAGTACAGAAACTAGTTTCCGGTTTGACTCGGTCAAATTCTCATTTCTTTTTTAATTCCTGCTGATTTTTTGAACCAAAAACATTTGTATTATGAACATTTTTACATTCTAGTCTATATTTAGACTTAAAAAAACTTCCTTAAAAAAACGATTTTAAAACTGACACGTCACATTTTCACGACAAAGCGCATAAACAAGGTGACGTCATATCCACGCGGCTCGTTGCTTCAAGGAGGCTCACGAGAGAAAAGTGAATCCAGTTAAAGTGATTTTACCTGCAAAAATAAAAAAAACACGACTACAGATGACCTGAAGACTGACGTCATACAGGTACGTTCATCTGGGCTTTAAGACGAGTGAGGTTTACTCTGACTGATCCAGGTGATAAGATAAGATTAGATACTTTATTCATCTAAAGAGGGGAAATTCACACTCACAGCAGCAATGCAATGCTCCTGCAACAAGCTGCTACTGTAGAACTTAGAACAGTAGAAGTAGAAATGAATGAATTAATTAGAAAAGTCCATCAGAGGCGACTAAAGTGTGTCCATAATTCTCTTCTCGGCCTCCATCTTCACAGGCTCCAGGACTGAACTGGACTCTTCACCTGTCAGAGTAATGACGTCACATCATCAAACAGCAGATAAAGTGTTTTTTAGTTAACAAACTGTAAATTCAGTCAGGTGGGAGGAGAGGGTGACATGATTAAAGTCTCCTGAGATTATTATGAGTGTTTGAGGATGTTGAGTTTGTATCCTGGCAACAGGTTCATGGATGAAATCACACAGAACTTCACCAACTGATCCAGGTGATGAGTTTCTGCTCTTTTTTGTTGCAGGAAAGCTCGCCATGATGAGTGTGAGCGGTTTTGGACGGACCCGGGTCCTAAAACTGTTCAAGTCTGGATTCTGTCATACCTCAGTTTACAAAAAGTCACCTACACCTGCTCACACCTTTACGGCATCTTTATCCACTGGACTACTCTCATGCACGTTCCAAAGGTTACCTGTAAGAAACCTGTCATGTATCTGCACGGTGACCGCAGCAAAGAGCCTGTCAGATGTCAGAACGCCATCAGGAGTGAAGAACTTGTCAGGTGTGTGGACGCCATCAGGTGTGTGGACGCCGTCAGGTGTGTGGACGGTGTCAGGAGTGCGGCGTTTCTCAGGTGTTGCAGGTGATGAAGGCTCAGCGGGCTGGTATAGCATGATGTCAGACTCTGCTCCCGTTCACCTGTGCGAACACCTGTTGGTGAGCGTGCAGCAGGCGAGCGGGCTACCGTGGTGGTTGAGCATCGCCATGACAACACTGTCCGTCAGATCGCTCATCACTCTGCCGCTCGCCGCCTATCAGATGGTCATCATTTCCAAGGTAACCGGACACTTACCTGTCAGATCCAAAATCAGTCATTTCATTTTAACTTCACAGAGAAAACAAACATTTAATCCAACTTTATGAATATTTGGGACATTTAAAAACTATGTTGTGTTTACAAATGTATGAGAGCATCAGGAAGTTTTTAATTCAGACTTTTTCTCTCTGTGCCATTTCTCCAGACTTTGTCGTTTTGAACACGACAGAGGAGTTTTAAACTGAAGTGACATTTATACATTCAAATAAAAAAACACTTAAAGAGACTTTTTCTCTTCAGGAGGGATAGTTAATAACTGTAAATCAGGAATGTTCAGTTAATATAGAACAGAAGAAACAGTTTCCACAGGATGGAGGTCTAAGAAACACATTCAACACTGAATTATTAAAACATGATAAAAACCTTTAATTTAATATGAAACTGAGAAACACTAAGGACACACTGCACACACAAATCCTGGTGCTGATGTTTCAGTTGCAGCTCCAGCAGGGGGCGTCACGCTTCCACACATTAAACAAACACCAACAAACACTGACAGCTCTTCACTGTCTTTAAAAAACACTCTCAGGTGTAAAAACACGATTTCCTGTTTGATAAAAACCACAGAGAACAGCAGCTTTACATCTTCAGATTTGTTGTCTGACTACTTATAAAGTACAAAGTGTAAAATTTCTCCATTTATGTGAAGATGTTTCCAACATATCCACACATATTTAGCAATTACTTTTGTGATATTTGGTATTATAGACCTCATTTATATAAAAGTATATCTCTTCTTTGAGAAGATAAAAGTAGGAATTCTGAATTTTTTGCACTACGGTTATTATCAGTGGTGCATAAATTGATGTAATATCACAGACAGGTATTTGTTTTGTAATTGTTTAAGCTCCTTTATTGGCAGTAAGGTGCTATAAATTAAATATAAATAAAAACATTTTTATCAATGTGCTTTTATGTAGAGATTTTAACTGAGCGTGTCTTAAACGCCTTATCCCGTTTGTTATTTTTTCCTGTGACAGTATCACAGGCAGGATCTTGCATCATCTGTGTTTCCTTGTATTATTTGTTTTAACAGTGTTGTTGGTTTTTATTTTTTCGAATGTTTTTTCTTTCCCTCTTCTGGTGTTTTTTTTCTCTTTTATTTCTATTTTACTCCTACTTTATGTACTCTCTTTTGTTTCTTGTAAAAAAAAAAAATTCTGCAGAGCACTTTGTAACATTGTTTTGAAAAGTGCTATATGAATCAAGTTATTATTATTGTTATTGTTATTATTATTATGATAACTAATTTTACATGTAAATAGTATTGCATGGAACCATTCATGTAATTTCCAATCAATTCTATGGAAGAAACCCAAAGTTATAACAGAATAACTTTTGAAATCTGGTCAAATTGACCCAAAAACAACGGGAGGGTTGAACAAATATCTTTCCTTATCTCTCCAGGTGGAGGCGCTGCAGGCTGAGATCGCTGAACTCGCCAAAAGGCTCAGATATGAAGTTTCCCTCCGTGCAAGAGAAAGAGGCTGGACAGAGAAACAGTGCAGGTAAACAAACACCTGAAAAGAGACACCACATGGTGAAGAATACACCCAGTGAACAATAAAAATGAACAAAAAAAAAAGACGCCCTCCTTTGTGTTCAGGTTCCAGTTCAAGAAGAATCTGCGGCGTCTGGTTTCTCAGCTCTACGTCAGAGACAACTGTCACCCCTTCAAAGCCAGTCTGCTGGTCTGGGTCCAGCTGCCTCTGTGGATCAGTTTGTCCCTGGCTCTTAGAAACCTGAGTCTGGATCAGTCCAGTAAGTCTGCACTAAAGCTGGGGAGTTAATTTTCAAATTACATTAAATCACAACATGACCTTCTGCAATACTCTATACACTAAATACCAGTTAAACTTTGTTGCAGTCGATGTTTTCTGCTCTACACCAGAGTTACTCAAACAAAGAGACAAACTGTTAAAAACTACATTTGCAAAAGAAACAATCTAAGTGGTGAAGAGTCGCGAAAACAGCAAGAAGTAGCAGAAAAAAGTAAGTTTAAGGTGGAAAAAAGCAGCAAAAATGGTTGAAAATTGGGAAGAAACTTGGAAAATGTTCAGAAAGTAGAAAAACTTTTTTCAGACCCCTGACATTTCTGTTTAAAATCTCATGTTTTATTGTATTGAGCTCATGCAATATTCTTTTTTAATGACACAGAATTTGGGGTTTTATTGTCTTCCAACCTTAAGTATCAACATTTCAAGAGAAAAAGGCTTGAAATAATTCACTCTATGTATAATGAGTCTATGTAATATCTGGGTTTCACTGTCTGAAAGGAGTGACAAAAAATATTTAACTTCTTCATAAAATCCTTTTTTTTTAAATAATCATAACAATACTATTTATAATAATAATAATAATAATAATAATAATAATAATAATAATAATACAAACAAAGAAAAAACCAGCAGCAAAACCAAAGCAGGAAACCTGATTTGGACCTGAGCAATTTTTTAGATTTGTCTGTGCATGCAAACAATTTCTTCTGTGGATTTTTTATATGCAAAAATGCAACTTTTCTCCCTCACACATCTGTTTTTCTTGTTCAAATAGAGAATAATAAAGAAGTTGTTCATCCCCTTCAATATAGAAATTGGTATCAATCACACATAAGATGAAGAACCTAAAAATAATGTTTGCCTGATGAAGGTCTTAGCACCGAAACGTTGCTAATAAATAAAGATTATTTGCAAGTTTTGACAGTGTGCAGGTGTTTACATTTGAAACCACTGCTGAATACCTGCTCGCACCTGTCCATAAAATAGATGTGCGAAGTTTTCTGCTTTTAAGAACCTAAAAATAATCCCACAATAAAATGCAATGGCAACTAAAAGGGGGGAGGGCATTTCTTTTAAGCAAATGCAGGATGTTGAAATGCTGAGCCCCATTTCAACATTAAGCTCTTTCTTGCAGGAAAGGCTTAATGTTGAAATGCTGAGCCACAACCTTTACCATGACATCTCGAGTGATCAAAACTTTATTTGTTAACCACTTTTCATGCAATAAATATGGTACAAAGTGCTTTTAATCCTATTAAAAACAATCACACATGCAGTGGTAACTTTTCTTACACCTCCCCTCAAGTTATTAATCCAAGTTATCAACCCAACTTTTACTTTAACATTTCAATTGGAGCAGAGCTGAACTGAGTGACGCCCATGAGTCTTATTTATTTATTACATCTCGGTCTTCAAGGGACCTTGACCACACTCAGCATTTCAACATAATAAAGGCAGAAATAACCGTAATAATATTAATTTTGTGAATCATTCAGCCCAAGTCTGCACACACTGTTCTGGTTGGACCTGCTGATGGTTCTTTAGTTAGTTTTGTTGGTTAACTCCAAGGCAATACCCTCTAATATAAGTTTTTGGGTCTGGATTCTAACATATTCTGGTCTCTGCAGCGCTGCATTCTGGTCTGGCAGCAGGGGGCGCTCTGTGGTTTCCTGACCTCACTGCACCAGACTCCACCTGGATCCTGCCGTTTTGTCTGGGACTCACAAACCTGCTCATCGTAGAGGTCAGTGTGGTGATCTAAAACAAAAACCTGTCACCTGACCTGATGATGTCACCTGACCTGATGATGTCACCTGACCTGATGATGTCACCTGACCACATTTTCTGTTTCAGGTGTTTTCTCTCCAGAGAGTCGACCCGAGCCGTGTCCAAAAGTCTGTGACGAACTTCATCCGAGCCGTTTCAGTCCTGATGATCCCCATCGCTGCGACCGTCCCCTCAGTGAGTCCATCACTCAGTCAGTGCAGTGAAAACAAACCTGCTCCTGTTTTACTGAGGGTGTAAAGAAAAACCTGGTTCTGGTTCTGAGAGGACAGACATGAGTCGTCTGGACCTGGAACGGTTCAGGAGGACTCCAGGTTCAGGTTCAGAGTTTAGCCCGCAGGTGTGTTTTTCTGAAACATGTTGAGGTGTGTTACATTCCTGAGCTCTTCCATCAGATTAAACACATTCAGACACGTTTATCAGCCGATGCCCCAAACGCAGGAAAACACTCCTGAAACAGGACCAGGCCTGAAAACAGGGACTGATCTTTATTGTCTGAACCGGTCCTGAACCACGGCCAAATGCAAAACTCAGCAGCTTTAGAGCCTCCCACTTTAATTTTTACAGTATGTTACTTTAATTAACAGCAGTTACTTACTTGTGCAACTTATTCTAGTTCATTAAATTGATGCATTTTGATCATATTGTTGCTTAATGAGCTGCTCTCTGCTTTAATAATCCTGTTAAATTCTTATGTAAAATCAGGATATTCAATTTTAAAGTTTAATGAGCTTTTACAGTCTTTGACTTAAACTTGAGACAGACTTTATTGTCATTCTGCACATAGCAGGTGTATACAGGATAAAATGTTGTCTGCATAGACTTTGCTTGTTTATAGTTTGCACATACAGTGCAAAATACTAAAAAAAAAGGTGCAAAGGTAAAGTGCAAATATAAAAAGCACTGCTGTACAGCATCAGTATGAAGCATTAACTCTCTGATGCATGAATTACACTGGAAAAACTGAAATCTAAGCAAGTCATTGTCTTATTTTTAGTAAAATTTGTCTTACTATTCTTCATCTGAGCCACATTTACTAGACCAGGTCATAAAAATGTCTCATTTCAAGTTTTTTAAAGACAAAAATGAGGCATCAATTGCTTGTAACAAGTAAAAAAAAATCAGCCAATGGGATAAGATAAAAGATTCTTGTTTTAAGACATCTTTCTAATTTCAAGAAACTTCCCCGGTGAATTCGTCTTATCCCATTGGCAGATTTTTTTGACTTGTTACAAGCAATTTACACCTCATTTTTGTCTTAAAAAAACTTGAAATAAGACATTTTTATGACCTGATCTGGTGAATCAGGCTCAAATTAAGAACAATAAGACATTTTTTACTACAAATAAGACAAAATGACTTGCTTACATTTACGTATTTGCAGTGTATGAAAGTCAGTGTCAGGATTTTTTCCCTTGAGTGTTTTTATTTGTAACAGAGCATTCAACATAAAACAGTGTGAACTTAAATATGACTTATTTTTTGTTCGATTTCTTTTCTTTATTTCTGGTAATTTCATAAATAATCTTTTTTTAATGCCTTGCGAAACATTTTAACTCTCTTCCATCCATTTAAACACTGATTAATTCATAGTTCTTATGCTGTTTTACCCTCAAATGTTTGTCTATAACTCTTTTTAAAAGTATGTATATGTTCGGAAAAAGAATTGAAACCATTTTTTCAGGCTCTAAGAAAAATACAAATATCCTGACACAGACTAATATGAATTTCCACCACATGAACCATTGAATTTAGGAGTAAATAACTTTTAAATAGGCATCCACTGTAGTGACCACAGGGTTAAATCAATAGATACTAACCTGTAACAAAAAGTGCAACAGCGGTTAAGTTTACAGTAACAGAGAAATAAATAAATATGCAGCTGCACTTAAGTAAAAGTGACCAGAATTAAAAGATAACAGTGACGAGTGTAGACAAACTGTAGAGAAAATATACAAAAACAGATCAATTATGTTTACAGTAACAGTGAATGTTTGTGGTTTTTGAGGTGAATGTTGAGTTTCTAATGCTCCTTTTCCTTGTTGTTTCTGTTTCCCCTCACACACACACACACACACACACACACACACACACACACAGTCTATGGCTCTTTACTGGTTCGTCTCCAGTCTCGTCGGGTTCAGTCACAACCTCCTCCTCAAATCTCCGACGGTTCACAGGATCCTCAGACTGAAAACTCAACGATCTGACTCACCGTACAGAGACCTGCTGTCTGCCTTCATCAACAAATACAAGAAATAAATATGACAGAGAACATACTAAGAACATGTTAAGAACATACAACGGTTACGGGATATATATTTTTTTTACAGCCTCATGTGTTTTTTATATAAACCTGTTTGAAGAATCTGAGTTTGTTCTAAGTTATTGAGATTTAATCCTGCTGTACATGTACACATAAAATGGGCTCTTTGTGTGTGTGTGTGTGTGTGTGTGTGTGTGTGTGTGTGTGTGTGTGTGTGTGTTTCCTCCTGCTCTGTCTGAACACTTTGAACAAAAACAGGAAGAATAAACCCAACCTCTGACTGGAAATATTTCCTGTTTATTCTTTTCACAGCATCCATGAGAAATTTTCCCATAAGTTTAAATTGTTTATCATTTAAAATCAATGCATCAACTTTATGAGACTTTTATATATTCAAACACCAGTTTATCAGCAGTTTTAGCTCTATATACATATATAAACATCAGTGAATCAACCTGTTACATTTATTTATTGTTAAACCAGAGTTTGTTTCCAGCTCCAGAAACTTTCAGGATCTTTAACTTTATAACTTTAGAGTTTTGTTTTGCAGAGTCTGATGAACAGATTTATAGTTATTGGCTGATCCTTGGATTAAAGAGGTGGAGTGAGTTCTTGTGTTTTGGGAAAAAGAGTGAAAGAATGAGAGGGTGAATTCCCCATGAAGCAGAAAGAGTTTAAATTTAGATTTATTATTTATCTGTTGGATCAGAGTTGGTGAACATGTCACTGCAGAAGAAACTTTTTCTGCCCCTGGAGACAAAAACTTCAGCTTGACTCTGATTGGCTGAATCAGCTGAGGGGGCGGGGCCAGCGGCTCCAAACACCTCAGAGTCTCTTTATAGACTTTAGACCAGGACCCAGCTCAGACCAGAGGACTTGGTTCAGACCAGTTCACTAAATCCAGGATGAAGACTCTAATCTTTCTGCTTCCGGTTCTCACGCTCCTCTCGGTCCCGGTCTCAGCGGCTGCGGGATGTGGACCGTGTGACCCGGCTCAGTGCGCCCCCCTCCCGGCTGAGGGCTGCGCCGCGGGCTCCATGCAGGACGCCTGCGGATGCTGCTCCGTCTGCGCCGCCGCGGAGGGAGAGCTGTGTGGCGGACGCCGCGCGGCAGCGAGGCGGTGCGGCTCCGGTCTGGAGTGCGTCAAAAGCGCCGATGACAAGAAGAGCAAACTGGGAGTCTGCGTCTGCAAAGCGAACTACGAGGTGTGCGGCAGCGACGGAGTGACGTACAAGAGCGGCTGCGCACTGAAGAGCGCGAGCCAGGCAGCAGAGACCGCGGGCAATGAGCCAATCAGCGTCCAGAACAAGGGACGCTGCGCCTCAGGTGAGACAGAGACAGGTGATATGATGATAGACAGGTGAGAAAGAGACAGAGACAGGTGAGACTGAAGGGCAGGTGAAATAATGACCTGTAGGTGAGACTGAGATGAAAAAGTAAGTCACATACTGACAGGTAAGAGGGACACACAGGTGAGATAAAGACAGGCGAAATGATCACAGACAGGTTGGACTGAGATGAAACAGTAAGACAGGTACTGACAAGTAATAAGGACAGACAGGTGAGACTGAAAGACAGGCAAAATAATGACATATAGGTGAGAATGGGATAAAACAGTAAGACAGAGACAGGTGAAATACTAAAAGACTACTAAGACTGAGGCACACAGGTGAGACAGATACTGACAGGGAACACAGAGACAGACAGGTGAGAAGGAGACAAACAGGTGAAACAGAAATAGACACAGGTGAGACTGACCTCGACAGGTTAGAGGGGTTAAAGGGAGACAGAAGGTTCACACAGGTGAGACAGAGATCAAATGTTAGTCCCTGTTTATTTTGTCTGATATTTTAATATTGTGTGTGTGTGTGTTTGACTTTCTGTGTGTGTGTGTGTGCAAACATGTGTAGCTCTAATTCTCTTTGACGATGATGATCCTTCTTCATCCCTCTTATAAAAACACTAAATTCCTCCTCCATCCCAAAAGTTGAACTGAGCATGCTCAGATCAAATTGAGCATGCTCAGAACAAACTGAGCCTTGGGACTGAACTGAGCGCGCTCAGACTGGATAAATTCCACTGAGGTCATTGAGGATTTTCTTTGTGAGATTCCTGCGACTTGTTTCGTCCTGTTACACTCAGAGCTCAAACCTCAGAGTCTGTTTACCTGTCTGCTCACCTATCTGTCTATCTGTTTACCCGTCTGTCTGCAGCCCCGGTCATCGTCACTCCTCCAGGTGAGGTCTACAACGTGAGCGGCTCTCAGGTGTACCTGAGCTGTGAGGCGGTGGGCGTGCCCACACCTGTGCTGACCTGGAAAAAGGTGAGTTTGGTTGCAGTGACTCATTCTCGGCGCCTCCCGTTTTCCTGTTGGACTCACATCCTGTTTCCTGTTTGGAACAATAACAGTCTGCTGGAGTTTCAACGGGAAACAAAATCAAAGCAAAGAATCTTTATTTTTAATCCTGTTTCAGACTCCAGGTTATTACAAGGTGAATGAAAACTAAGAAAACCAGAGGTGGAAAAACACTTCTGTTGACTGGAGAAAAAATAAAAACTGTAATAACAACCTTAGTTTATTCAGTCAGAGTAATTAACTCTACATCACTGATTCCCAACCTGTGGTCCGCGGCCCCATGGTGGGCCGCCAGGGTCTTACAAGCAGGCCGCCACATCATTTCCAAAATAGCATGATTTTAGTGGAGGGTGATAATATAAAGATACAAATATACAGAATAATGAATTATGTTAGAGATAAGTTTTAAAACAAATTAAAACCGTTCAAATAGTCATATAGAAAAAAAAAACCTTTACGAAAGCATGTTAGAGCCCAACAACAACCTGAAATGTACTGCAAAAAAAGAATAAGTAATAAAACCGAAAATGTAATGACTGTTCAATAATGTAACAAAGTTGCTGGGCCGGAAAGTCACAAAAAGAATGCAGTAAAACCCAAAATATAATAACTGACCCACAATGTAACAACTTGTTACACTCTGTACTTATTGGGTCAGAGGTGGGCCGCAAACATTTTTGAGACTTAAAAGTGGGCCCTGAGTTGGAAAAGGTTGGGGACCACTGCTCTACATGAATCAAATTGTCCAATCAGAGGCTGAGGATCCAGGTGATGTTTTCACTTAGGTCCTCAATGGGAGGAAGAGGATGGAGCTTCTTCCTGGAGACAGAGACAACTTGGCCATTCAGACGAGAGGAGGACCAGAGAAACACGAAGTGACCGGCTGGGTGCTCGTACGTCTCTCTCTGTCTCTTTCTCTTTACATTTATAACCATGTTTAAAGATCACAGGAAGTGATGTCATTTCCTGAGCTGTCATTGTCTTCCAGGTCTCCCCTCTGACCAAAGACGAAGAAGGATCGTACGAGTGTCACGCCACCAACTCCAAAGGAGAAGCCTCTGCCATCGGCGCCATTCACCTGGTCGAGTCCATCGATGACATCACCATCAAGAAAGGTAACCATGGCAACAAAGGATACTTCAGCCAACACAACAAACAGAAACACTGCATGTTGGAAAATGTTTGGCAGGATTTCAAGAACACAGAGACAATAAAAAAAATGAAAGTATTCAACCTCCCATGATGCACAAAAATAATAAGAAAATAAAAATGAAAATAGTTTTTAAATTATTACAGAAACTGAAACAAGAGTTACACGTCAGCAGCGACCACCAAACTGAACCGAGACTTTACTCTGTCGCTTGGTTCTGTTGGTGCAAACAGAGCTTTAATGTTTTATTTTTTATTGATAACACACAAAAAACCAATGTACATTTACATAAATGTTCAAAAACGTACATTTTCGACATCATAACAGGCGACAGGGGAACTTCAAATCTACTTAAAGTTCTGTATAAATTACAAGCTGCCATGGTCTTGATTGCTTTTTTATTATCAGAGAACTAAATTCAGAGAATATACTGCTTGAATTCTCTTCAAAAAAATAAAACAGAAGACTCTCCTCCTGAAAACTTGTATTTGTTAATGTGAAGTTTTGCCAGGAAAAGGCGATTTAAAATGTGAGAACTTTATTTTCCCAAGTGTTTGTTTACAGTAAGCCTAAATAAAACATTTTTCTTTTGTAAGAGGAAATCTTCACCAACTTTTTTAAGATATAAAATCATATAAATTTTGCCAA
Source organism: Thalassoma bifasciatum (assembly GCA_008086565.1). Classification (NCBI taxonomy): domain Eukaryota; kingdom Metazoa; phylum Chordata; class Actinopteri; order Labriformes; family Labridae; genus Thalassoma; species Thalassoma bifasciatum. The sequence goes on along the minus strand of RPOG01000961.1, from coordinate 139,667 downwards.
AAGATCTTTACAACTGAGTGAAGCCAGAACAGGTGAACTATAGTATCAGAACAACTAACTTTTTTTATTTTGATATAATTTTTTTCTTCAAAATATAGTAATTACCGGGTAAAGCGTATGAATGAGTTTAAAAGAGATTTCTTTTACTTTCTTTGAAGCCTGACCTTTTTCCGTACCACATCATTAGTCAAACTATTAAAACATGAAAGAACATCCAGTAAAAATGTGATTGTTCTCTGAAATATGCTCTTATATGTCTGTTAAAAAAAAAACAGATTTTTCTCTTGAAGTGTGATATGGAGATAACAGAAAATTGTTGCTTCTTGGCTGATTTTTGTATATAAAAAAACTCACAGAGCAAAGTGAACGTACCTGATTTCTCAGGTGTGGTCCAGTGATGCTGATTGGACTTGTCAAAATTATGTTTTCTAACTTTTAGGTTTTAACCATTTTGGCTGATGGTAATTAAACAATAATTAAAGTTTAAGACAGATTTCCAAAAACTGAAAATAATAGAAATTTAAAAATCTCAGAAAAGATTTTAATACAAGAGAGAAAATATAAACACTGATACTATAAAACAAGTTCATGTTTAGATGGATCACACACGCACACACACACACACACTTACTAAAGTGTAACAGGTGGTTTAAACTGAAAACCTGACTGATGATGTCACTTCCCTTTAGTGATGAAAGAGGACGAGCTGTGATCAGCTGATCAGAAATCAGTGGAGACGATCGTCATCAGCTGAAGATGTTTTTTACTTTTTAGTCCAAAGAAGAACTCACTGAGTTTTATTTTAACATCATAGTAGAAACTTTTTTTTTTTTATCAGTTTTTATATTTGTCTTTTATTTTGGTAGTGCTTTGACTCACTCAGGCTTTTACTCTGAAAAGTTCTGCATGTGAGTGAAACCTACAGGTGCTCATCAGTTATTGTTGTAGATGTATTCATGAGAAATTTCAGTATTTTGAAACCACCTGATGCACCCGAACGCAACACGTCACCATAGTAACATCAGTAAATCAGCGTTCAGAGGTCGTCATGGTGATGCAGGGGTTCGAGTCCAGGTTTGATCCAGACCAGGTGGAGCTGTTCTCATAACGTTAACCCTGTGATAGGTCATACCTGTGCAGGTGTAGCCCCGCCCCTCGCTCAGGTAAACTGGGATTGGCTGACCCTGATAAGTCGTATAGATGAATGAGAGGATGATGTGACTGGGTCTAAATATTAAACTGTCTTAGTTTCACTTTGTATAACTTCTTTTCTTCTTTGAAAATGATAATTATCTCTGTGTAATCATCAGTCGTCAATCAGTTTGTCAATAAAAGTGATCGATAATTCTGATTTGTTTGTTTTTTAGAAACATAATAAACCAGTTTTCACCATCATCCTGTGATTCTGACTTTTCTCACTCGCACCTTTGAAACAATTTGTTACATCTTAAACTCTGCACGGCACAAATATAACTTTTATTTTACATCAAACAAGCAAAACAGACTCCAGTTGGTCACATGATGGCGAGGGAACCAATAGGAAACGAGAAGAAGAACCACACCACTGACGATCACATGATCAGATTTATTCAACTTTTACAAAAACACAAAAACTAAAAACAACAAATTTCTTTGAATTCTTGAAGATGATGCAGCCTCTAAAGTCTGCAGGGAGGCTCCTGGTTGGCTCACGCACTATGATGTCATCATGCGTGGGGCGATGCTCATGGACATCAGCTCCTGGAAGAGAAGCTTACAGGCGTACGGCATCCTGACCAGAGAAATCTGAGAAACAAACACGAGAGAGCAGAAATTGTCAGGTTGTGTTCATAACTAGTTAAGGTTAGTTACCTGTGTGTTCATAACTGGTTTGGATTGGTTACCTGTGTCTTGTTGCGGCAGCCCCGACACTCGTATGTGTGTGTGCGTGTGTTGGCGATGGCCATCAGTCCGCACAGGTTACACACGTGAACCTGATACGGGTCAGACGCCTCGAACAGACGCTCTCTGAGGAACTGAGCGGCGCCGTGAGCGATCTGACAATCTCGCTCCATCTCGCCAAAACGCAGACCGCCATCACTGTCACAAAGGTAGAGCACAGGTGAGGCAGACAGAAGATACAGGTGAGTTGTGTGAGGCAAACAGGTGTGTGTGTCTTACCGGGAACGTCCCTCCATGGGTTGTCTGTTGAGGATCTGAACGGGACCTCGGGCCCTCGAATGGATCTTGTCGTCCACCATGTGCTTGAGGCGCTGATAGTACGTCGGCCCGATGAAGATCTGAGACGTCAGCTTCCTCCCCGTGAACCCGTTATACAGAACCTGATCAACGAGACACGGTCATCAATAATCAAATAGATAAACTCAGGCTGATGAGTAAAGAGAAATAACTGATTTTGCTTTTACACTTCATGAATATTCCAGGATTTACGGTAAAATATTTAAAAGACATGATATGATCATTAAAGGTAAACAGGAAGTGAACAGTGACCTCATTTCCTCTCAGGTGGTATCCGTACTCCGACAGCAGGTTTGACACTTTCTGCACGTTGACGGCATCGTTAAACGGCGTCGCGTCACCAATCTCACCTTTGTTTGCAGAAACCTGGAACAAACACACAAAAAAGTTTTTTTTTTTTTTTTTTGGGGTTCTTTTTTTTTTTTATTACATAAACAGACAAGACAACATAAACACAAAATACACCCCACTCACCCTCACCTCCCACACAAAACTACACATGGTACAAATAAAAAATGTATACATTTAGACCAGTTCAGTTAACATTTTCAAAATAAACCTTTGAGAACCTTCCATCTCCTTTCATATGTTTTGGCATCATTGTCGGTTTCGACCATATAACCTTCTAAGACTATATATCTCTGAACAAATCTTTTAAAGGAAATAATATTGAGTGAAGATCTATCTATGGCCTTAAAAATAAATCGTTTACCAAGAACAATAATTAGGTTAACTAAGTCATTACTGTCTACAAACTCTCCTAAAAATACAGAAACAAAATCTAATTTTAAGGACAAGCCAATTTCTAAACACATTTTCTCAACGTTCTCAAAAACAAGGACACGATGTGACAAAACATGTGCAAGGTGGATTCAGACAATCATCTGTCTCAGCCATATTCCATAGCTTTAACATTTTCCTTGTGGGTAAAAAATTATATATGATTTTAATTTGAAAGAATCGGTTTTGTACATCCACTGTACTTTTGTAAATTAATTTAAATGGTAATGGACAGTCAAAAATTTCTTCCCATTTTCCATATGTGTTATATGGGGCAGCCTTTAATGACTGCTTTATTAAATAAAAATTATATATACTTTTATTTGGTTTTATTCCATTTAACCAATTGAAGTTTTTTATTGATGGTTTACAGACCAGCAATTTGTTTTTTCCATGGTTAATTGTTTGTTTCCACCTTTTCCCTAATGCAGCAGTTAGTTGGTTGAAGGAGTAACATGAACATACATCACCATACATAATTCTAAATTCATTAAAAAAGTGTTTTATATTTACAACAACAAGAGGAAGAAGTTTTGATTTTTGCTTTTCTCTTATTCATAAAATCGAGCAAGTTTTAGGGAATCAATTCCAGCTGACACGCCTCCAGGATCTTATTTTCAGCTCTGCAGTAACATCCTCAAACTTATGAGCTCAAAATAAAATCTAGAAAATCAGAAAGGATATGACGCAGAAAAATCTTGCTGCTTATTATTTGTCTGTGATAGAAGAGAATACAAATAATCCTGGAACTGAAACCAGACTGACAAACAGTCATAAATCTGTCACGCATTCCTACTTAGATCTGCAGTGAGTTTCTTTAACGATAAGATCTGAGAGATCTGAAATAAGATCAGTAAACTTGTACTTGCAACTGAAACCAAAGGAACAACACTTACACCGGGTGTTTACTTTCTACCTGTTCACTTGCCAGAGCTGGTTTCAACCACAGACTTTATAAAACAAGGGCGTAGTCTCCACTTTAACACCCGTTTGTTCCTGATGGGCAATCATTTTGCACATACTGAACAATGTGTTATATTTGAAACAATCAAGTGGTTATGCAATTTATATCTTAGCCCTTGGCCTATTTTAATTATTATTTATTATTATGTAAGGCATTTAAAAAAAAAAAAAACGGTTCAACCTTTCTTTTCACGCCTTCTTCAAAGAAACAGTTCTATTAGCTCTAAAAATCGGGGTCACAGTAGGATTTATGTTATATGTATTGTATTGCACTACACATGGCACAGAGTTTACCTGTAAAATTAACAAACTTTCCTGATGAAAAATGACACCCATCCACAGTAGCTATGCCACAAACAGGGCAGGCTGGGTGATTGAATCAAACGCACCCTTTCCAATACAGTGTGTGTTAATGCAGCAGCTGACGGCTCTGAGTGAATGAGTCTAAAGACAAACAGTGAAGTAATGTTTCCTATTAAAACCCTTAGAATTAAACTGAACACCTTAAAATTAACAACCACCTGTTCAAAACACAAAACACCACACCTAACTCATATGACTCTTTTTAAAAATTCCCTGCCGTCAAAATTTAATAATCATCTAGACACTTGTTTGAAAACATTATTACCTTTCCCTGCAGACATTCGATTAAATGGCCGACTGTCATTCTGGAGGGGATGGCGTGAGGGTTGATGATGATGTCTGGTGTGATTCCCTCACATGTGAAGGGCATGTCCTGCAACAAAAACACACAGTTAAGTGGTAACTAGTCGTCTTTTTCCTTTGTTTCCTTGCTGTTTTAACTGATATTTACCTCCTGTCTGTACTGTATCCCACAGGTTCCTTTCTGTCCGTGTCGGCTGGCGAATTTGTCTCCGATCTGAGGAATCCTGACAGAGCGAACCTGAGAGCAGACAGGAACTTTATTACACTTTATCTCTCTTACATACTGTGTCAGGTGATTTGTCAGGTGATGTGTGGCATCATCTTACCCTTATTTTGCAGAACTTGTAGCCCTCCTGGTTCAGAGTCACCATCACCTGGTCCACGATACCCGTCTCACTGGTTCTCAGGAAGGTGCTGCAGTCTCTCTTCGTGTAGCGGCGGTTGGTGCTGTCCAACTCGTCGTCGTTCTCGGGCAGCGTCACCGTCTTTCCGATGATGACGTCCTCACCTGAGACACGAACGCCGGGCGCTATGAGCCCGTCGTCGTCCAGCTTGTCGTAGATTGCGTGCCTCATACCTGGGACAGAGTTTTGTTATCAATAAGATGCTTAATGATTTCTTAAAATCCACTTTAGAAGAGTGAAAAGTGTCCTGGTCATCGCACACCTCACAGTCTGAAGATCTGTTCTCACCTTGACAAGTTTCACGCGTTGGTTTCTCAAAAATTTCCTCCTGATCGAATCCTTTCTTTGACTCCTGCTCTTTGTACGATCGGTAAAACACAGACCTGCATAAAAACAAAAGATACTCTGCTTAAACTCCAGCTGACAGGTAACATCACAGACAGAATTTATCAGGTGAGACCATCAGACTCACCTGAAGAACCCTCGGTCCACAGCTGATCTGTTCATGATCACAGAATCCTCCTGGTTGTAGCCGGTGTACGAGGCGATGGCGACGATGGAGTTAATACCTGAAGAATAAAATCTGTTAAAGAAAAGGCCTCGCAGACAAAGAACAGGGCAGAGTAACACCTTAAACACCTGAAATCAGGTGGTTCTCAGTGTGTACAGGTGTGTGTTACCTGCAGGCAGCTCTCTGAAGCGCAGATACTCCATAGACCGTGTGGTTACGAGCGGTTTCTGAGGGTAATACAACACGTGAGCGAGCGTGTCCATCCGAACGTGGAAGTTGGTGATGTAGACGCCCATGGCCTGTTTCCCCATAGCGGACTGGTACGTGTTCCTGGGAGACTGAGGTCACACAGGTGGAAACAGGTGAAACAGGTGTGTGTCAGTGTTCTTGTTCTGTCTTTAATCTTTAATTTTCGTTCTCTGTGTTCGTACCTGGTTGTGGTCGGGGAAGGGGATGATAGAGGCACAAACTCCCAGGATCATCGACGGGTGGATCTCACAGTGCGTGTAGGTGGAGCAGTAGGCCACGCCCTTTTCCTGAAGGTCATCAGGTGTCATGGCGAGCATCACCGTCTCCTCCTCCAGCGTGTCGATGTACTCCACCACGCCGCTCGCCACCAAGTCCTGCCAGCTGGTGAATCAAACAGAACAACCACGTCTCTTCCTGTTCTCTGTGAACTTGTCAAAATAAAAGCTCAGGATTTTTCTGTCTCACCTGTAGTTGTTGTACTCGCGTTCCTTCAGCTGGTCGATGTGGCGTCTTTTCAGCAGCAGTTTTTGTTTCTCCACGATCAGCAGAGGTCGACAGATTCTTCCAGCGTCTGTGTAGATTCGGATCTCGCGCTCCCTGATGTCTCTGATCATCGACACCTGGAATATCAAAAACCAAGAGGAAACATCAGCTCAAGCATTTTTCAGGTATTAAAGCAGGTTTAAAGCTAAAAGTAGGGAATATTTGAAATGGTTCGGGTTACAAAGTCTCTTCAGAACCAAAAAGTGAAACAACAAAACATCAGTAAAAGTGCTTGAAAACAATGTGTTTCGTGCAAAATAAACTCCAAAAACCTGACACAATTACTCCAAAAACAGCTTCACAAGACCATTAAAGGTTTAAATCTACTCTTCGAACATGAAATGACATCACTGGCAACAAAAATTTAAGTCAAGACCTAACAAAGTGTTCAGACATGGATCAAACTTGCATCTTTGAAACATTAAAAAGTAGTTTTTGTGTTTTGTTACCTCAGACACGATGATGTCCATCTGTCTGCGCAGTTTCCTCAGAGTGTTCATCAGCTGTTCTGGATCTTTGTGGATCCCGACCCAGCAGCCGTTCACAAAGATCTTAGTGGCACTGAAACATTATCAAAGAGAACAAAATGATTAAATGTGGAAACAAAGACAACCAAACTAAGATTTAAACAGCTCTGTTAAACTCCTTTCTGAGTACAACATGAGGTGCTCCTGCCCCCTACTGGTCAGTTTGAAGCAGAAATATGATGATAGAGTGGGTCAGAGATAAAACCACAACAAGTAATCTACCTGATCTCTGTCTCTACTTTTTCAATCAATGATTTCACACCTGATCTGTGTCCGTTGATGTGAACTTTATGATTTAATACCTGATCTATGACTCTTAATGTTAAATCTATGATTGACTCCCTGATCTATGACTCTACATGCTATGTTGAGGATTTATCACCTGATCTAAATGTTGACATATTTAACACCTGATGTCTGTACATGTACAATTTATGGTTACACACCTGATCTTTGTCTGTACATGCTGAATCTTTGGTTTAATACCTGGTCTCTGTTTCCTCATATTTTATCTATGATTCAATCCCTGATCTATGTCTCTATTCTACATTGTTTTATACCTGATCGTTGTCTCTTAATGTTAAATCTACGATTGACTATCTGATCAAAGACTCTACCTCTTATATCGAGGTTTTATCACCTGATCTATATCTTGACATGTTTAATACCTGATTCATATGTCTAATCTTTGTTTTTAAACCTGATGTCTGTTCATATAAAATCTATAATTAAACACCTGATGTATGTCTGTACATGGTTTAATTGTTTGGTTTAATTAGAGGAGACCTGACAGTCAATTTTGCAGTTGCAGACCTAAAGGTGTTGCACAATTTATATATGTTGTTTACGCTGTAATTGGAGACCTGTTTTAACCTGGATGTGTGATCGTAACACACAGTATTTGGTCTTTTTTTGCACAGACTCTAGTCTACAGTGTCATTTTTTCTTCTGATTGATAAAAAGCAGAATTAAACACAGACTCTGCGATGGCGGCGGGTGAGATCTCCTCCAGGTTCTCCATGCTCCACTCCTCCAAAAACTCCAGGATGGGAGACGGCTGAGATCCCACAGAGATGTAAGCCATGAGGGCCAGATTCTTCACCAGACCCACAGCGTGACCCTGAAATACAGCAGAGCTACGTTAAGAATCAAAAACCAATAACTGATGATTTATCTCCATTATCTGCTGCTGAAAAACCTGAAACACAGTCTGTCAATGTTAATCACCAATATAGACATTTACTAAACAACTTCATTACATCCTCACAGTTTAGAAAGGTCAAAACACTTTAATTAATCCAGATTATTTTAAAAGTTACAGCTCTTTAAGTTTCTGTGTTTTACCTCAGGGGTCTCAGCTGGACACACCATCCCCCACAGAGTGTTGTGTAGCTGTCGGGGTTTGGCCAGTTTTCCATCTCTGCCGATGGGAGAGTTGACTCGACGGAGGTGAGAGAGAGTGGAGGCGAAGGTGAGACGGTTCAACACCTGAAAGCAGAAGAATCAGTGTTTTCAATACGTGTGTAAACTGCTGACAGAGAGAAATTCACACACAGTTAAAGGTTCCTTACGCTTTAGTGACTCTACGTTATTAAGTTTTCAGAAAAGTAAACCCAAACCTCTCACAGTCTCACCTGTACGCAGAGATTCTTACCTGTGACACCCCGGCTCTGGCCTGGTGAGCCTTCTTCACGTCGCCCCAGTTCCCGGTGGCCAGCGAGTACTTGAGCCCGTCTGAGATGATGCGCGTTTTGATGGCGAGCTCCAGGTTGAAATCTTTCCCTCGGTCGATGAATTTCTGAGCGTAGATTCTGATTTCCTTCAGCAAATTCTTAAACATCCTGTCAACGAAAAAGATTCATCACTCATTAAAGCAACATCATTTTTACTTGTGTGAACTGGTTTGAGGTGTGTGATGCCAGAAGTCAAAGGTCATGACAGTGAGTGAAAGAAGTCCCACCCTCTGAACAGGAAGGCCAATAACGGTCCAGCAAGGTCCAGCCTCTTGTTGCCGTAGTGATCTCTGTCGTCAAGTTCTCGTCTGCCGAGAGCAGCCAGCAGCAACCTGTGCACCATGTACCTGTTCACAGAGAGAGAGAGTTCTTTTTATTGATGAAACATGTAGAAATCAGTCTGTAAGAGTCATGTTTTCACTTTTATTTGATGTTTTTTTTTCTCTGAGCCTCCACAGGTCAGTGAAGTATCGTGGTAAACGCTATAGATGTTATACGTTTGTGTCAACAGTGTGCGATTCACATGTCGGGTAAACTCACCCTAAGAAGTACGCCTTTTTAGTTTCACAGAAGTCACTGACTCCCACGTGTGGCAGCATTTCTTTCTGCAGGACTTCTTTGGCGTATTTGATTCGCCGCTCCTTCGTCACGCCGGGTTTGGCTCCTCTCGAGCCGATGAAGTTCAACGCCACGTTCTGCTCCTGAATCACAAACGCCTCGTCCAGAGACGGTTTCACCTGGAGACGGTGAAATTACTGGTGACTTTTCAGCTCATTTTGTTGAGCTTACACTAAAAATCAAACACTAAGAACCAATAATCACCATCTCCATCATCTCAGGGTCGTCAAAGTCGTAGATGATGTGTTCAAGGATGTCTCTGTCTGACACGAAGCCCAGAGCCCTGAACACGATGATGATTGGGACTTCCTGTCGGATGTACGGCAGCGTGGAAACAATCCTCTGACCAATTGCACTTTTCTTCACTCCCTGAGGACACAATGGGTTAAGATGAATAATAGTAGTAGTAATAAAATTTAAAAAAACTGGTCTAACTAGGGCTGGGTGATATGGCAAAAAAATTTATTATCACTTTTCTTCTTTACATTTATTTCAAACTTCTAGTTTCAAAGCATCTGTACTGAAAACTAAAGTAACTAGAGATTAGTTAAACATCCTATTAATATATTCAGCAAATGACAAATCAAAAGGTATGCAAGACCTAAAATAAACAAATCAACCCCACGAGAATAATGAAGACTCCTTAAAACGTAAACATTATCATTATCAGAAAGAAAATGCGTGTGTAATTGTTTTTCTCGTTATAACAGCTTAGCCCAGTGCTATAGCTGAGGTGGTTTGACTTTTCTCCGGGTTGGCTATGGTTGACGCGCTTGTGTAGAGATGATGGATAAATACCTGATGTTTGATTCCAAATAAATGTTCCTCGGCGTTTCAGTTTCTTTGCACAATAATCCCGTTTATTTGCAGCATTCCACATGAATACACCAATTCCATTTCAAGTCCATTAACAAACATTTCAAGCACTCACTTTCCATCACCTGCCGCCACAGCGGTCAAAAACCGTGTGCCCTTCCGGGTCAACACACACACCTACCATAACAAGGTAAGCACCTTTATGCCCTTTTACAAGACCCAAATGTGACACTGACACCTAGTGGCAAAAAGAAGAAACAATCGGACCAAAACCATGATTATGGCTCTTACACTCGTCTTTGAATGTTGCTCTTCGTGCGGCCCAACAACAGCAAAAGATGATATTATTGATTTTTGCTCAACTTACAAACAGAAGTAGAGCAGGAAAAAGTAAAACTCTGATTGGCTGTTAACACACAAATTCCTGCCATGTTTGATCGATTAAATATACTCGCAGCTGATCATAATAATCAATCTGAAACTTATTAGGATAATATAATCGTCCAGTTCTAGCCGTTTGGAGTAACTTCTTTTATGATTTTGTGCTTAAATAAAGACAATTAACCCTCTGAAACTCACCAGCTTTACCTTTGCCATAAGGGACTGAACAGCTGTGAGTGTGTGTGAGTGTGTGTAGGTGTGTGTGAGCCCACCTGTCCTCCTCGAGCCATCATGCTGACCCAGATGGTGCTGGTAGGACGGGATGAGTTCTCCAAACAGGAGCGGCACTCGCCCGTGTAAGCGTATTTCGAGTCCTTCTTGGCGAAAACGTAAACTGTGTTTGTGGCCATTTTCTCCTGAGCGATCAGCACCTGAAACCAGCAAGATCCCGTTAAACTGGGGGGGCGAACTGAACAATCAGAAACAGTTTGATCCATTGCTTTTTAAATCCTAAAATCCTTTGAAGTTCAAAAAAAGTTTAGATTTCACTTTTTTGAACTGACCTTCTCAGAGCCGTTGATGATGAAATAACCTCCAGGGTCGAGCGGACACTCGTTGAGCTCGCACAAGTCTCTGTCCGTCAACCCGCTCAGCAGACAGTATGTAGAGCGGAGCATGATGGGAATTTTACCGATGAAAGTCTTCTGGTGCTGCGTCTGTAGCTGGTCCTCGCCTTCTTTTATGATCGTCTTTGTGATGTCAACATAAAGTGGGGCCGAGTACCTGAGGACGGGAGGAGACAGGTGAAAACAGGGAGAGAGCAGACAAAAAAAAGGGGGGAAACTGAGGTGTGACTTACGTGAGGTTCCTCAGCCGAGCCTCGTTGGGCATCATGGGAGACGGGGCTCCATCCCTCTCCCAGTGGGTGGGCTTGGACAGGTAGATCTGCTCGAACTTCAGCAGGTAGCGCGGCTGAAACAGTTCAGGTGACGTCAGGGTTAGATCCTCTTCCACACACACACACACACACACATATATAAAAGTTAGAGTCTGGCGTCTCCCTCACCGGCTCCTCCACCTCCCCTGAGGTGTGCTGGGCCTCAGCCTGCAGGTCGATGGGCGGAGCATCCTCCACGATCCTCTGAACCGACATCTGAATGAACTCATCGAACGAGTCCAGCTGCTGACGCACCAGACCTTTCTCGTCAAAGTAAGAGCTGAAACAGGAAGCAGAGGGTCTTATCAAAATAAGAGCAGCTGCACGGGTTAGTTGGAAGCAGTGATGACATAATGATATAAAAGCTTTATTAAAACTATATATATAGTAACTTATAGGTTGAGTTATGTCAGAAATAATATGATGCATATAGTCATAAAATATTGAATACACCTTAAAAAGAGGCTGGTTTTTAGTCTGAACCAGGTGACTTTACCTGATAACGATCCAGCATGCTTCCTGCCATAAATCTGTAGTAATTTCATCGTCGTCTTCATCGTACTGATTATCTGAAGTTGAGACATAAAAAGGCATTAATGTTGTAATTTCTAAAAAATATTATATCAAAAATGGTGACATCCTTTCCATATGAGTGTGAGGTGTAAAGTGGGTGTGTGGCTGTAAAGACAGGAGCTTCTCATCGGTTAATATCTGTATACAAAAGTGCAAACAGTGACCCATAGTCATAGATTGTCTCACTAGGATGCAGATAAATTATATCAGCAGCTTGTGAGACAGTTTTCACTTCACATTTCCTTCTCTAAAGCTCCAGCAAAAATATAAATAAACAAATAAAATCAATGAATCATTAACAAATCCTGTCCTGACAAATTCAAGACCTTTGAGTAATTTATTTAAGACCAGAAAATAACATTTTAATGAAGTTAAGACTCTTTAAGGATGTGTATGAACCCTAAAATGCACCATGGGACACTGTCATTTCATTTAGATTCATGGCAGGTATTTCCCTTGACAGTTTTGCATTTTAACTGGTCTGTAACTTTTACATTTATATCTGCAACAATGTTCAAATAAAATAAAAACATCTTGTAAGCACAACACAACACTAGTTATCATGACTTTAGCCCGTCTGCTCTGAACATTATTTAAAATGGATTATACATAAACCTGACTGTAAATAAATGACTTTATAACAGAGGCAAACATTGACCTGACAGTAAATTTGGTGTTTTTATCTCAGGTTGTGAATTAAATTCTGTCTCATAACAATAATAAAGTAACAGGAGCTAATGTTAGCCACATGCTAACCAGGAGCTTTAACTTCACATAAAGATAAATCTGGTTATAGCTTCGTGAATTATCTGTAATCAGCCTGGATGTTACAGAAGCTTCTTTATAACTCATATAAACCTCTCACCTTCGTCCTGATCGTACATGATTCAGCCGAAAGATGAAAATTTAACAAAGAATCAGACACAAACTCAACGTTAGGACCAGCGCGCGCCGGAACCTATTCTTCTTCTTCTGTGTTCGGTTTAACGGCTGAAGTGATCTACGTCAGCACGTAAACGCCACCTAGTGGTCCATAATGATCACTGCATGGGTCTGCACAGTCGAGTTTATGTACCTTTCTGTCACTCATGGTTAGTAGTTGGGTGAAGCCATTTATTAACAAACAACTGTATTTTCTCTTTTTAAATCATAATGACAACACAAACTTCAAAAATGACCCTGATAAAAAGTTTACACACCCCAGTTTTTAATACCTTGTATTTCCCCCTTTATTAGGGTGACCATATTCTGTTTCTCTGAAAAGAAATGAAATTTTTGTGCTCGTTGTGGATGAGGGTCTTTATTTTCTCATATGGTAAAACTTCCTATTCCTCTTGGCAAAAGAGCCTCCAGTTCCTATAAATTCTTCGTCTGTCTTGCATGAACTGCAGGTTTGAGATCTCCCCAGAGTGGCTCAATGATATCGAGGTCAGGAGACTGAGATGGCCACTCCAGAACCTTCACTTTATTCTGCTGTGGTCAATGGCAGGTCCACTTGGCCTTGTGTTATGGATCATTGTCATGTGTGAACGTCCAAGTACGTCTCATGTGCAGCTTCTGGGCTGATGAGTGTACATTTTCCTCCAGTATTTTCTGATAACATGCTGCATTCATCCTTCATTCATCAGTTTGGACCAAGTTTCCTGAGCCTTTGTAGCTCACACATCCCCAAAACATCAGTGATCCACCTCCGTGTTTCACAGTAGGAATGGTGGACCTTTCATCATAGGCCTTGTTGACTCCTCTCCAAATGGAACAATGTTTATGGTTGTGGACAAAAAGTTCACTTTTGGTCTCATCACTCCAAACGAATTTGAATCCGGTTTAAACTGTATCTCTCTGTACAAACGTGTATGGATAAACATTAACCCTGTGGTGCATAGTGGTCACTACAGTGGACACCTATTTAAAACTTATTTACTCCTAAATTCAATGGTTCATGTGGTGGAAATTTAGATTAGCCTGTGTCAGGATATTTTTATTCTTCTTAGGACCTGAAAAAAAGTTTTCAATTGTTTTTCCAAACATATATATTTAAAAAAAAAAAAATCAAAGACAAACATTTTAGGGTAAAATAGTGTAATAACTATACATTATTCAGTGTTAAAATGGATGAAAGAGAGTTAAAATGTTTTGTAAAGCATTAAAAAAAACATTATTCATGAAATTACCAAAAAAAGAAAGGAAGTCAAACAAAAAAAAAAAAAGTGATGTTTACATTAATTTCACTCTTTTTTTATGTTGAATGTTCTGTTACAACTATTTGAAGAAAAAAAAAAGTAAAACTTTTTTTCATGCCTTAAGACAAATAAAAACACTCAAAGGAAAAATCCAGACACTGGGTTTCATAATTCATGCATCAGAGGGTTAAATTTAATTAATTAATTTTAGGGAAATAAAAATGAAGAAGAAATAAATGAATACACATTTAAGTTAAATAGTGCAATGATTTAAGACATTGATTGTCTAATGGAGAAATAAATAAATCATGTCAGTGCATAAGTACAGAAGAGGATTAGGGCCACTGAGAAAAAAAAAAATCCCCCCCCCCCAAAAAAGTCAGAATTCTGAGAAAAAAGTCAGAATTCTGAGATTAAAGTCAGAATTCTGACTTTTTTCTCAGAATTCTGACTTTTTTTTTTTGGATTTTTTTTTTTCTCAGTGGCCCTAATCCTCTTGCGTACATAAGCGTTGTGACATTATGATAACCTTTATTTTTTAAAATTATTTTTAATAATAATTTGAATGGTTCAGTTTTTCCCTCAAACTTCCAGCACACTGTTGAGGCGACGCGCTGACGTCACCAGCCGTACGTCGCTCGCTGTGGAGGAATGTGCAGAAACTTCTGCTGCACTTTTCTCTGCGCTGTTCGTCGACAAAAAAAGTCCCGAAGCTGGGAGAAAAAGTGACGAAACTCGGTTAAAGTTCTGCGGTGAAGAGTCGGTGAGTGTCCCCGGCTGTGTGTGCATGTGTGTCGGCCTGAGAGCGAGTATTTGAGCCGCTGTTTTGTCGGAGCTGAAGTTGTGGTGAGTTGTTATAAAATGGAGGCTGAGGACAAGAAGGCGCTGTCCGGGGGCTGATCAGGACCATGGCTAACACTCCGAGCACCACGACATCTCTTTCCCATTCTCCCTCAGCTAAACTCTCATATAAACTTTATATTTAGTTTCACCAACAAACTATTAATGCTCTGTTTCACCCGCTTCCGCAAACTAAGTTTAGCGAAAATAGCTGCAAATCACAACCGCCGATTTAAACCAACTGAAACTTTACATTTAACTCTCTGCGCTGTGACTTTAACCAACCGAGAAGGCTGAATTTACTTTATAACGCTCACTTTTTCTTCTTTAACTGACTTTAAAAAAGAAATCACATCGATTTCTTTTCAGTTTACTGTCCTAACTCGAACTAACAGACTTACACAGTCACATAACCGCCAATAACTGCCAGTTTTCTGCTTTATTTCCTCTTTTATGTTAAAAAAGTTCTTCAATTTTAGTTTTAGGGTTAGATTTGGATTTTAAATTAACTTCAAATCTGTCAGTTATCACTACGGTTTAATGATAAAGTGTGTTCTTACAGCTAAGAGATGTAGTAATGAAGTTGTCGGTTAAATTTGTAGTTTTTAACTGTAGTTTTTAACCGTAGTTTGTAGTCCTGGTGTTGGATAAACGGGGTTTCCCTCCCTGCTCGGGGCGCTGTCGACTGAACTGTGGTGCTGTTTTAAAATGGCCGACAGACACATCAGGTTTTAACAAGAAACTAAAGGAGAACATCAGGAACCATCACAGAACAGCTTCCTTTTAAACAAAGGCAGGGTTTGTTGACTAAATAAATAAACAACAGTTGAAGTAAAGTCCAGAAAGAGGTTTTATTTTCAGTTTGAAACAGATCTACATAAGTGAGTCAAATGCCTTTTACTAGGGCTGGGCAGTTTATCTCAATATGTCCTGTTGTAATGTTCTAATCTCAGACAGTGCATTATTTCTGTTATCTGAAATGTGTCAAAATACCAGTTATTGTTTTTGCAGTAGGTATTTTCTTCTCTATGCCAGAGTTACTCAACCTTGCCCAACCAAAGAGACAAACTGTTTAAAACTAGAACTACAAAAGAAGTAATCTAAGTGGTAATAAAAGAGGAGAAAATGGAAAAGTGTTAGCAATAAAACTTGGTTTGGGGTAGTAAAAATTGCCAAAGAAGCAACAGAAATTAGCAATTAAATAGACATAAAACCTAGAAATAGTCAAAAAGTTGTCATAAAGTGATGAGTAATGGTGAAAGTGGCTAAAAGTGGCAAAAAAAAAAGTGGCAAAAAATCAGGAGTGAACCTGGAAACACTCAAAAAGCAATAAAAATGGTCTAAAATGGCAAATAAGAATGGAAAGGGACTAAAATGGCCAAAAAGCACACAAATTGGCTAAAAGTTGGGATAAAACCTTTAATTACCCATAAAGTAGCAAAAAATGGTCCAAAAGTGTCAAATATGGAGGGAAAAAATGGGGAATGAACTTGGAAAATATTGAGAAGGTATCAAAAAATGGCTCAAAAGTGCCAAAGAAAACAAAAGGGTCTTTAATGGCTAAAAAGCAAAACAATAAAATGGAGGAAACTTAAAAAAATTCAGGAAGTAGCAAGAAATGGTCCAAAACTGGCAAAAAAAACTGTGAAATATGTTAAAAATGGCCTAAGTCAATAAAATGGCAAAAAGAACATGGGGTTAAATTTGGAAAACAGTCAGTTTGTGGCAAAAATTGGTCCAGAAGTGCCAAAAAAGAATTGAAAAGTGACTAAAATGGACAAGTGGGTTGTTATGATGTAATTTACTGTTCATGTCCTACAATGTAAATCAAATTTAACTTAACATTAAATGAACACTGGGAAAGAAATCAAACGGATATGCACAGATGCTGTGTCCTGTTTGTTCATATGCAGGGGGCGTCGTTGGTTTTGGCTTCACTCTAGGGGGTGTTGTCATGTCATGTGATACAATGATAACAGTGTGGCTGTTGTTCTATCATCTGTAAAAGTCAAACTCTTTGTTCCTCTCTGCAGCTTCCCGTCTGGTGAAGACCTGAGCCAATCATGGCTGCTCAGACCGTGTTCTCCATGGGCATGTTTCCTGTGGGCGTGTCTCTGATAGAGGACGTTCAGAGTCTCGGCGAAATGCCCAGCAACGTGCTGCCCGCCCCTCAGCTGGTGATGCTCGCCAATGTGGCAGCGGTGACTGCAGCCGAGGGCGCCAGTGGAGACGGGAACGTGGGGGGAGAGAAGGAGATGATGGAGCTGAAGACGGTGGGATGCAGCTACTCAGACAGCGAGGACGAGAACATCATCAGGTGAGGAGTCACACACACTTGGTAATGACTGTGACATCACCTGTGTGTGTTCATAATGATTGTGACATCACCTGTGTGTGCACTCAGGTACAGCTTCAACAACCAGAGCCACAGGGAGGTGTGTATCATCGAGTACCCGGAGTCTCCAGGTCCCAGCATGGACGCCGTCGTCCTGGGGAACTCCTCACAGGAGGAGGACGATGAGGAGGACGATGATGTGGACAACGCTGAAGACCTGTCCCACCGCGTTCAGCCCAGCACACCTGAGCAGGGCGTCAAACGCAAAGCCAGCCCCGCCCCCGCTGCGGCGGCAGAGAGCACCAAGAAAAAGAAACCATTCCACTGTAAGCCGTGTCACTTCCAGGCTCAGAACGAGCAGGAGTTTGTGAAGCACCTGGGCACGCATGGCGTCAGCAAGATGATGGTGGTGAACCGTGTGGAGGGGCGGAGCAAGACCAAATCCAAGGAGGTGGAAACACCTGAGGCCCAGGCACCATCGGGGGAGGAGACAGAGGGCAACGGCGAGGCGACAGGCGACATCAAAGGGCTGATCAGGTGTGAGCGGTGTGGCTACAACACCAACAGATACGACCACTACATAGCTCACCTGAAGCACCACAGCAAGGAGGGCGAGGACCACAGGTAACCCCGTCATCACTGCTACCTGCATGTACATGACGCTGTATGTTACATATCAAAGATAACGTGTCTGATCGTGTCTCTGCAGAGTGTTCAAGTGCACGCTGTGTCCCTACACCACCGTCAGCCAGTACCACTGGAGGAAACACCTGAGGAACCACTTCCCCAGCAAACTGCACACCTGCAGCCAGTGCTCTTACTTCTCCGACCGCAAGAGCAACTACATCCAACACATCAGGACACACACAGGTAAGATCAGAACACACAGATGGACAAAGATCACACAGGTAATCTTGATCCAGGTGTGAGAGTGATGCAGTATTTTGTTCCTTTTGTGTCCAGGTGTGCGTCCCTTCCAGTGTCTGTACTGTGACTATTCCAGTTCTCAGAAGACTCACTTGACCCGGCACATGAGGACTCACTCAGGTAAGCTGCCAACACTGGACTTAATTAGACATCTCAAAGTGTTGTTACCTGTACAGGTGGTAGACAAGGAAGACAATAAGCAAAACTAAACCTATTCAGTCTTTCCTTTCTTTTGCCAGAACTTAACCTGGTTCTTCACTATTTTTTTTACCTGATTTCTACCTGACTTTTACCCGATTCTAGTCTAATTCTTACCTGATTTTAGTTTAATTCATACCTGATTTTTTACCTGACTGTAACCTGATTTTTACATGACTTCATCCTCAGTCATACCTGGCTTTAACCCAACTTTTACCTGATTCTTATCTCATCTGACTTTTACCTAATCCTAACCTGACTCTAACCTGAAAAAAACTTGACTATCTCACTTCACTTTTATCTAATTCTTGCCTGACTTTTGACTGATTCTTGCCTGACTTTTACCTGATTCTTGCCTGACTTTTACCTGATTCTTGCCTGACTTTTACCTGATTCTTGCCTGACTTTTACCTGATTCTTNACCTGATTCTTGCCTGACTTTTACCTGATTCTTGCCTGACTTTTACCTAATTCTTTCCTGACTTGAACCTGATTATTGCCTGACTTTAACCTGATTCTTGCCTGACTTTTACCTGATCCTTGCCTGACTTTAACCTGATTCTTGCCTGACTTTAACCTGATTCTTGCCTGACTTTAACCTGATTCTTGCCTGACTTTTACCTGATTCTTGCCTGATTCTTGCCTGACTTTTACCTGATTATTGCCTGACTTTATCCTCAATCATACCTGCCTTTTACCTGACTTTTACCTGATGCCTATCCTATCTCATCTGACTCTAACCTTACTCTTACCTGAGTTATAAATGACTTTTACAAGTTTCCCCCTTGACTTTATCTTGATACTTGCCTGACATTTACCTGATTCTTATCTGATTCTTACCTTACTTTCACCTGATGAATACCTGACCATCTCGCTATACTTTTACCTGATCCGCACCCGATTCTTACCTTGTTTTTACCCTTACCTGACTCTTACTTGATTCTTATCGTAACTCACCCGACCTTTACTTTACTCTTACCCAATTCTTCCTTGCCTCTTACCTCGCTTTTACCTTCTTTTTACCTGACTTTAAAATGACTCTCTTGACTTATACCTGATCTGTGTGATGGGCCCTGAGAAGCTACAGACCTACCTGTGACTAATTAACAAGGTCCACCAGAATGAGTTAGACTATTAGTTAGTTTGAGTATTATTATGGTGATATTGGTGAATGTTGGTTGTGTTTCTCTCACTGAAAACATGTCTGTGTTTGTCTTGCTCTCGTTGAAGCCTTCACTGATGGACTAACATGGTAAAACATTAGCATCACAGCTACATGCTAATCAGCATCATACTGATTAGCTTGTTGCTGTGCATCCAGTTGTGTTTTGTGTGTATAGTGAATGTTTTGTTTGTTTGTGCTGTGTGTAATGTAAAGTGTGTTTTGTTTGTGTAGTCTCTGTGTGTGCCAATCATTCTTTTCTGTTCGTTTGTGTTTCTATTGTGTGAAGAGTTAGTAGATTTCTAAACCCATCAACCAGAGCAGCCTGTGGGTCAGAGTCACGTTTTATGTTATCAGTCTGCTCATGTTTGGTCCCTGAACTGTCTCACCTGTTCACTGTCACACATCATCCTCCGTTGAAGTCTCACACCTCTTTATTTCCTGTGTGCAGGTGAGCGTCCCTTCAAGTGTGAAAGCTGTAACTACCTGGCAGCCAATCAGCACGAGGTGACCCGACACGCCAGACAGGTCCACAACGGCCCTAAACCGCTGTCCTGCCCGTACTGCGAGTACAAGACCGCTGACCGCAGCAACTTCAAGAAGCACGTGGAGCTCCACCTGAACCCTCGCCAGTTCCTCTGTCCGCTCTGCAAGTACGCCGCCTCCAAGAAGTGCAACCTGCAGTACCACATCAAGTCCAGACACTCAGGCTGCAAGGTGTCCCTGGACATCTCCAAGGTCAAACTACGAGTCAAGAAACCAGGTCCTGACTGTTCAGAGGAAACCTCAAAAGCAAGCAAGGCCGACATTTCATCCAGCGTTGACGAGGACTTTGACATGGACGAGGATGGCGGCGACGAGGGGGGCGAGGGAGCAGATCAGAGCCCCATCAACCTGTCCATCAGGAAGAGCAACCGGTCCGGCAACAACCAACCGCTCCAGAGTGAAGCTCCTGACAAGGCTGTGAAGAAATCCAACATCTCAGCTGAGAAAGAGAAACCACAGAAGGGCAAGGAGAAGGGGGAACCAGAAAGAAAGGTCACGACCCGGCAGAAGAAAACCGAGCACCCCCAGGAGAACTCGTCTTCGAAAGAAACCCAGACAGAGACGGTAATACCTGCTGACATCAAGACAAAGAGACGAGTCAAGAAGCCTTCAGCAGAAAAAACTACAGACAAGGACCAAGCAGAGGCACTGTCTAAACCAGAGAGAGACCAAACACAAACAGGGACCTTAGACCAGCAGAAACCAGAAGAAGCTGGAGCAGGGAAGGGGACAATAGAGGAGGACAGGACCCCTGCTGTAAGGGAGAAAGAAATCCAGAAGAAAGAGAGCAGCAAGGAGAACAAGACCCTCAACAAACCCAGGAAGTCTGCGTCAAAGAAGGCCGAAAAAGTACCAGAAGAGGACGCAGAGGCCCAGCAGAAACCGGAAAGTCCTGAGAAAGTTCACAAAGACAGATTGGTCAAAGAGAAAACTGCTAAAAGGAGAGCGGCGGAGGCTCTGGACCTTTCCAAAAAGTCCACTTCTGAGACTCCATCCAAGGCCAAACGTCTGAAAACCACAGCCGCAGAACAGCTTAGACCTGCTGCAGAGGACAAGGTCACTGCGGCGCTCGGCAAGTCCAACGAGAGCCCCCCAACAAAGCCCAGGAAGACCAGGACCAACAAGAAATCTGCAGTTCCTCAAAAGACCGTGGACTCGGAGAAAGACAAGGGGTCACCTGTCCACACTCTGTCCTCAGATACTCCTGAGATCCCTGCAGGGACAGACCAGCCAACCGAAACCACATCCGAGCAAAGACCGGCAGAAATCAAGGCCTCTGAGCACAAACCAGCAGAAACCAAGAATCAAGATCCCTGCTCTGCCAAAATCAAGTCCCTTGAACCCTGCCTTACTAAAACCAAGACCCCTGAACTCTCTCCCACCAAAACCAAGACCCCTGAACCCTGCTCAAACAAGACCAAGACCCCTGAACTCTTCCCCACCAAGAGCAAGACCTCTGAACCCTGCTCAACCAAAACCAAGACCTCTGAACTCTTCCCCACCAAGAGCAAGACCTCTAAACCCTGCCCTAACAAGTCCCCTGAACCTTGCTCAAACAAGACCAAGACCTCTGAACCCTCCCCAACCAAAACCAAGACCCTTGAAACCTCCCCGACCAAAACCAAAACCCCTGAACCCTCCCCAGTTAAAACTAATACCTCTGAACCCTCCCCGACCAACACCAAGACCCCTGGACCCGACCGTCCAGAAACCAGCCCTGTTCAGGAGAATAAACCAGGTCTTGCAAGTCCAGAGAAAGTTCAGGACAAACCCCCTGAGCAGGTCCTGGTCTCTGCAGCCTGTAGT
The DNA here is from genome assembly GCA_008086565.1 of Thalassoma bifasciatum. Lineage (NCBI taxonomy): Eukaryota > Metazoa > Chordata > Actinopteri > Labriformes > Labridae > Thalassoma > Thalassoma bifasciatum. Next base: position 117,734 of record RPOG01000961.1, on the reverse strand, counting down.
TCAGATGAGGACACGTCTTCTCCAGTAGAGGACCCGCCCACTCCGACCTTCCTCAAACCCACGTCCCCTCCTCCCCTGGTGCTTCCAGCGCAGCGGAGCAGACCTGCAGATCCAGAGGACGACGAGGGCATCCACAGCAGCCATGAAGGAGGAAGTGACATCAGTGACAGTGCCTCTGAGGGCAGCGATGACTCCGGCCTCAACAGCACCGGAGCTGGATCCGGTAAGATGGCCAACGACCCAGAAACGCCCACAGACGAGATCCCAACGCCAACGGAGCTCAAGAGTCACATGTGCATCTTCTGCGACCGCACGTTCCCTTTGGAGGTGGAGTACCGACGCCACCTGAACCGCCACCTGGTTAACGTGTACTACATGGACAATGGCAACAAAGGACCGAAATGAGAACTTTTGTCCCAACACTCTGCTGGGTCCTGAGAGTGTGTTGATATCAACTGTTCTGTAAATACTGAGGGTTCCTTTGAGACTTAATGGTCTGGGGTCTAAAAACCAGCCAGAACCACACTAAACCCTTTTATTGAATGGATGAATGTTGTGTGATCTGTCCTTTTCCAGTGAATCAGATTCTCCTACAGAGCCCTGATTGAGATCCACCAAGTCCCCGTAGTGCCCCCCGTACTACAGACGGATGGTCACCAGACCACTTTGGCAAGATCCTGTCCTGGCTTTGATTTAAGGGGGTCAGGATTAGATGTTAGAGGTCTGATTGGTCTGAGGAAATCTGGAACCGGCACTGACCCGTACCTGGTCTTTGTCATGGTTCTGGCTTGACGTAAATCCCTCTCTGGGTCTTGAACGTCTGGTTCTAAACATGACTCAGAGATTTTGGTTCACAGTCATGCCTTGTTCCTGTTCTCTGGGGCCTTGTGGTCCAACATGCCTCCAGCCCCCACAGCGCCCCCTAATGTTTAGAAATGAACACCTGAACATATAAACTGGCTCCAGGTGAGCAGCGGTGCAGTTACCTGATAAACGCTGCTCACTGGTATCGGACCACATCAGGTCAAATTCTGATCTATGAACATTGAGTCTGTTGGGATGGCGCCCTCTAGTGGAGGATCAGAGAACTGGCTCATCAGAGGTCTCTGTGGTCGGCTGGTATCACTCCTTGGAGGACGCCTTCGACACCTGAGCTGACTTCCTGTCACCTGTCATGCCGTTAGTCTTAGTATGAACTCTGACAGCGCGTTTAATCCATCAGGGTGTGTGTGTGTGTGTTTCTATCAAGTGCCTTTGACAATCACCTGTGTGAGTGTGTGTGTGCACAGTCACAGTGTGTATCCGACCTCCGACCCTCTGTGACTGATCATGAGGTGTGTGTGTTTTCGTGAGCTAACCTTTAGTGAAATATTTTTGTGCAATAATCTGTTAGAAACCAAAGCGAGCGTATGAGGACAGAAACCACACCTCCATCATCATTATCATCTTCATCATTGTGGTTAAAGGACATGCGCCCCCTACTGTTCATACACTCCTGTTATACTGTATTCACTTTGTGCTGTGTCGTGTTTATGTGTTGAAATGATGTGAAAACTCATCGGGATGAAATGTTTCATTATTCCTGTCTTTAAAAAAAGAATTGTGTTGTGCTTTTTCATGTCTTTATTATGTCCCTCTGGTGCCCCTGTAGCTCAAAAATCCCTTTAGAAAACTTTTCTGAGACTCTTTCTTTGAGCTGCTGTCTCTTTAAGGCTCCTTGATTGGTGAGGCTGGTCAGGAGGCGGGGTTAAGTGCAGACCTCGGTGTTTGAGGCCCACGCGTTTGATACCAGACCTCATCATTTCAGCAAGTCTGGTGAAGGTTTGAGATTCTGGGATGTCTCCATCATGAATCAGTAGAGGTTTGAACACCTGCACACTTTAGTTCGAAAGGTTCACAGGTGAGGACGGCTTTAGAAACGAGTCCTCGGTTTCACTTTCACACACTTTAACCAAACTAACAGTTAAAGTTGATCTGTAACATTTGTTTCTTTTTAAATAAAAATTCATCAAATGATCCAACGTCTAAATGTGTGTGTCGGTTGTGTCGGTCGTCTGTGACACACTCAGAATCATCATCACACTGGGAACACTGGTTCAAACTGGTCTGAGGGTCATTTGCATCAGGCGGGGCTCTCTCTCTCTTCTTCACACACACACAAATTAGGAAATGTAAACAAACCAGAGAAGGAGATTAAACCTGACTCTCATGATTCTCTTCAAGTTTAAAAACTGAAAAATAATTTAACTCCCATAATGAAAGAAATACATTTAAAAAGGTGTAAATATTAGTGTATTGGCATCTCACCACCACTAGGCTGCGTCTTTGCTCCATCTCCACTCTTGTGTTATCAGCATGTGTTTTATTTTTTAATCAATTTTTATTTAGCAATAGATTTCAAGCACATGGGAACATGAATTGAAAAGATCAGGGGTCACGAGAATTTTTTTTTTAATCAAATTAGAGACAAACTCGTGGTTTCCATCAGAGCGCAGTTCCATTTCTTTCACATACAGACGAAAAAACTGCTTTTACTTCAGCAAATTTGCAACTTTAAATATAAAAACTTTGCAAGAAAGATGGGATTAATTAGACACTTTTCTTTTTCAATTGAAGTTTCACTCTTAACAAAGACACAAAAAACATTTTGTTCAGTAAACTCAATGTTACAAATAGATACTACCCAACTAAAATCTGCAAATATTTTTATTTAACCACAGTTTACAGGTAAAGGCACACTCACAAAAACATGCATACACTCTCAGTATGGAAGTCAGATGTTCATTATCTTTAAATAAACAGAGAAAGATCTGACAGGAGAAATGATTAATTTCAGATGAGACTTTTTCATTTTTTATTTTCTATTTTTCAGAGTGTTGCAAAAGTAAACATGTTCAAAACATTTTAATTCACATTCAACTTGTTCTTCCTTTAAACATTAGCCGAACTTTTTTATTTTTATTATTTCTCATACTTGGTTTCTTCTGCTTCTTCTCTTAATAAAACATTAATAAAATCAAACAAACAAAAACAAACAAAATCTACATTTAGGGAGTGATTGAATAAGATTGAAAAATATATCAAAGTAAGAACTGGAAAAGATTTTCTGAGGCTTCATTTTTCCCCCAGAACATATGTTTTACAGGATTGTTCCAGTAAGATGTTCCAGCTAAAACAGAAGGAACTTTACTGTGGAAAAGAGCACGTGATCCCAGGTGTCTGATAGTGTTGGAGGAATTCCTGGCAAGAAAATAAAACCTTATCACGTGTCTGAGTCATAAACTGTGACTCAATGAGATGATAAACAGGTTTAAATAAACAGGTGATTCATTTTATCACACAGAGTCTCAGCACTATTTATTTTAATTTATTAAATTAAATTAAAATCCAACTTCACTTTTTCCTTTCTTTTTGGTATATGTGGGGTTCAAACTCTTTTTATTTTCATTTCATATCTATTGAGTAAAATATAACTGATGTGAAAAACCGCACAGACTTGAGCTCATATTAAAAGTTTTACTCTTCAAAGTTTCCTCCGATTTCAAGTGACGTCATGAAACAAGCACCAATCACAGAGCAACAGATCTGTCATCTGTGGCTGGTGTCGTCACAGACTGACTTACTCGAAAGCCACGCCCCCTTCCGCAAGTTTCACTCAAAAGGTCCAAAAAACAGTAAAAACGAGTAGGGACCTTCAAAATAAAAGCACAGTTGATCCACTATAAGTAAATCTGTTCAAATAGAAAATACTAAACTCTTTTTTTTTTCTAGCCCAACTAGTTTGAATGATGTTAAAAAGGGAAAACTATACAAATATGTTACTTTTTCTTAAAAAAAGAGTGTTTTTTTTTTAAATCTTGTATATAAAAGTGAAATAAAATTTTTTTAGACACGTAATGAGAGTAGAAAGGTAAAAGGAGCTTTCATGTTTGCATGTTATTTTTTTAAAATCAAATAATGCCTTCAGTTCAGGAAGCACAGAGATACTTTTTTTGGTCATTGTTGCTGTTTTGTATTACAAACATAACAATTGAAATAATAGTAATAGCAAAAATTATAATAATAGTAATATTAACAACAGTAATGAAATATGATGAGAGTTACAAAAAAGTTGTTATTAGACTTATTCTGCTTCTTCTTCTTCTTATTAAAATTATTAAAATTATTCTTATTATTATCCTCTGAATCCACTGAATTCCTTCAAATTTTCCGTCGTCCTGAATTTAAGTTTATTGAGCATGTTTTTACCCATTCAAATAGATTTGATTAACTGTCAAATAATAGTGAACTACATCTGAAAATCGTAGGTATTAGTTTATTCAGTTTAATCATTCTCAGTCAGATTTATTAGCTGCATAATAGAATAAGCTTTAAGGTGTTCGAACAACTCTATCTAATTTATTTAATTGCTATTCCTCACTTATTTATTTATTTATTTATTTATCTATTTATCGCCCTATTTATTCATTCACTTACGAGTTTATTTTAATTATTTATGTTTTTATTTATTTATTCAATTATTTTCAATGAGTTGAGCGCTCCAGTTTTCATTTCCACTCTAATTTTTCAGGCTGTTTTATCCTTTTATTACCTTATTTATTCACTGCTATATTTCATTGTTGTTTTTATCCTCTCTATTGTTCCTGTTTTGCTCTTTTACTCCTTCTTACCTCTGGTCCTCATGGTCTCATCATAGGGTCTTGCACTGCCTGAGTTCTCTTCTCTTTTAATTCTGATTGGTCTGTATGATTATTAATTTTTTTTGTTGCTCGCTATTTGATTCACTGTTTGTTTGTTTGTTTGTTGATTTTGTCCCTGCTGTAAAGCACTTTGTGAACTGTTGTTTTTAAAGGTGCTCTATAAATAAAGTTATTCTTTTGTTATCTTGTGTTTTCTTCTCGACAGTTTCCAAACAAACCACACTCAGAAAAATATATTATGAGTACTTTTTTGTTTTTTTGTGAGCTCTGTAACATGATTGCATGTCAAAGACCTTAAAGTAAAACAAATGAGTTAACAATAAAAGTGATATACAACCTTAAAACATATTTAAAAAAAACATGTAATAACAAACGGACAGAAAACATGTCTTTTGTCCAATATAGTAGACTTATGAATTCACTCCTAATCCAGATGTATTTGAGTTCCTGTTTTACTCTGAAGGGTAAACCGGAAGTGTTATGGATGATTTGGTTACCTTGACAGTTTGGACCCTCAGCGCTGACTGAAGCAGCGACAGCCTGAGCAGCAAAGTTTGTCGACTTTCTCCTGTAGTTGTCTGAGTTAGTGTCAGGATCAGAAGTTCGTGTTTCTGTCGGATTAAAGTCACATTTTAATATTTTAAAGCTTTGAGCTGTCGGTGAGTTTTCGCTTTTTTATTTGTAGGTGTTTTAACGGATCCGGTGACGGAGACATTGAGTTCCAGAGGCGCTAAGTCTGATAGCAGTTAGCGTCAGGAGTTAGCGGCACTTTGAAGATAAGCTCTAACTTTCCGCTTCACTCGTGTTATTTCCACGGGCTGTGGTGTCAGAGAGAGTGGGTGAAGTTTTAGAGAAGTTTGTAGAGGAGAAGAATGGAGGCTGAGAGCTGCTAACAGCAGGAGCAGAGAGTTCACTTCCTCCATCGATTATTTCCATCGATTAATCGATTAATCGAAGCAGCCAGGATGCCTGCAGACTCCACGGGGAACTTTAACCTCCTGCACCGGACCTGTAAGCTGGTGGTGCTGCTCTGCCTGCTCCACATAGCAGTCACAGTCTTCTTTTACGTCCGCTCCATGGACGTCAGGGTCGCTTTCCTGCAGAACCAGCAGAACACAGGAACCCAGAGGAACCAGGCCTACAGAACCTTCACACTGAAGAACCAGACCAGGACTGAGACCAGTTCTCAGACACAGACCCAGGAGGTTCCAGCGGAGAGCCAGCAACCAGAACAGGAACCAGCAGAGACCAGAACCGAGCCCAAGACCGAGCCGAAGACAGAGAAGAAGACAGAACCACCGGTGAAGGAGCTGGAGAAGTGTCCGGAGACTTCTCCTTTACTCGGTAAGACCAAAACCAGGGTCAAAAACCTGGGTTTAAAAACAGGGTCTAACATCAGACCCCTGCTGTGAGAAAATGACAATGGACCAAATAAAATCAGAGCAAAAATCAGATTATAATAGTCAAAATCAGGCCCCAAATTATGGATCATAACAGATCAAAAGACAGAGTAAAAAGACATAACTGACCAACAAGAGACAAAAAACTGACCAAAATCATTCAAAAATGAACCAAAACTGTCAAAATCTCAATGATAACAGACCAAAAAGGTCAAAAACCAGATCAAAATAGACCAAAATTCAAACAAACCAGATTCAATTGTTGAAATTTAGGCCCCAAATTATGGATCATAAAATCAAAACAGACATAACTGACCAGTTAGAGAGACAGAAAACAGACCAAAATCATGTAAAAAAGACAAAAAATACAGTTGAAATTCAGGCCAAAACAGACCACAGGACAAATCCAGTCAAAAACAGACAAAACCAGACCAAAATAAACCAAACTGAGGTGTAACAGAATTCAAACAAACTAGATCAAACAGACCAAAAATCAGATCATAATAGTCAAAATCAGGCCCCAAATTATGGATCATCACAGACCAAAAAACAGAATAAAACAAGCATGACCACCTAGAGACAAAAAACTGACCACAATCATTCAAAATATCCATGATAACAGACCAAAAAGGTCAAAAACCAGATTAAAATAGACCAAAATTCACATAAACCAGATTAAAAAGTTGAAATCAGGCCCCAAATTATGGATCATAACAGACCAAAAGATGGAATAAAATCAAAACAGACATAATTGATCAGTAAGAGAGACAGAAAACAGACCAAAATCATGTAAAAAAGACAAAAAATACAGTTGAAATCCAGGCCAAAACAGACAAAACTAGACCAAAAAAATACGGAGACCAGATCGAAAAAGACTAAACTGAGGTGAAACAGACCAAAATTCAAACAAACTAGATCAAATTAGACCAAAATTTATGATTATGACAGACCGAAAGACAGAATAAAACAGATATAACTCACCAACAAGAGATTAAAAAAATGAACCAAAACTATCAAAATCTCGATAACAGACCATAAAGGTCAAAACCCAGATTAAAATAGACCAAAATTCAAACAAACCAGATGCAAAAATTGAAATCAGGCCCCAAATTATGGATCATCACAGACCAAAAGACAGAAAAAAAATCAAAACAGACATAACTAAACAGTAAGAGAGACAAAAATATCTAGACCAAAATCATACAAAATGAACCAAAAACAGTTAAAACAGACGTAGAGACAAAAGCAGACAAAACAGGATAAAAAAAGAGACAGAAACCAGGGTCTAACATCAGGTCTGTGATTGGGATTCAGGTTTATTTCACACGTGGAAATAAAAGAAACGTCTACACGCTTTCTTAGAGACAGTCTGTAAATGATTAAACTCATATAAACCTATAAAAGTCCCACACACACATACTTAATACAGTCACGTTCATTCAGAGAGCAAGAAAAACAGCAACTCAAGCAACAAGACATGAAGGAAACAAGCTTTACAATATTAAATATGACTAAAACTAAATCAGAAGAATCATCCAAAGTAATAGTTACACAACTTCAGCCTCAGACTCCTGGGTCTCATGGGTCTAAACAAACCAAAAGACAGAATAAAACAGACATAACTGACCAATAAGACACAAAAAAACAGACCAAAATCATAAAGAAATGAACCAAAAACTGTCAAAATATCTATGATAACAGACCAAAAAGGTCAAAAACCAGATTAAAACAGATCAAACTGAGGCAAAACAGACCAAAATTCAAACAAACTAGATCAAAATAGTCAAAACTGGGGCCAAAATTATGGATCATAACAGATGAAAAGAGAATAAAATCAAACGATATGCAACAGGCCAGTAAGAGAGACAAAAAACAGACCAAAATAATACAAGAAAGACCAAAAGAAGTAGAAAAACAAAACAAGAGTAAGACATTCCTCAAAAACTTTATCAAAAATAGAATCAATAAAGCAAAAAAGCCAGATTAAAACAGACAAAACGAGATTATAAGAGACAACAAGACCAAAATAAAACAAAAACCCTCTAAATTCTCGTTAAAACAGACCAAGAGACTAAATCTGTCCATAACAGATAAAAAAGAACTAATTTAAACAGAGAAAATAAACAGATGAAAATGGTCAAATTCATGTGTTTTAAACTAGTTTGAAATAGTGTTAGATCACAATTAAAAGAAAGATCACTAACTAAGTAACATAAACTAATGGAAAAAAGAACAAAAAAGAAACACAAACTAGATTGTATTGGATCAGACAGACAAAAATAAGACTATTAGTCAATAAAAGACCACATGTAATCCATAAATAGATCAAACCAGTTGGATAAGTGACTGAAAAGTCTCGAGGTCTTAACTGAGCTGACGTGTATAAACTGTTCATGTCACATGTTGCTGTATTTTCTGGATCCTCCTCCTCTGATATTGTTGTTGTTCTGGTTCAGTCACCTCTGAGTTCTTCATCCAAGAAAAACAAACCAAACATTTTCTCTTTGTATGGGTTGATATCTGTTTTAAGATTTATTTTTTCTATTTACACAGTTATGGATGAAATATGTTGTGAATAATTCTTGATTTGAAAGTCGTTTCCTGATCTGATATCAGTGATCAGTGATCTGATTTCACTTCCCTCACTTCCTCTTTACTATTTTTAGTATTTTTAGTGTTACTGATGATGTTATTGTGCAACTATTGTCTCCCAGAGATTCATTGATGAGCTCGTCTCTGTAAATCTGCTCAGGTCGTTCTCAGTCTTGTTCTCTGTGGTGAGAATTTTTTTCACAGCGTGTAAACAAGAGAGGAATCCTCCCACTGCGGGTTATTAATGATTATTAATGTTTGTCAGGAGCTTCCTGCTCTAACGGAGGATCCTCCAGCTCAATGACACGTTAGTAAACATGATTAAAGCCCTGACTCTGAGAGCACACGTCTGGAAAACAGGATCCGACTGAAGCTGCGGTCGTTATAGAGCTGAGAGAAATCCTCTGAGGCCGCACACAGTTAACGCTCCAGCTCCAGCTGCTTTAAATGAAGACGTGATGATTAAAACTCAAACACTGATCCTGCAGAGTAAACTCGAGGAGACTGTGGTTAAATTAATGTGACTCAGCAGAAAGAAAAAGATGTGACGTTGTGTGGTCTCAGTTTAGGGAACGTGCTCGGGATCTCATTTAATGGGCCTCATTCACAAAACGTTCGTATGCACAAATTTGTGCCTAAATCATGCGTACGAACGTTTGACGCACAAACCTGTGATTCATCAAAGTTTTCTTACCTGAATTTCTTCTTACTTTGCGATCAAATGTAGAACCACCTCGTCCCATGCGTACGCACAAATAATGAACGATCAGCTGTTTATAAAACTTAAAACACAGACTCTTTTCACTAAAAACATAACATTTAAAAACTACTTTCAGTAAAAGAAAAAGGCTTTAAATAGAATTCATTAATAAAAACTGTGCATTGGCTAAATTTATAAAATAACGATGAAACTGACACATTGTCGTCCTCATCATGCTTATAATATTGAATCTTAAATTAAATACTTAGTTTAGATTAAAAATATAATAATGTGCATATCAGAATGTCACTCCCAATTTTTTTTGCCAAATTTTTTTGCTTTTTGTCCATTTCAATCCCTTTGTCCTCCTTCTTGACACTATTAGACCATATTTTTGTCTCCGTCTGACTATTTTTGTCAAGTTTTCTCCCAATTTCTTTGCCGTAATTTGTTGCCTTTGGACATTTTTACAAATTGCCACAGTTTTTCATCAATTTTTTTCAACATTAACACTCCTTTTTAACTATTTTATAAGTTTTCTCTCAATTTTCTGTCAAAATTTTGTTCATCGTTTTTGCAGTTTTTGCCACCTTAGCCCAATTTTTGGTACTGACTGGTACTTTCCCACTTTTCAGGTTTATTCCAAGTTTCTTGCTTTTTTTGTTTTTTTTTTGGCTTTTTGTCCATTGCAATGAATTTCCACTCTCACTTTGCCCCTTTTGGAGCATATTTTTGCTTTTTAAAAGTTTCCTCCCAATTTATTTGCCATTTTGTGGTTGTTTTTGACCATGTTTACCAATTGCCATAGTTTTTTTATCACTGTTTTATTTCTATTTTTTTGCAATTTGTGCTCCCTTCTGACTATTTTCTAAGTTTTTTCCCAATTTGTGTTGCTTTTTTGAAGTATTTGCCACCTTGGGCTGAATTATATTTTGTTTCATTGCCACTCTTTGCTGTTTTCCCCCCATATTTTCCACTCAGTTGCTCTTGCAAAGGTTGTTTCCAACAATTTGTCTCTTTGGTGGAGCAGGGTGGAGCAGCACTGAGCACAAAACATCTACTGCTAAAGAGTGAACTGGTTTTTTTACATGTTTCAGGTCTAAGAAATCTTTACCTGTCTGTAATTAGAATATAACAACAGGTCCTATTGTGTTTTCATCTCATTAAATACCCAGCCCCAGTTGGTACATGTCAGAGTAGATTAGTGTTTCCCAACCTGTTCAACCTGTGACTCTCAATAAAAGAAGCTGCAAACCAAAGACCAAACTCTAGATTTTAGCAGACCCCCCCCCAAAAAAAACTGGTGCAGACCTGGAGTGTGATCTCACACGTCAGCCTGAAACTAACAGGAGACTCAGTCCAGTTCGTCTTCATGTCTGCACCAACTCAACCAGTCCAACAGCTTCACCTGCTCCTCAGAGAACATCCATCATCAAAGAGGGATGAACTCACCTCAACAGCACCTGAGGCTCACACACTTCCTCATCTCTGAGCAGGTTCCCATCTTTTTTTTTTTTAACACTTAAAGTTTATTTCCATTTTTTCATTTATGAACAGCAAAGACAGAAAAGAAAAGTAACATGAAAAAGAAAAAACAGATACAAGACAAAAAAACATCAAAAACGTTGCCAGGTCTGAAATGTTCACAGTTCCTGAGGAGTTTAACAGTCATAGGTTTTGTACAGTATTTTCATAAATTAATGTTCTGATGAAATGTTAAATGGTTCTGTTGTTTTCGCAAGTTGGAATGAGGAGCAGACACCCTCCACATCAACTATTCCAAAATAAAGTGTCAATTTTTCCCATCTTGAAATATACAAATCTCTTCTTAATTGTAATAAAAAAAGTCATTTTTTCCATTTCATGAATTTCTTTTATAATTTCTATCCAATTTTGTATTGTGGGTGCTTCCGCCTGTAGCCATTTAATGGTGATAGCTTTCTTAGCAGCAATGATAAATATTTTTAAAAGATATTTAGTGTCTTTGTTTATATCATGTGGCAGGTCACCCAAATAAAGAAAAGTGAAATTTAACGGAACTGATATTCCCAGAATACGTTCCTAAATTTGAATATTTCTAGCCAAAACGGATGTAGAGTTGGACAACTCCAAAAAATATGGTGGTGGTCGAGCAGGTTCCCATCTTATGTGTTTTTAAACAAAAACATAGTCACTTTTCACTTCCTTTTTGCCAGTTTTAGACCATTTTTTGTAACCTTCTAAGTATCTTCCATGTCCACTCCCAATTTTTTGTAGTTTTTGCCCATTTCTTGTCACTTTTGAACCATTTTTGCAATAAACTGACTCATTTCCAAGTTGAATCCCAACTCTCTTGCCATTGTGTTGACTGAAACCATTATGTTTTTGTCTTTTTTTCACAATTTTTTCTACTTTCTCAATTCTTAAAAGTTTCCACCAACAATTTTCTTGCAAATTTTTGGCCATTTTACTCTTTTTTTCCCCACTTTTGGACCATTTGTTGCCACTTTATGAATATTTCCAGGTTCTATTCCAATCTAAATACCAATTTTTGTTGCAGTTGTGGCAATTTTTACTACCTCAAACTAAGTTTTATTGCTTCTCTTTGCTGTTTTTGCTTCTTTCTACCACTCAGATTGTTTCTTTTGTAAAGGTATTTTTTAACAGTTTGTCTCTTTGGTTGAGTAACTCTGGTGTAGAACAGAAAACATCTTCTGCAAAAACTGTATCTAATATTTTGAAACATTTCAGGTTGCAGAAATATTGCACTGTCTGCAATAAGAGTAATTGCAACAGGACATATTGAGATTTGATTGAATTTGTGATTAATTAATACCCAGAAGGAAGCAAAGATGGTCTAAAAGTGGTGAAAAGGAGTGAAATGTTACTAAAATGGGCAAAACATTCTGAGAAAACTTGGAAAATAGTCAGAAAGCTGCAACAATGGGTGGAAAAGTGACCGAAAAATAGGAGTTAAACTTAAGAGGTACTCATAAAGTTGCAAAAAAACCTGGAAAATAGTCAGAAAGCTGCAAAAATGGGATAAAAGTGACCAAAAAAATAGGAAATAAACTTAGATACTCAGAAAGTAGGAAAAAATAGCGGAAAGGTGATTGAATGTGATTAGACATGTTGCGATTTAATCTAATTTGCGATTAATTGCCCTGAGCTCGTCCAATCAGAGCGCTCGGTCTGAGCTACATATTTCACACTGTTCCTCACACACTGCACAGGTGTGTGTGTGTGTTTCAGCCCCCCAGCAGGTGGGAAAGGACCGACAGACCAGGTTGAACAACATACCTGAGCCTCTGTGTCTTTATGTCGACAGTAACACCTCAAAGACCCTGCAGCCACTTGTCTGTTTCAGGAACATCTGAGACCCTTTTTCCCTCCTTTCACTCCTGGTATCAGCTGACACAGAGCTGGCCTCTGATTGGACGGTTAGTGAGAGTCATTTCTCGCCTGGAGCCAGCTGTGAGTTATGTTTCTGTGCTGGCTCTGGTCCTGATTCTGCTCAGGTGTTGGTTTACCTGAGAGCAGCTCAGTGACAGAAGCAGCTGATCCAGTATCACCGCGTCTGTACGAGGAAGAAGAACCAGACGAGTCTCCTCAAACTGATCTGGGGAATCCAGTCAAGCCAGTGAAACTCATCCTGCAGCTCAGGCTGAGCTAATCAATCCCTGATCTGCAGATTATCTTCTGATCTGATCACAGAAACAGGCTCAGTGCCCCTCAAACTGTTCGTCTTTAAATTTGTTAACCAAATGAGCAGGACGTAAACAGTCATGAAGTTTCCATCCATGAGAAGAGAAAAACAGGAAGAGGATTTAAGTACAGCCACAGAAACTCACAGACACCCCCCCCCTTTTTCTCCTCCTCAGATCCAGATGTTTCTGTGGTTTCTGTGTCTCATTGACGGCGTAGTTTCTCTCTAATGTCAGAGTTTCCATGGAAACATTCATCGAGCGCACAGACCTGAGGGTGTTCTGCCTCCTGCTGCGTCCCCGACCTGAGCTGACCCCAGACCAGTTTAGTAACTTTGATGATTAGTGAGGTTTATTATCAGTCTGATGGAGTCCATGTGTACTCAGCTGCCCCCCCCCCCCTCAGGTCCTGGGGTGGTAACACTCAGCGCCACTTCAACACTCTCTACAAAGTGAACACGTGGTTTATAACACGAGTTTATGGTCTCAACCCGAAACTATCACTCTGCAGCACTAAAGATCCTCAGAGACACAGGGGAAACAAATGACTGGGACACAAAGACACAAAGACACAGAGGCTGGAACTATTTAGACCACCAGACTCAGAGACAAAGACACAAAGACACAGAGACAGGAACTATTTAGACCACCAGACTCAGAGACAAAGAGACAAAGACACAGAGACACAAAAAACAAAACAAGGAGACACCGCAACACAGAGACACAAAGACACCTCCCACGATAACTCATGGGAACAACCCTAACAAGAAACAGGCCAGAGGACACAAAGACTCGAAGACACATACATTCAAAAACACAAAGTCACAGAGACACATACATGAATAAAACACAAATACACATACATGCAAGAACACAGAGACACATTCATGCGATGACACAAAGACACATACATGCAAAAACACTAAGACACAAATACACATTCATGCAAAAACACAAAGACACAAATACACATTCATGCAAAAACACTAAGACACAAAGACACATACATGTAAAAACACAAAGACACATACATGCAAAAACACAAAGACACATACATGCAAAAACACAGACACATACATGCAAAAACACAGACACATACATGCAAAAACACAAAGACACATACATGCAAAAACACAGACACATACATGCAAAAACACACAGACACATACATGCAAGAACACAAAGACACACATGCAAAAACACAAAGACACAGAGACACAAACATGCAAAAACACTAAGACACAGAGACACATACATGCAAAAACACAAAGACACACATGCAAAAACACAAAGACTCATTCATGCAAAAACACAAAGACACACATGCATGAACACAAATACACACACATGCAAAAACACAAAGACACACACGCAAAAACACAAAGACACACACGCAAAAACACAAAGACACATACATGCAAAAACACAAAGACACACACATGCAAAAACACAGACAAATAAGTAGAAACACTAAGATACAAAGTGATTCAAAGACAATGAGACACAGAGGAACAGACACAAAGACACCAAGATGAAGAGACATCAAGACACAAACATACAGAGACACAAAGACACATACATGCAGAAACACAAAGACACATACATGCAGAAACACAAATACACACTAATATATAAACTCTGGTACACCAAGACAAAAAGACACCAAGACGCAGAGATACAGGTACACTGAGACAAAGAGACACACAAACATCATGACACACAGACACAGGGAAACAGACATCAAGACAGAGAGACAAAGAGACACAGAGACACCAAGATACAAAGACACAGAGGCACCAAGACACATAGATACAAAGACACTGGGACACAAACACAGAGCTACAGAAACCAGCATCAAGTCAGTTCCTGATTTTCCACCTCAGTCTGATTCTAGCTCAAAATTTCTTGTGTCCAAGTTAAGATTGTTAAGTTTTCCTTCTCCTGCAGCTTTACCTTCTTATGCTTTATCCTTCACTTCAGCTTTTCTGTGGGGTCAAACCAAGACGACATTCTTCATGTGCTAACAGGCTGTTTAATACAGAACTTTGTAGTTGGTGAGTGTTTGATCTCTTCATGTGTTTGTTGTCCTCAGTGGGTCCTCTGAGGGTGGAGTTCAACATCCCGGTGAGTCTGGAGCAGATCAGCAAGGACAACCCGACCCTGAAGCCGGGCGGGCGTTTCAAGCCGCCAGACTGCGTGGCGGTGCAGAAGGTGGCCATCATCATCCCCTTCAGGAAGAGAGACGAGCACCTCAAGTTCTGGCTGCACTACCTGCACCCCATCCTGCAGAGGCAGCAGCTGGACTACGGCGTCTACGTCATCAACCAGGTAACCCCACGCTCACCTCGCCACACTGCTGCACTCTGGGTAATCTCACGGGCGGGTCCTTTAAGGTCCTGGAGACATCCTGGAAACTCCTGCTGCTTTGAAACAGTCAAATCCTTTTAAAAACAGAGAGAGAGAGGCCTGTGTGTGTGTGTGTGTGTGTGTGTGTTTAATCACACTGCTCCTCATGAGCTCTGGTGTGTGAAAGCTACAAGTTGTGATTATATCCATGTCAGACAGTCATCAGAACAAAACACACACTTTACACAGACCAACCAGGCGTGAATGTTCAGAGTGTGTGAGAGTGTGTGTGTGTGTGTGGGTGTGTCACAGTGATTTGCAGTGTTTGAACTCTGTGGTGCAGGCTGGGTAATTACAGAGTCAGCCTGTTTGTCAAACATTAACAGATAAAACACAGAGAGTAAAGAGTCGGCAGACGTCTGATCAGATCAGAGAGAAACACACTTCTTTTCTTTTCTTGACAAATTTATTCAACTTAAACTTAAAAAGCAGGAAACAATTTGCAAAAATAATCAAATTGGGATAATTTTTCCCTAATTGCAACTGTGATTTATGGTGCGATATTTTTGCTATATTGAAGGGGACAATAATTTTTTGCCTTGCAGATAATGAAAACCCAAATTCAGTGTCTTTGAAGGCAGGAATATAAAATAAGATCAATAAAAAAGGAGATTATAAACAGAAAAGTCAAGCCTTTAGGAAGTTTAACTACTTTCCAGCAGTTTTTTTTAATGTTCTCCCAATTTTTTTGCCAGTGTCACCCATTTTTTGTCATCGCTCATCATTTTTGTTACATGGGTCAATGACATGACGTCCATTTTTTTGTGTCTTAGTGCAATACTTCCCGCCATCATGAATTGAGTATTTCATCACATGTATTTCTTTATTCTAAGAAACCTGTGTTATTTGAACACATCTTTAAACTATTAAAATATAACATGTTTTTTTGTGTTTTGGTTCCTCAAACCCCCAAAATGTCAGGTGGTGCAACCGTCCTGACAAGTATCCACAGTAATTAAACTCTAAAAATTGAATGTCAGTTATTGTAAATGGAAATTAAAAATACAGTGGCATTATTTTATGCTTGAACCTTTTTAAATAAAACATTCTTTGCAAATAAAAAGAATTTTAAAGCTGTTGAGAAATGTAAAAAACTTTTGTCCCGTAATTTTCACCTTGTCAAATGTCAGGGTGGTGCAACCGTAACATTAGACTTTTATTTTAAAGTGAAGAGAATAAAACAGGAAACAGGAAACTGCATCAGCCAGAGGAGCCCAAATAGCATTTGTGACCAAGTGGAAAAGTTTGTAGATTTCTCTGAAATACTGATAA
>RPOG01000961.1:75777-88586 GCA_008086565.1 Thalassoma bifasciatum | reverse complement strand
GAGAATAGGAGGTAAAGGAGCAAAAGGAGGAGGAGGAAGAGAAGGAAGAGAAGGATGTGGAGCAGGAAGGAGAGGAGGAGGAAGAGGGAGAAGAAAAGCAAAACGAATAGAAGGAGGATAGATAAGGAAGAATGTGTAGGAGGAGGAAAGAAAGGAAGACAAGGAATGTAGTATAAGTTGACCAGATGAGGAGGAGAAGAAAAGAGGGAGAGGAGGAGGAAAGAGAGCAAATTCAGTTAGAGGAGAAGGATGAGGAGGAAGGGACAGACGTGAAGGAGGTACAGGAGGAGGGAGTGGAGAAGAGGGGTACAAAGGGAAGAAAAAGGAGGAGAAGGAGGAAGAGAAGGTGAGGAATGATGTGGAGCAGGAGGAAGAGGGAGAACAAAAGCATAAAGAAAAGAAGGAGGATAGATAAGGCAGGAGGAGGAGAGAGGCAAACAGGTTAGGAGGAGAATAAAAGAGGGAGAGGAGGAGGAGAGAGAGCAGAACGAGTTAGAGGAGGAAGGGAAAGATGTGAGGGAGGTACAGGAGGAGGAAGAGGAGAAGAGGGGTACAAAGGGAAGAAAGAGGAGGAGAAGGAGGAAGAGGAGTAGAAAGAGGAAAGGGGAGAATAGGAGGTAAAGGAGCAAAAGGAGGAGGAGGAAGAGAAGGAAGAGAAGGATGTGGAGCAGGAAGGAGAGGAGGAGGAAGAGGGAGAAGAAAAGCAAAACGAATAGAAGGAGGATAGATAAGGAAGAATGTGTAGGAGGAGGAAAGAAAGGAAGACAAGGAATGTAGTATAAGTTGACCAGATGAGGAGGAGAAGAAAAGAGGGAGAGGAGGAGGAAAGAGAGCAAATTCAGTTAGAGGAGAAGGATGAGGAGGAAGGGAAAGACGTGAAGGAGGAGGAGGAGCAGGTAGGGGAGAAGGGGTACAAAGGGAAAGAAGGGGAGGAGATGGGGGGAGGGAAAGAAGAGAAAAAGGAGGAAGAGGACAGGGGAGAATAGGAGGTAAAGGAGCAAAAGGAAGAGGAGGAAGAGAAGGATCTGAAGGATGTGGAGCAGGAAGGAGAGGAGGAGAAAGAGGGAGAAGAAAAGCAAAACGAGAAGAAGGAGGGATAGATAAGGCAGGAGGAGGAGAAGGAGGAAGAGAAAGAAGAGAAAAAGGAGGAAGAGGAGTGGAAATAGAAGAGGATGAAGAGGAAAGGGGAGAGTAGGAGGTAAAGGAGCAAAAGGAAGAGGAGAAGGAGAGGAGGAGGAAGAGGGAGAAGAAAAGCAAAAAGAAAAGAAGGAGGGATAGATAAGGCAGGAGGAGGAGAAGGAGGAAAGAGCAAAACGAGTAAGAGGAGAAGGATGAGGAAGAAGGGAAAGACGTGAAGGAGGAGAAGGAGCAGGTAGGGGAGGAGGAAGAGAAAGATGAGAAGAGGGGAGAGGAGTAGAAAAAGGGGAGAAGGAGGAGAAGTAGAGGAGGTGTCAGAGCCAGACCAGGACCACAGCCTGCATGCTGAAGAGTGTGTGTGTGTGTGTGTGTGTGTGTGTGAGGGGGCGTGGCTTCGTGGCTGTGGGTCTCGTCTTCCTGCAGAGCTCTGATTGGTCGATGAAGGTGTCAGGGAATTTGTGTCAGAGCCTTGAGGTCATGACCCTCCTCCTCCTCCTCCTCCTCCTCACACAGACGGAGGAGTGATGGCCTTCTTTCTCCTCCTCCTCCTCCTCACACAGACGGAGGAGTGATGGCCTTCTTTCTCCTCCTCCTCCTCCTCACACAGACGGAGGGAGGCCCTGCGTCTCCTCCTCTTTGTCTCCTCCTCTTTGTGTCTCTGTCTCTGGTTATGAATCTCTTCCCGTCTCCTCACAGTCGTCTTGTTGTTCAGGAAGGTTTTAATCTGAAGGAACTCCTCCGTCAATCAGAGCTCCTGAATGGCGTTCCTCCGTGGCCGCGCGGCCTCCACCCGCCGCCCCGGGCCTCCATCAATCTGCTGATGCATCCTGGGAGCAGCAGCTTCCCTTTCACTTGTCTGCGTGTGTTTGCTCAGGGTGATAATTTACCTCCAGTTTACCCAGCATTAGTGGCACAAAGGCCCAGTTTACACCAGGTTCATCTGTTGACATGGAGACGTCACGGCCAGCACACGGCACCTGAAAGGCTCCTCATGGCGTCCAGGGCGGCGGCGTCCTGATGTCATCAACCACCAGAATCACTCACAGCAACTCAGCGTTTACCTCAGCTCTCAGCTCTTTGTGTGTGTGTGTGTGTGTGTGTGTGTGTGTGTTCTCTCACGTGTCCCCTCATTTAAATTCAGTCTCATCTCGTGTCTCAGTCTTAATCCTGTCAAAGCTTCGCCCCACACACACACACACACACACACACACACACACACACACACACACACACACACACACAAAGATCCTCAAAGACAGAAAAGTAGTTTCATAACACAAACATTTATTTAAAACACTCCTTTTCTGTTTGAAGTGATCGTTTTATAAGCGGCACACACAAGAAAAAAATGTATACTTGTCCATTTCCAGCAGTTAAAATCCATATTGACATGTTTTTGTCTGTGCACGAAGTCATAATTTTCAGAAATAGTCAATACTCTAACTTTTTTCTCGTAGTTCTGACTATTAAGCTCGAAACTTCATCTATAACTTTGTCCCAAAATATTGAATTCTTTGTCTTATAACTTTGAATTCTGAGGTCAATATTTTGAATTTTAACTTTTTTTTTCATAATTTTGACTTTTTATACATAACTTTGACTTCAGAGCTAAAAATGTTGATTTTGTAGCTCAGAATTTTGACTTCTTGTCACATAACTTGAAATTTTGACTTTCTATCTCATAGTTTTGACTTTTTTCATGTAACTTTGACGACAGAGCTCAAAATGTATGTTTTTTTTCACAATTTTGACTTTTTATGTCTTAATTTTGACATTTTATCTCCTAATTTTTATTACCTTTAATCACATAATTGGGACTGTAAATTTCATAATATTGACTTATCAAACAACTTTGACTTTTTATCTCCTAATTTGCCTTATTATCTCCTAATTTTGACTTTTTATCTCTTAATTTTGACTTTTTGTCATAATTTTTCACTTTTTATCTCACAATTTTGACTTTTTATCTCCTAATTTTGACTCTTTATGTCTTAATTTAGTCTTTGTATCTCCTAATTTTGCCTTGTATGTCTTAATTTTGACTTTTTGTCATATTTTTTCACTTTTTATGTCTTAATTTTGACTTTTTATCTCCTAATTTTGACTTTTTATGTCTGAATTTTGACTTTTTATGTCGTAATTTTGACTTTTTGTCATAATTTTGACTTTTTCTCCTAATTTTTCACTTTTTATCTCTTATTTTGACTTTTTATATCTTAATTTTGACTTTTTATGTTTTAATTTTGACTTTTTATGTCTTTGCTTCGACTTTTTATCTCCTAATTTTTGACTTTTTATCACATAATTGTGACTGTTTATTTCATAATATTGACTTTTTATCAAACAACTTTAATTTTAGAGTCTGAAATTTTGACTTTTTATCATGAAACTTTGACATCAGAGCTAAAAATATTGGTTTTTCTCGTATAGTTGACTGTCTGGCCCCTACTCAGTTTTGATGTGATCCCAAAAATTTGACTTTTTATCACTTAACTTTGACCTTCACTGCCGAGTTTTGACTTTTTATCTCAAAATTTGACTTAACATTGATTGCTCATCACCGATCATGATCACTAGGAAAAGGTGGGAACTGCTGCATTTCTGCTGTTTGCTGAAAAGTGCATTTCCACTTCAGCATTTTCTGTCTGTGAGTGCAGCTTCAAACAGTCAGAGTTTCATGTTTTCATCTCAACATCTTGAGGTAATCAGGTTGGTGAATAATCAGAATAATGTCAGCAGCTCAGTGCAGCTTTGATTTATTATAAATATCAATGGTCTGTAGAACAAGCTCAGAAAAAAACAACATTTGGGGAATTTTATAAAATCTCCTTGGACAGAATTGTGCAGTTAAAAGACGAAGCTTAAGTTCTGTCTCCTTTATTTCTTCCGCTCAGTGTGTTCATTTAGAGAAAAGAACAAACAAACACACACCCACACACACACACTTCTGGCCGTATATAGTGTAAATGTACATCATGCCACCCACACGCCCGTCAGCTCTCGACCAATCAGAACGCAGCTGTAAACGGTTTACGCTCAGACACAAGCTGTTGGAGCACTTTGAAGTGATGGAGGCCGTAAAACTACAACCTGCCTCCAACTTCTTCTTCTACTGTTCCTGTAACTGCTGCTCCACCCTCTAAGACACACACACACACACACACACACACACACACACAGAGTTTCTTCATGACTTAAGTGTTTTCACGTTTTCTCTGTTTGAGCCTGAAATGGCACACTTCTTATTTCTCTTTTTGTCATTCAGTTCCTTCCTCTCTCTCTCTCATCCTTTCTTTCTTTGTAGTTTTCTTGAAACAGAAGGATGGACTGAGCGTGTGCAGAAACTAATAAACATCTGTTGCCTCTTTTTGAAGATCATCTAAGAAACGTACAGACAGTTATTTCTATAATCTGGATTTAGTTTTTACAGATCATGGAGATTCAAACAGTCTAAATTTATCTCTTGGGAACCTGATATTTTAAAGTCTAGACTACATTTTTGGGGACTGAGGTCATTTTAATAATCTCGATAATGTTTTTAAGTTTCTGTGGATACTACAGCTTTTGTTTTCATCGTCTGGATCAGTTTTTTAGGGATCGTCGTTACTTTTATTGTCGGATCGTTCAGCTTTTTGTGGCTGGTTTTCTCTTGAGTCAAGATTTTTTTCTTGGTATGGACTTAGTTTTTAGGGAATGATAAATTTTATAAACTGGATTAAGTTTTAGTAACCCTGATTTTTATTTTTTTAAAGTCTTAACTGAGTCTTTGGGGCTGTGATTATTTTAATTATTTCATTATCTCTAAATTTAATTATTTTAAATGTTTGGATTCAATTTTTGAGACATGTGTTCTTTTTTTTTTTACAGTCCAGACTTGGTTTTTGATTGTTTGTTTTTCAGTCTGGATTCATTTGTAGGGATATTTGGTTAATTTATGGTCTGGTATAAGATTTTAAAGACTGTTAAAATGTTCAGGATAAGTTTTTTGGATCAATGATAGACTAAAAATTCTTGATTAAGTGTTTTGTTACTATGCTTCTTTAATGATCTGGATTAAGTTTTTAGGGACCGTCAACATCCTATAGTCTTGAATAAGTTTCTTTCTGTAGCACCGTGGCTGTTTAATATCCTGGATGAAGTTTCTTGGGGACCGTAGTTATTTTGTAGTCTTGATTAAAGTTTTAGGGACCGTAGATGTTTTATAAATTGGAGTAAGATTAGGAACCATGGTTATTTTAAAGTCTGGATTAGGTTTTTTAGGAACTGTGGTTTTTTAAGGGACCGTGTTTATTTTATAAATTGGATGAAGTTTTTTTAGGGACCGTAGTAATTTTAAAGTCTGGATTAAGTTTTTTAGGAACCCTGGGTTTTTAGGGACCGTGGTTATTTTAACCGTGGTAAGCTTCAATGGGGGGGACTGTTGAAGTTTCTGATAGTCTGGATTGAGGTTTTAGGGACTGTGGTTATTTTATTGTCTGGATTCAGTTTCTTTCTTTAGGACTGTAGTTATTTCATAGTCTGATTTACATTTTTGGGGGAACTGTTATAGTTCTTTATTGTCCGGATTGAGTTTTTAGGGACCGTGGTTATTTTAAAATCTGGACTAAAGTTTTTTAGGAACCGTGGTTTTTTAGGGACCGTGTTTATTTTGTAGTCTGGATTCGTATTTTAGGGACTGTAATTGTTTTAATAGTTCGGATCAGGTGTTTTTTAGACTGTTGTTTTTTTATAGTGTGGATACGTTTTTTTTTGGCACTGTGCTTATTTTGTGGTCTGGATAAAGTTTTTGAGAAACCGTGTTTATTTTATAAATTCGATGAAGTTTTTTAGGGACCGTGGTTTTTTAGGGACTGTGGTTATTTTATAAATTTGATGAAGTTTGTTTAGGGACCGTGTTTATTTTATAAATTGGATGATGGTTTTTTTAGGGACCGTGGTTATTTTATAGCCTGGATTCAGATTTTAGGGACAGTAATAGTTTTAATCGTCTGGATCAGGTGTTTTTGGGACTGTTGTTTTTTTCATAGCCCTGATAAAGTTTCTTTTTTTTGTACAGTGCTTATTTTGTGGTCTGGATTAAGTTTTTCGAAACTGTTGTTATGTTTTAAGTCTGGATTAGATGTTTTGGGACTGTTGTTCTTTTAGGAGTGTGATTATTTTATCATCTGGACTTAGTTTTAATGGAGGGACTGTTTAAGTTTAAGTCTGGATTAGATTTTTAGGGACTGTGGATATTTTATTGTCTGGATTAAGTTCTTTAGGAACTGTGGTTTTTTAGGGACCGTGGTTATTTAATAAATTGGATTAAGATTTTTAGGGACTGTGGTTATTTGATTGTCTGGATTAAGTGTCTTTCTGTAGGACTGTAGTTATTTCATAGTCTGGATTTACTTTTCTGGGGGAACTGTTATAGTTCTTTATTGTCTGGATTAAGTTTTTAGGGACTGAGGTTATTTTATAGTCTGGATCAGGTGTTTTTGGACTGTCGTTTTATAGGAGCCGTGGTTATTTTATATTCTGTATTTGGAGCTCGTGGTTGTTTTGTGTTGAGCTCAGCCTCTGTTGTTGTCGCCGTGTCGTGAGCGTGCAGCAGGATCAGGGATTTGTCGGCCTGCTGTCGGGGCCTCACACGGGCTTGTGCCGGCCCTGCAGCCGGGGCAGAGATGATTTGTGTGCAGCCTGGGTTTGGTTTTGTTCCTGCTGAGCTCCATTTGAATGAGAATGATTCCAATAGAGTGGCTGAGGCAGAAAGAAAGCAGCACAAAAGGCCTGAGGAGCTGAATTTGGACCGGGGACAAACCAGGAGAGGAGTGAAAAGAAGTGCAGGGCGGACGGCCACAATGGAACAATTCACCTTCTAATCGCTTTGATATATTATACATGCCTGAAGACTCTAAACATTGTGTAATTATTTATAAATGACCGCCCCCCCTCCTGCAGAATAAAGCACAGAAAGACTCTGCAGGTCTCTGCTTCTCCTGGGCCGAGCTGCTCCTGAATCAATGGAATAATGGATGGAAAATGGTATGCCTGTCTCATAAAGATGTCTTTAAAAAACACTTCAGCAAAATTGGCCTGTGTGCACTCACGCTGCACGCTTTAACGCTGAAAGGACGAACAAAAAAGGCAGACTGGAGGAAGAGAAACTGTTCAGTCTGAGGATCTGGATCAGGACTCAGGGTCCAACACTGCAACATCAGGGCAACGTCTGGACAAAAACACCTGTTTCCACCAAGAACCAGATCCTGCTGATGTCGTCTCTAAACTTTTCTCCTTAAGTCTGAATCATGAAGTCGTTCTGAGAGTTTATTCCTCTGCAGTTGCACATCCTTTTCCTCCATCCACCTGTAAATAAAAGTCAGACACATGTTCATTACACAGAGATTGGAGCAAAACTTTTAAGTGTCTTCAGTTCTGAAACTCACTGAGGAAGAGGAGGATGATGATGAAGATCTGTGTCTCAGTTTGGTTTATTTCCTCCTGAAGAGTCTGAATCTGAATCTGCAGGATCTGAACTTTCCTCTTTGTCTTCTCTCTCTCTCTCTGTTGTTGTTGCAGGAGGATGGATGGATGTGAGGGTGAATGATTGAATGAAGGGAGGGATGAATGGATGAAGGGATGGGTGGAAGGATGGGTGAATCTCCGGAGCGTGTCTCCGCCCGGTGGGGGGGTTTGGTGTCCTCCTGACTCCTCTTTCTTTCTTCACTCTTTCTTTTTCATGTTTCTGGTTTAAACTCTGGAGTGGGTTTGGTCTCACAGGAGGGGGGGTCGTTCGCGTGGCCGGCCTCGGGCTCTGATTGGCTGGCTGTGATTAGCGGCACGCTTCAGTGTGCGGGGCGCACACACACCGCGGGCGTCTTTATGTTAATGAGCAGCTCCCGCGGCACGGGGCAGACCTGCCGCACATTCATCCTCCTCATCCTCCTCTCTCTGCGGAGGGGGGGTCAGGGGGNCCCCCCCCACACACACTGTTAGATTATTGTTTAATTTATTTCACTCATGTGTTTCTCATAAAGTTGTATTTTGTACATAAAGAGATTTTTATTCTATTTACTGAAGCAGTTTTCTACAAATAAAGTTTTAACGTTTGTATTAACCCCTGCTGTGCTGGAACTTCTTTACAAACAGATTAGGTTCATGTGGAAAAGAAAATAACATAACAGCTCGTTCACAAAGTGTGTGTGTGTGTGTGTGTGTGTGTGTTTGTGTGTGTGTGTGTGTGTGTGTGTGTGTTTGTGTGTGTGTGTGTGTGTGTGTGTGTGTGTGTGTGTGTGCATGTTCAAACATAAAGTGCATGCTTCAGTTGTTTCAGTCACAGTTTTAAGTCTGATAGTTTTCAGACTCATCCATAAACACATCAGAGGGGGGGGGTCAGATCCTCGTGCACATCCTACACATCATGTCTATGCACGTGCTATTGATGATGTGAGAGGGGGGGGGTTATTTTGCTCATAATAGTCATAGTTATAAAAGTTATAATGGTTGTTGTTGTTGTTGAACTACTTGAGGATCTGAACTCCAAAGTGTGTCACTCTTTTTGTCTCTTGGGTGCGCGCTCCCGCTGCGCGCCCCCGCGGGCTGTATTGTCGTTGTGCGCGGGGCCGTGCGTTAATTGAGCGGATTAACGGCCGCGTGCACCTGCAGCAGACTCCTAACGAGAGTTTGAATCTGACCCTGCTGCTGATGGAGCCAAGTCTGTCATTGAGGGTGGAGGGTGGGGGGGGCTCCTATTGGCTGGAGCCACGCGCATGATGTTTGAGTGTGTGTGTGTATCGGCTATAACTGCCTGTGCATGTGTGTGTGTGCTTGAAAACATAACCAAACATTAATTCTTTCAGTTATTATGCTGAGTATGTATCTCCTCATGGACAGTAGAGTACAGTGGCGTTCACAGAGGGGGGGGGGGCAGTCACCCAAAACAAATGCTGAAGTTCCCTCCTGGTTGGTGAAACCACAATAATCTTGCTCTTTGGTTGTTAAAACATATAAGACTGAACTCCTGGGAGCCAAAATACACTGAAGTGTCATCTCAGAAGCCAAAACACGTGCAAAAGTGCCCTCCTTGGTGGAAAACTTGCACCAAAATGCCCTTTATGGGATCCAAAACAAATGCTCCAAAGCTCTTTTGGAAGCCATAACACACTAAAAGCCCTCTTAGGAGCCAAAACAAATGCTGAAGTGCCCGTCTGGTTAGGGAGCTACACTTATCTGCCTCTTAGGTTGGTTACACCATGACAAAATGTTCACCTGGGGGTAAAAACAAGTTCTAAAGTGTCTTTTTGGGAGCAAAATGACACCAAGGTGCTTTTTCAGGAGCTTGCTGAAGGGCCATCTTGGTGCCAAACTTAAACACAAGTCTCTTCTTTGGCGCCAAAACACATGTATAAGTGCCTTTCTGTTTGGCGAACCACATGAATCTGCCCCTTTGGCTGGTTAAAACTTTATAAACTGTTTTTGGGGTCCAAAACACGCGTTTAAGTGCCCTCCTTGTTTATAAACCACTCTAATCCACAGTTTTGTCTGGTAAAACATGATACACTTGCTTCCTACATTTGCCTCCTAATTATTATTATTCTTGGCGCCCTACTTGCACTTCCACACTTAACACTTTTCTGCATTTACTTGTCTGTTACTATTGTTTTTCCTTTTTGGTTCCCTGTGGATTAATGGACTGATTGGTGCTTAAAGACTCTCGTGGCAGACAGATCGCTCCTGCACCGACCAACTTTGATTTAATTTAAAAGACTCTTTAAACCGAACTATCTTTGCTGTTAACTTCTTTTTGGTTTAAAAAGGACTTTTAACTTCTTTAGGAATCATGAAGGAGCATTTTAGGGCTGTATTTTGTCTTCATTCAGTCTGGTTCTGTGCCGTCAGGTTTAAATGTCATTAAAAACCCGTCGCTGACTTATTCCTTTGCCTCTTGTAAGTGATTTGTTCAGAGTCAGAAGCTGCAGAGACGACATTCTCTGACCAATGAGTGACCGGCAGTCCGTCCACGTCACCTTTTAGTATTGGCTTTACTCGCTTAGAACCAGGATAGAGCAGGTACTAAAAACTGGCGTCTGCCGCGTAGTACCGCGCTCATGGAAACGCAACACAAACCGGGTAGAGGAGAGTAGAGTAGTGCCAAGACGGGTCAGTGGAAAAGGGCCGTTACTCTCCATTTCTGGTATGAGCTCTGGACTGAACATGGTCACTGCTTTTGTGTACGTACAGAGTTTCTTATTATGTCTCTTATTAGGCATTGTGTTGTGTATTATTTCTGCATTTTAGACTTTTATTTGGGTCTTATTGTCATTGTCTACCTTGTTTTTAGTGTGTTCCAGCTGCACGTCAATTTCCTTTGATGGGGCAACAAAGTGATTCTGATTCCTGGGAACCAAAAGATGCTTCGCAAGCCTGCACTGAAGTGTCTTCTGGGAGCTAAAACATATGCTAGAGTGCCCTTCTAGTTGACAAACCACACTTATCTGCGGCTTTGGCTGTTTTTATTATGATTGAATTCCCTTATGCAAACCAAAAATTGTGCATAAGTGCCCTCCTTGGAGCCAAAATATGCAAAAGTGCTCTTTTGGGTGCCAAAACTTGTGTTATTAGTCCTATTTTTCTTTTGCCTCTGCCCTTTAAAATCTCCATGCACGCCACTGGAAAAGCATCATGGGTAGTGAAATGGTTCATGACAACCTGAAAGGCATCAGGCTCATTCCACTTCCTTAATCCAGGCCGTTTCAGAGTCGATCTTTATACGGCCTCCAGGTTTCATCTTTCAGGAAGGAAGGGTTTNGGAGACAGGTCTGGACTGCAGGCAGGTCAGTCTAGTAGCTGCACTCTTCTACTACGGAGCCACGCTGTTGTAACAGGAGCAGAATGTGTCTTGGTTTCATTGTCTTGCTGAAATAATCAGGGACGTCCCTGAAAAAGACAAAGTGTCTTGGATGGCAGCAGATGTTGCTCCAAAACCTGTTTGTACCTTTCAGCATTAATGCTGCCTTCACAGATACTGGGACAGTTACCCATGATGCCATGGGCACGAACACACCCCCATACCATCACAGATGCTGCTTTTGAACTTGACACCACGTCCATGATTTCCAAAAAGAGTTTAAATGTGGACTCGTCAGACCACAGCAGACTTTTCCACTTTGGCGGCGGCGTTTGTGTGTGTTGTTGATGTCTGACTTTGTCTTTGCATGGTAGAGTTTGAACTGTCACTTGTAGATGTAGTGATGAACTGTGTTAACTGACAATGGTTTTCTGAAGTGTTCCTGAGCCCACGTGCTAATATCCTTTACACAATGATGTGGGTTTTTAATGCAGCGCCGCCTGAGGGGTCAAAGGTCACGGCCATTCAATGTTGGTTTTGGGCCTTGCTGCTCACGCGCAGAGATTTCTCCAGATTCTCTGAATCTTTTGATGATATTATGGTCTGTAGATGATGAAATCCATCAATTCCTGCAGTTGGACAAAGTTGAGAAACATTGTTCTTAAACTGTTGGACTATTTGCTCACGCAGTTGTTGACAAAGTGGTGAACCTGGCTCCATCTTTGCTCCTTTTATACCGAATCATGACACTCACCTGTTTCCAATGAACCTGTTCACCAGTGGAATGATCCAAACAGCTGTTTTTTCAGCAATCAGCAACTTTCTCAGTGTTTTTAGTAACATGTTGCCGCATCAAATTCAAAATGAGTGAATGTTTGCTAAGAAACATTTAAGTTTATCAGTTTGAGCAGTGATTATTTTATATTTGTAGTGTATTCGGTGTAATATTGGTTAAACAGGATTTGAAAATCATTGTATTCTTCATTGTAATTAGATTGTAAAACAGGAACAGTAAGAGGTTGTTTGTTCATCTTTGCCCTCTGAGGTAACGATTTGTTATTGGACATTTGTTCTGATCTCATCACAACAACCGTCCTTCGCTCACCTGTGTTTACCTGCCCCCCCCCACCCCCCTCCCCTTCCTCCTGCTGTCACTCAAACAGACTGTGATACTTAAGCGACCAATTAGAGAGGAGCTAAGCCTCTGTTTTATCAACAGGTCATTAACCCGCAGGGACACGCCTGCCTCTTACTGACAGGGAAGATCCGGCTCCTGACGGACCACAATCCCCCCCGCCCCGGGTCCAGGTAAAGGTGTGCAGGGACAAACCAGGACCATCAGGGGTCTAAGGATCAGCTCTTCATCCTGTAGTCACAAGTTTAAAACCTCACAAAACCTGAACCTGCAGCTCCTCAAAGGTGTCAGGTTTGACCAGACCCAAAAGATTCTGGACCAGGATCCTGCAGGTTTTTGGATCAGGTTCTGGACCGGGATCCTGTAGGTCTTGAAGGCAGACCTGGTCCTGGTTCCTGCAGGTCTGAGGTGGTTTCTTGTCCTGGTTGATGAGTGTGTGCTCTCTGCAGCTCTTTGTAAATTCCTGTTCATTGTTCTCAATTTGTAAACCCACTTTATGTCCTTTGTGTGAGAAGACTAAAGATCTCCACACTGACCCCCCCCCCCTCTTCTCCTCCACCCCTCCCTCCTCACCCCTCCTCACCCCCTCCCCACCTCCCACTTCTCCTCCTCTCTCCCTGATCCTCTGACCCTCATCATATCTTCACAGAGATAACACTCCTCTTTTTTTTTTTCAGAGTTTTATTGAGAATGAGAGGTCAGTGTGTGTGT
>RPOG01000961.1:13609-71463 GCA_008086565.1 Thalassoma bifasciatum | reverse complement strand
AGGAAAGGAGACAGGAAGGAGTGAAGGAGGCAGGAAAGGAGACAGGAGGAAGTGAAGGAGACTAGGAAAGGAGACAGGAAGAGGTAAAGGAGACTTGGAAAGGAGACAGGAAGGAGTGAAGGAGACTTGGAAAGGAGACAGGAGGAAGTGAAAGAGACTAGGAAAGGAAACAGGAAGGAGTGAAGGAGTCAGGAAAGGAGACAGGAAGGAGTGAAGGAGGCAGGAAAGGAGACAGGAGGAAGTGAAGGAGACTAGGAAAGGAGACAGGAAGAGGTAAAGGAGACTTGGAAAGGAGACAGGAAGGAGTGAAGGAGACTTGGAAAGGAGACAGGAGGAAGTGAAAGAGACTAGGAAAGGAAACAGGAAGGAGTGAAGGAGTCAGGAAAGGAGACAGGAAGGAGTGAAGGAGACTAGGAAAGAAGACAGGAAGAAGTGAAGGAGACTCAGAAAGGAGACAGGAAGGAGTAAAGGAGACTAGGAAAGGAGACAGGAAGAAGTGAAGGAGACTAGGAAAGGAGACAGGAAGGAGTGAAGAAGGCAGGAAAGGAGACAGGAGGAAGTGAAGGAGACTAGGAAAGGAGACAGGAAGAAGTGAAAGAGACTAGAAAAGGAGACAGGAAGAAGTAAAGGAACCTGGGAAAAGAGACAGGAAGAAGTGAAGGAGACTAGGAAAGGAGACAGTAAGGAGTGAAGGAGACTAGGAAAGGAGACAGGAAGATGTGAAGGACACTAGGAAAGGAAACAGGAAGAAGTGAAGGAGACTAGGAAAGGAGACAGGAGGAAGTGAAGGAGACTAGGAAAGGAAACAGGAGGAAGTGAAGGAGACTAGGAAAGGAGACAGGAGGAGGTGAAGGAGACTAGGAAAGGAGACAGGACAGAAGATCAGGGAAGAGGCAGGATGAAGTGATTGAAAGGAAAGGAGTCATTAAAGGAAACAGTTACTGGGACAAAAAGACAGAATAAGAAACAGAATGTGAGGTAAAAAAAGAAAGAAGACAAAGGGGCAGGAAAGGAAAGAAAATGAGACAGGGTGCAGGAAAGGAGACAAGGAGTAGGAAAGGTAACAGGAAGAATGGAAGGAAACAGGGAAGGAGTCATTGAAAGAGACAGGTAAAGGAACAAATAGAATAGGAAATAGGATGCAAGCAATAAAAAAGGAAGACAAGAAGGACACAAGAAAGAAGACAAAGCAAGAAAGGAGTCGGGTAATGGAAGGGGTAGAAAAGAAGACAAGTAAGGAGACAGGGAGAGAGACAGGGCACAAGAAAAGACATGAATAAAGGAAGGAAACAGAGAAGGAGACAGGGAAGGAGATAGGATCAGAGGCAGGGAGCAGGTAAGGAAACAGGCAGCAAGAAAGGAGACAAAGAGTAGGAACAGTGACAGGAAAGAAGACATGTAGGGGAAAGGGTGAAGGAAAGGAGACAGGAAATAGAATAGGAAACAGGATGCAAGGAAGAAAAAAGGAAGACAAGGAGCAGGAAAAGAGACAAGAAAGAAGACAAGAAAGGAGTCATTTATAGGAAACGGTTCAAGGGGCAAAAAGACAGAATTGGAAATAGGATGGGAGGAAAAAGAAAAAAGAAGACAAGGGAGCAAAAGAGGACGCTGGGATGGAGGCAGAGAAAAGGAGTCAAGGAGTAAGAAGAAAGTCTGGAAAGAAGATGGAAGAAGGAAAGGAGTCAGGAAAGTAGACAGGGAGACAGGGAAGGAGATTGGAAGGGAAGTAGGATGAAGAAGGTAGGAGACATGAAGAAGGAAAGGAGACAAGGAGAAGGAAAGGAGGGAATAAAGGTGACGGAGGAAGCTGGAAATGAGAGTTGAAAGGAGGCAGTAAAGGAGAGAAGAAAAGAGAGAGGAAAGGTTGGAGAGGTTGAAAGAGGAGGAGAGTTGGCCTGAGGCGGACTGACCTCCCACACTGAGAGGATGTGTTGTCTTCATTTGTAGAGGACACACACACACACACACACACACACACACACACACACTCACTCACTCACTCACACAGGGTTGTGGATGAACACACACTCTTACAGATGCTCTTTCACACCAACGCACACTCGCTGACCCACGCTTGCCCACGTGAACTCATAGAACTCATGTGTGTGTGTGTGTGTGTGTGTGTGTGTGTGTGTGTGTGTGTGTGTGTGTGTGTGTGTGTTTCAGCATTTCAGGTCTCATGTCTCTGCAGACTCTCACTCAATCCTGGATCCAATCTCTGATCAAGAATAAACTCTGATTTGATCCAGAGAACAGGTTTGCTCCCATCAGCAGCACCTGGATCAGAGGTGTGTGTGTGTGTGTGTGTGTGTGTGTGTGTGTGTTCACCTGTGGATCAGCTGATCGAGAGAGAGAGAGAGAGAGAGAGGGAGAGAGAGAGACAATGATCTGCAGGTGAAAATCAGACCCAAGATCAAGAATCAAACTTTCTTTAGGAGGTGTGTCAGTGTGTGATGAGTCTGCAGCAGCATGATACTAATCTGTGTGTATGAGAGTGTGTGTGTGTGTGTGAGTGTGTACCTCTGTGTGTGTGTGTGTGTGTGTGTGTGAGAGGTGAGCAGGTCGACAGGTAGAAGTGGACGTTGAAGGACTCTTAAAGCAGAGTGAAGAGCGCTCTAATGACCAGAGAGTGCAGCTGAGAGGAGGAGGCTTACACGCTCTGTCACCTTCAACACACACACACACACCGCACACACACACACACACACACACACACACACACACACACACACACAGCCCTGGGGCATGCAAAGGGGGGGTGTTTGAAGGGTTGTGGGGGCAGTTAGTTTCTCTTTAAGGGCCCACAGAGGCAGAACAGAGTCACAGGAAAGTGTCAATCAAGAGAGCAGCCAAGCAACATGAACACACACACACACACACACACACACACACACACACACACGTTAAATCTGAGCTGAATCAGTTTCAGTCTGAATCTGAAGCTCACTTAAAGATTTGAACTTTCTCTGACAGGCTGACGGATCAGAAACACCTCTGATTAAAAAACGTGTTTCATATTAGAATTAACTGCAGTTCCTCGACTGTCCACTAGAGTCTGTTTTTATAAGTCAGTATTTCAGCTACTTTCGCTCCTTGAGTTTTCAAAGCACCCAGGAACTCAGCATTCTGGACATATACATAATATAAGTAGACGCCTCATAAGCTGATACCTAGTTTGACTTATTACAAATGTCACAGATGCAGTTATGATACAGGAGGCTGTTACTGTAATTTGAGGGTTTTCAAACATCCTCTTTTGCCCGGACATGTCTTCTTTTATTTGCAAAAGAATTATGTAAAATTCCCCCAAATGTCCAGGTTTTTCTCAGCTTATTCTACAGAACATTAAAATAAATAATAAAGCAAAGCTGCACTGGGCTACACAGGCATTATTCTGATGCACCAACCTCAGTCAAAGTTATGAGATAAGAAGTCAATTCTTTTCAATAAAAAGGTCAAAATTTTGGAAAAAAAAAAAGGAAAGCAGACATAAATGTGTGATAAATAGTCAAAATTTTGAGACAAGTCAACTCCCCTTGATTCAGGATTTATACAATTCCTTTTTTGGGTATCCAAATTAAATTTTGACTAGGCAAAATTCATTGTAGATGTATGTAAATAGAAGTTTGATTAGTTAAGTAAATTTGAATTCAAATCTCAAATATCCAGAATTCATTTGGAGATATCTGTAATTCACAGTTTGGATATCTGAAATAACTTAGTAGATATCTTGAATAAAAAAAACCCATACAAATGAATGGCAAAAGTGAAGTATATTCACATAGTCAAAATGAGGTTGTAGAAATCTGAAGTGACACTCGTGGATCGACTTTTTTTTTTTTCACTCTCACATATAACATCATATGAGACCAAGTCAGTGATGTGAAACAAAAAGTACAAATATATATATAAAGTCAACATAATACTGTTTTTTTGTATGTTAAGAATGTACATCAAATAAACATAATACCTTGCAATACTACACTGCAAAAACTGAAATCTAGGCAAGTCATTATGTCTTATTTTTGGCAAATTTCTCTTACTATTCTTGATTTGAGCCACATTTACTAGACAAGGTCATAAAAATGTCTCATTTCAAGTTTTTTAAAGACAAAAATGAGGCATCAATTGCTTGTAACAAGTAAAAAAAAAAATCTGCCAATGGGATAAGATAAAAGATTCTTGTTTTAAGACATCTTTCTAATTTCAAGAAACTTCCCGGGCGAATTCGTCTTATCCCATTGGCAGATTTTTTTTTACTTGTTACAAGCAATTTACACCTCATTTTTGTCTTAAAAAAAACTTGAAATAAGACATTTTTATGACCTGGTCTGGTGAATGTGGCTCAAATTAAGAACAATAAGACAATTTTTACTACAAATAAGACAGAATGACTTGCTTAGATTTTCGTTTTTGCAGTGTACTGAAAGCAAAAAGGTTTAACAAATAGACCAAGAAGAAAATACACATATATAGACATATTCACTTAATGTCAAGGCCTCATTTCATCACTTAAAAAAATAAACTAAAGCAAAACAATTTCAACAACCCAAATAATTCATAGTATCAGGTAATTTGTGACCATGCTTCACCATTTTCAACAGTAATAATGCAAAATGTATTAACGGATATCTGAAATGTTCGTTTTTACAAGGTGAAACTGAATTGCAGCTATCTGGAATTAAAATCCAACTATCCAAAATTTAATCAGATCAGTCAGAAATACGTTGTTGATATCTTGAATGTTAATTTCGGATTGTCAAACTTAGCTTTTAAATGTTCAAATCGCTGGCCATACTTAACTTTGACCGTGTTCAGGATCAACAATGTTTGAACTTCCTGTTTGTCAGAGAGAGAGAGTCAGACACTGAACAGTGAACAAAACCAACAAACACTCTGAGAATCACACACACACACACACACACACACACACACACACACACACCAGATACAGATCAGGAAACTGAGCCCGAGCTGCTTCTTCAGGTAAACAGATGGAGTCTCTGCCCTCTGCTCTCTCTGCTCTACAAGATAACCTCTGACTCCTCCCCCCTCCTCACCTCCTCCTCCTCCCTCCCCGAGCCACTGGCTGCACCTGTAAACCCCCCCCCTCACCCCCCTCACCCCCTGCACCCTCTTACCCTTTCACCCCGAGGGCAGAGTAGAGTTTCATCCTGTTCACCCTGAGCAGACCTCTGGTTCACGCTAATTGGTTTATTCATGTCATTGTATTGAATTCAGTCGTTCAGATCAAAAGTTCAAAACCACAGTTAAAAAAAAAACTTAAAAACCCTGAAATAAAAATAAAAGTTCTTGTTGTTCACTTCACAAATTAGTTTGTTCATGTTTGATGTGAGTGTTTCCAGGAGGTTTGTGTGAACGTTGATCCAAGTGGTGAAGACGCTTCATGTTTGTCGTCCACTGTCTGAAACTGATGTCCATTTTT
Source organism: Thalassoma bifasciatum (assembly GCA_008086565.1). NCBI lineage: Eukaryota > Metazoa > Chordata > Actinopteri > Labriformes > Labridae > Thalassoma > Thalassoma bifasciatum. The sequence continues at coordinate 66,017 of RPOG01000961.1, read as the reverse complement.
GTAAACTTCACTCAAAAAAATCTGCCAATGGGATAAGACAAATTCGTCCGGGAAGTTTCTTGAAATTAAAAAGATGTCTTAAAACAAGAATCTTTTATCTTATCCTATTGGCAGAATTTTTTTTACTTGTTACAAGCAATTTACACCTCATTTTTTTCTTTAAAAAACTTGAAATGAGACATTTTTATGACCTTGTCTAGTAAATGTGGCTCAAATCAAGAATATTAAGACAAATTTGACTAAAAGTAAGACATAATGACTTGCTTAGATTTCAGTTTTTGCAGTGTAGGTTGTAGGTTTACTGTGGATGAACTCGGCCTTTCCCCCGTTTTAATCTGCTGTTACACTTTTTTTGAAAAATGAAAGTGATTTTTCTGAAGTCTGTACAATTTTGCTCTGTCGTTGTTTCCGTTATGACTAGAATTGTGCACAAGTTGAGTAAAATCCCCTGAGATTCAGTTTGTGTAACAGTGTAGAAGAAAGGAGGACAGTAACCAGCGGTAACCATGGATACCACAAACATCTTTTGAGCTGAACTGTCATTTTGATTTGGTGTTACTGTTGTTACTGATGTTGTCAACAGGTGAAGGCCAATGGCGTCTAAACTTTGATATCTGAAATTATGAAAACTCAAGCGATATTTAGGTTTTGCCCAGTTCTACGTGTAATAGGAACACAGCTATTGATGTGCCTGATTCTTTCTTAACATTTAATATTTATTGTTTTTAACCTACCTATGAGTGATTCTATAATTAAGGGTACATTTCACGTCCATGTGACAAACTTATCAATTTTTCAAAATATTGATTTCAAGTAATGACCAATTTTACATTGTCTCATTTTGGTGATATTTCACTTTCTTTCAACACAGAAAGTTAACACCTTCCATCATTAATTCAGCAAAAAATGCAAATTGTGTATTTGAATTTGCAGTTTTGATGCTGTCGGATTTCTTAAATGTCAAGTTTGCCCTTCAAAATTAATACTAAAATATCTGTTTTTTTCTATTATTTTCTGCATTATTTGTTCAAAGTACTCACTAAAATAAGACAAAGCTGTTTAACAAATTATTCAAATATTTAATATCCACAAAATTATTCACTTTGTTTGTGTCCGAGAAATCAGTGTCAACCGTGTTACCCAAATGAAAAAACCCCATAAATCAGCAACAGTTTGTTTTTAAAGTCACACGACTCAAACTATATGAGGTCACAGCCTTTTTGGTGGGAACTTTGGAGAAAGTTTGATATTTTTCAACTCCTCCTCATCAATATTTCATCAAAATGTTTGTCAGTGAGTGGTGCGATTTAATTGTTCGTCAACTGTGTTATCGACATTTTCTTGCTTAATTACTGCTTGATGTTAAAAAGACCAAAATGTAAAGAACATACACAGAAATATGAGCTGATTGAGGTCAAGTGGTGACATTTACAAGGTTTATAATCAGCATAAGGGACAAAAAAAGGAGAAAATGTCAACCGTGTTACTGTGTTTGTCAACTGTGTTACTGTGTGTTTTTGTGCCATAATTCTCTTAAATGTTGAGTTATCTGTGATTTAAATGATACAGGACATTTCAAGAGAGCTGAGTCCAATGTAATAGTGTTGAGTTACTCTGAATTCAGTTTAATATGAATTTATATTGAAAAAAAAAGTCACAACTTGATGAACCGTTAATTTTCTTTTTAACAATTGAAATATTTAATGATTCTTTATATATTAAGCATGCTTTTTAATGAATTTGGTACATTCCAGGTATAAACTATTGAAACACATGGAATATTAATCAATAATAGCACATGATTTTTTCACTTTTTGGCACCTGAAATGTTCCCTTAATTATAGAATCACTCAGTATTTATATTTCTTGGTTGTGTTTTTGTCAGGTTGTGTTGCACTGTTTTATATTTTTTATCAGTCGAATCTTTTGTGTCCACTGCTGTAAAACAAATTTCCTTTCTAGTGTTTCTGATCTATGTTTTGTTGCAGGAGTTTCATAGATGATTTTATTCTTCCAGGATGATGTGGCTTACACGCTATCACACACCTGGGATAAAGTCCTAAAACTGTGAGACGCCGTCACATGACTTTACTGAGGGTGTGTGGAGTCCAAACATGTTGAGGTAAGACAGAAATCACTCTGCTGTGAGAAGAAGTTGTGTATTAAATGAAACAGTGTCGGCCTGGTGTCGTGCTGACAGCTGATTGGTCGGTTTCCCTCCGGCAGAAACCAGAGTCAGAGTCTGATGATCTCTTCGTTTTTACAGCCTGTAGAAACAGAAACACTTGTACCTGTGTCTTTGTCTCAGGGGGGTGTTTTGTGGGGGGGGGTCAGCAGTTATGAGGGTTTAATCAGGGCCACAGAGGTCACCCCCCCCCCTTCCTTCAGTCTACCCATTATTACCATGAAATTCTAAATGTCCACACACACAGCTCTGAGCAGAGTCATCCAGAGGGCGAGGGGCTCCTGACTGTGACCCCCCATCACTCCCCCTCCTCTCCTCCTCCCCCCATTCAAACCTCAACCCCCCCCCCACCACACTCTCTGTCACTCACTCACACACTCGCAGAGTTTTAGGGTTCAGCTCGTCGTGTCCTGGCTGAACCTCTGACCTCCAACACTTCCAAAAGACTGAAGCAATTTCCAGAGCAATAAACGGTTTCTACGGCAACGGAGGCTGACGCCGTCACAATGTGGCTCCTGCTCACAGTTACAACAGCGGGGGAGGAGAGTGGAGGAGACGCAGGCCTGGTCCACTCCTCTCACAGCGAAGGTGAACTCAGACTCAGTCCACACACAGTGAAATACGTCAGTTTTTACTAAACTTTATACTTTATTCCAAACCCACTGGTCCATTCAAATACACAAAAACATACAAAAACATTGAGTAAAATCACAACTCAGATGGACATGAATTAAAACATAAAGAGACATTTGTACCAATGTTTCAAGTAACAGGATGAAAACCTTGTGTCGCTAATTGTGAGCTGAGAAAGTGACATTATTTCATCTTCTGAACCAACTTATTGACCCTTGAATTTGTACATAAATCCAGTGTTATCATGTTTTCTTCATTGGTTTGGCCCTTTTTAAAAAAAAACTGAAATTACATTCTCAAAATAACATGAACAAACATCCAAACTACTTGGCGATTGTTCATAACATGATTGAATTTCTCATCAAATCTTCAAATTGCAAATGTCTCAGTCCGTATTGTCAAATAATTAAGTACAGGTTATTTACAGTTAGCAAAGTTTTGAAGTGAATAGATGTTGTTGAACAAAACTTATAGTTGATTCTCAGTCTGATAGTTCTTCTCTCCAAAACATTTCAGCATCATCTTATTGTAAAAGTCATCACATGCACAACAGTCTGTTCAACTCTCAAACTTAGTCAAAAACACAAAACCATTAATACCATCTATGAATCTCTTACGACATTCGCTAAATCGATTAATTAACCGCCTTTAGCTTTGATTACAGCACACATTCACAGTGGCATTGTTTCGATGAGCTTCTGCAGTCTCCCAAGATTTGTTTCCATCCAGTGTTGCATTACAGATTTTCTGAGTATCTTTGGTGCATTTCTCTGAACAAAATGAACATTGTAGCAGCAGTTTTAATTTGAGCCACATTCACCAGACCAGGTCATAAAAATGTCTTATTTCATGTTTTTAAGACAAAAATGAGGTGTATATCACTTGTAACAAGTAAAAAAAAATCTGCCAATGGGATAAGACGAATTTGCCTGGGAAGTTTCTTGAAATTAGAAAGATGTCTTAAAACAAGAATCTTTTATCTTATCCCATTGGCAGATTTTTTTTTTGACTTGTTACAAGCAATTGATGCCTCATTTTTGTCTTTAAAAAACTTGAAATGAGACATTTTTATGACCTTGTCTAGTAAATGTGGCTCAAATCAAGAATAGTAAGAGAAATTTGACTAAAAATAAGACATAATGACTTGCTTAGATTTCAGTTTTTGCAGTGTTGGAACTCCTGCCTCCTGGAAGAGATCAAGCTGTGGTTCAGGTGTGATAGTGATGAAGTCTGATAGTGGCCTCTACACTGCAAAATCAGAAATCCAAGCAAGTCATTATGTCTTATTTGTAGTAAAAATTGTCTTATTGTTCTTAATTTGGGCCACATTCACCAGACCAGGTCATAAAAATGTCTTATTTCAAGTTTTTTTAAGACAAAAATGAGGTATAAATTACTTGTTACAAGTCAAAAATAATCTGCCAATGGGATAAGAGATTTTTTTTGACTTGTTACAAGCAATTTACACCTTATTTTTGTCTTTAAAAAACTTGAAATGAGACATTTTTATGACCTTGTCTAGTAAATGTGGCTCAAATCAAGAATAGTAAGAGAAATTTGACNACCAGACTCCTCCTTGGCCTCCTTCTCCTCCCTGCACCTCCTGCTGGGCCTCCTCAGGGCTGCAGACTGAATAATGGGCCTCCTTCTCCCGATCTGGTCGTAAAGCCTTCAGGAGGATCTGGATCCTGCGTGGAGGAAAGTATAAATCAGACATTTTGCTCGGCGCGCACAAAGCCGGCGAGGAGGGCGAAGAGGGCGAGGAGGCCGAGGGGAGCAGCGTGATGTAAAATAGTTAAAAGCTTATTAGAAGCGCTGAAAGGCAGAGTGATTTCCACTTTGTTTCGGAACACCCTGAGCTCATCCTTTCAAGTGATTGTGAAGGGGGCAATTCAGATCTCTTTGGGCCGAATGAATGAGTCCCCTCTTAAAGCTCCTTTAGAGGCTGAAACTCCCCACAGGCGTCTGCCCTTTAGCTCCATTACTGATTTACCCCGAGCCTTCAGCTGCAGCCTTCTGCTGCCATTGTTCTGCTGCAGCCAGCCTGCACCTGACCACACGGCCGTACACACACACACACACATGCTCACACACTTTATTTCTGCCCGTGGAGGCAGAATGAAACGTGATGCTGCTTTTCTGCAGCAGATTCACTCAAATCCCCCCTGTTCGTGTGTGTGTGAGTGTGAGTGTGTGTGAGTGTGTGTGTGTGTGTGGGGGGGGGTGAGGCTCAGGCTGCAGGATTGTAAAATCAGAGTGATTGATTCCTGGAGGAGGGGGTTGGTGCTGTTAAACATGGAGGCTCTGAATGAGGCGGGTCTCTGGATAGAAAAGGTGGAGGCCTGATCCCCTCTCTCTTTTCTTTCTCTTCCTTTCTTTCTCTTATTCTTTATTTTGTCCCTCTAACCCCTCCTCCTCCCCCTTCCTCCCCCCTCCCACCCCCCCATCGGCCCTCCCATTCAGATAAAGGGCTGAAAAAAATTCCAAGTGGGCCTATTGGTGCTGTACTTAGATTAATTAGGCTCTCCTTTAGAGCCCATTCAGGCCCTCTCTCGAGCGGGGGTCCGGCCCCCTCCCTGTGTAAAGTTTTGGGACACATTTGCATTTGTTTGTGTGGTTTGGTGCTGCAGCGAGGCCGAGGAGCGGGGGCACAAAGGAGAGCAGGGAAAATATTCTTTTAATGGCTTTTTCACTGCTTCACGCTGTTTTCTTTAACTCCTTTCAGCCTAACAGCTCTCAGAGACACAGACGAGAGGCTGAGAGGCTGAAATCAGATCTGAGTTTACTCACACACACACACACTCCTGTGTTCGTGTGTGTGTGTGTGTGTGTGTGTGTAAGTGTATGAAAGGGAGGGGTCCTGTGCATGTGCAGCCATGCATCAACAACATTTCGCTGCAGCTTCGAGTGTCTCCACGATCGAATCAAACCCAGAAATGAAACAGAGAAACTTCACTTGTGCTGCACACACACACACACACACACACACACACACACACACACACACACACACACACACACCTGCTGTCAGCTCAGTGTGTGTGTTCAGTTAGTTATTTTAGTTAGTGGAAGGATGAGTGTGTTTCAGACTGAATCAAAGCAAAGCATTCTGGGAGCAAAGTGACCTGCAGGTGAAGGAGGAAAGAAATTATTTGAAACTAAAATCAAACACCTCAACCTCCCAAAAAGTCTCTTCCTCCTCTTCCTCCTCTTCCTCCTCCTCCTCCTCTTCCTCATCTTCCTCCTCTTCCTCCCCCCTCCCTCCTTGTAGAGGTCAGAGGTCAGCTCAACAACTGGCAGCGGTCGTGCTCCTTTGACCTGGAGCTTCTGCTGATGAGATCTGGTTTCAGAGTCCAGACCCTCATCTTCATCACTACAAGTGCCAAAGTTAATCATATTTATGACCCTCATTATCATCATAACAACGACCATCATCTTCCTCACTACAGAGACCCTGATCTTCATCACTACAAACCTCCATCTTCTCTACACTGAGCTCTTATCTTCATCATTTTGAGCCCTCATCGTCCTAATTTAACCCTCATCCTCATCATCCTCAGTACAGAGCATTTTCATCTCTAAAGACCCTCATCTTCATCACTACTGATCCTCATCTTCATCACTACAGCAACCCAGATCTTCATCATAACAAACCTTCATTTTTGTCACTCTGAGCTCTCATCTTCATCATTTCAAGCCTTCATCGTTCTAATTAAACCCTCATCCTCATCTTCGTCATTACTGACCATTATCTTCGTCACTACAGACCCTCATCTTCATCACTACAGACCCTTATCTTTAGCACTACAGACCCTCATCTTTATCACTACAGACCATCATCTTTATCACTACAGACCCTCATCTTTATCACTACAGACCCTCATCTTCATCACTACTGACCATCATCAACATCACTACAGACCCTCATCTTCATCACTACTGACCATCATCAACATCACTACAGACCCTTGTCTTTATCTCTACAGACCCTCATCTTCATCACTACAGACCCTCATCTTCATCACTACGGACCCTTATCTTCATCACTACAGATCCTCATCTTCATCACTAAAAAACATCATCTTCATCACTATAGAGCCTCATCTTCATCACTACAGACCCTCATCTTCATCACTACATCCCCCTTACCTTCATCATTTCAAGCCCTCATCTTCATCACTACAGACCCTCATCTTAATCACTACAGACCATCATCTTCATCACTAAAAAACATCATCTTCATCACTACAGACCCTTATCTTCATCACTACAGACCCTCATCTTCATCACTACAGAGCCTCATCTTCATCACTACAGACCCTTATCTTCATCACTACAGAGCCTCATCTTCATCACTACAGACCCTCATCTTCATCACTACGGACTCTTATCTTCATCACTACAGACCTTAACCTTTTCCACTTCAGACCATCATCTTCTTCATTGCAGATCTTCATCATCGTAGTACATCCCTACAGATCCTCATCTTCATCTCTAGAGACTTTCATCCTCATACCCACGATGACCCTCGTCTTCATCACTTACAGAGCATCATCTTCATCACTGAAAGCCCTCATGTTCATCAGTATAGATCCTCAAGTGTGTGACAACAACAACCCTCATCTTCCTCACTATACACCTCATTTTTATCACAAGGATCTCTCAGCTTTATAACTACAAACCCTCATCTTCATCCCCAGTTTTATCACTTCACTTCAGTCTCTCATCTTCATTCTTCCTCAAAGCAGACCCTCATCTTCCTCTGCCATTACTATAGATCTCCATCTTCATCCCTGATCAAAAGAGAGGCTCACCCTCATACTTATCTGCAGTCTCAATTTTATCTTAACAGTTCATCATCATCTTCCTCACAGCAGACCCTCATCTTCATCACTACAGTCCCTAAACTTCATCTTTCCTCACCCCAGACCCTCATCTTCATCCCTCTAGATCCTTATCTGTATCTGCCCTGGGGGGCAGGTCTGACCCGTCCCCCCTGAGCTCAGGGATCAGGTGTGGAGGGGGGCGTGGCGTGGTGAGGCCAGCAGGGAGCTGAAGTGTGCCGCCTGGCAGCTAAAAGCCCGACCCTGAATGAGCAGGCAGGAGATCTGGCAAAGCTCCTTGCAAAATCCCATTAGGTCCCCTTTTTGGAGGTCTTTCCGTGAACAACTCAGGTGGGAGGGTAGTCTGGGGGGGTAGTCTCGGGGGGGCGGGGGCCGCTGTAGAGACAGAGAAACACGCCGAGCAGAGAGAGTCTAAAATAGTGTAATCAAGGTGACCCTACTGAAAACCGCCTGAGACTGCAAGTTTTGTGAGGCCAGCAGGCGGAGCTGGGGGGGGGGGGCAAAGGCCAGAGCAGGAGAGACACGACTGTGAGGGGGGGACAGAGGGGGGAGACAGAGGGGGAGACAGAGGGGGAGGCAGAGGGGGAGACAATAATGACTTGAATCAACAGTTTCCTGTCTAAGTGCCGACTCTCTCCATCATCTATGAACCTCTGAGCGGTCAGTGTTCAGTGTACAACTCTGATTCCTATGAATATGAACGATAAACTTTTCTTTTGGCAGCAACAAGTTCCTAAAAAGCTTGGACAGGTTCATGTTTCCTACTGTGTTACATCACTTTTCCTTTAACAACACTCGTTCAGTGTTTGTGAACTGAGGAAACTGATTGTTGAAGCTTTGGAGCTGGAATTCTTTCACATTCTTGTTCATGAACAACTTCCGGGGTCTCTGTTGTTGTATTTTGCGCTTCACACATTTTCAATAGGAGACAGGTCTGGACTGCAGGCAGGTCAGTGTAGTAGCTGCACTCTTCTACTACGGAGCCACGCTGTTGTAACAGGAGCAGAATGTGTTTTGGTTTCATTGTCTTGCTGAAATAATCAGGGACGTCCCTGAAAAAGACAAAGTGTCTTGGATGGCAGCAGATGTTGCTCCAAAACCTGTTTGTACCTTTCAGCATTAATGCTGCCTTCACTGATACTGGGACAGTTACCCATGATGCCATGGGCACGAACACACCCCCATACCATCACAGATGCTGCTTATAAAATGTGAAACACAGCAGACTTTTCCACTTTGCTTCAATCCATCTCAGATGATCTCGGGCCCAGAGAAGCCGGCGGCGGCGTTTGTGTGTGTTGTTGATGTCTGACTTTGTCTTTGCATGGTAGAGATGGAACTGTCACTTGTAGATGTAGTGATGAACTGTGTTAACTGACAATGGTTTTCTGAAGTGTTCCTGAGCCCACGTGCTAATATACTTTACACAATGATGTGGGTTAAATTACGTCGCGGCGGACTCCCCAGTTTCCAGTGCCGGTAAGTTACAACCAAAACCCGGAACGACGAATGCACGTCTCTAAAGAGGTCTAAGAGACTTAGAAAACTACTATAATACCAGACATCTACTACTTTAGGTAGTTAAGGACGTCAACCTGTTTCAACTCTTTGTAACAACTTAAACTGTTGGACTATTTGCTGACGCAGTTGTTGACAAAGTGGTGAAACTGGCCCCATCTTTACTTGAAGGACTGAGCCTTTTGGGGATGCTCCTGAGTGAATGAGTGAATGTTTGCAAGAACACAATAAAGTTTAACAGTTCAAACAATTAATATCTTGTTTTTATAGTGCATTTAATTGAATGTAGGTTAAACTGGATTTGCAAACCACTGTATTCTTGTGCTTCATATTGATGTTTTACTCAACTCCTCAACCTCACTGGAATTTGGGTTTTAATATGATCTGGCATTTTATTTTGAAGATACACAGGATGTTGTGGACTCAAACTTCCTGTCCCACTAGATCCGCTGTTGTGGAGACAACAACAAATGACAAAAAACAACAACATGAATGTGCGATGAAGTGCTGAGAGACTCTTCTTGGTGAAGGTGTTTTGGGTGTTTTTGCAGGTTCCTCTTCCCTTCAGAGCTGCTGTCACTAATTGGCAGTGTGAACACACACACAGACACACACTCACACACTCACGCACTCAGGGTGGTTGGTTGTGGCCCCTCCCTCACAGATATGTAACTGGAGCTGCTGTATTATTATTAGACCTGTTGTTTGAGTCCAGCCCCTTGGTGCCACCTTCAGACCTGCTTCTTTGTGTGGACGCTCTAAGGCCGACATTATGTGGAGGAGCTGGCCCCGCCCTCTGCCCCCCCCCTCGGTCTCTGGGAACCTGCTCGTAATGGGCTCTGCCTGTTTCACACAGTAGCAGCGGCTCAGGAGCTGGTCAGGTTGCTGTGGTCACCTGGAGCCGGTACCACCCAGCGGGACGCGCTCTTTCATCCTTTGTAGTGTTGCGCAGGAAGGGGAGGGGCTTTTATTTCTCTGTGCAGATGGTAGAGACCTTCAGTTCTCAAACGCACCCCTTAACTGCCCCCATCAACCCCCCAAACTCAAGATCAGGTCCAGGATATACCTTCAGGTCTTCATCCTGTGTTGGACTTTACCTCGGCTCACCTCTACGGCTCACAGGCTCCGTGTGCAGTTTCCAAAAGTAATATGGGAGGTCGAGCCTTTAGGTATCACTTTTCTATGGAATCATGTACAGGTTGAAGTCTGGGGGGGGGCAGACACCTCCTCTTTACCAGGAGCAGACCCAAAACTTTCATTTTTGATAAAGCTTATAGTTAAAACTTAGTTATGCTGCTGTAGATCCAGACTGTCGTGGGGAAACTGACTCTCTAGGCTCCTGCTTCACTTTCTGCTCACAGTCATTGTGTCTTATTTTTAGTCAAATTTGTCTTACTGTTCTTGATTTGAGCCACATTTACTAGACAAGGTCATAAAAATGTCTTATTTCAAGTTTTTTAAAGACAAAAATGAGGCATCAATTGCTTGTAACAAGTAAAAAAAAAACTGCCAATGGGATAAGATAAAAGATTCTTGTTTTAAGACATCTTTCTAATTTCAAGAAACTTCCTGGGCGAATTCGTCTTATCCCATTGGCAGATATTTTTTGACTTGTTACAAGCAATTTACACCTCATTTTTGACTTAAAAAACCTTGAAATAAGACATTTTTATGACCTGGTCTGGTGAATGTGGCTCAAATTAAGAACAATAAGACAATTTTTGCTACAAATAAGACAGAATGACTTGCTCAGATTTCCGTTTTTGCAGTGTGTTTGACTGTTTCACGTTCTGGAGTTGAAGACATTCGCTGATTCTCTTTGGATTTGGCGTTCGACTTCGGCCTATAAAAGGGCAGGGAGCTCCACAAGAAAAAGAATTAAGTCTAACTTTTCCTCTTCAGAGATTTTACTGATGCAGTTTCTGTTCGTTGGTTTTGGTTTTGACACGAGTCCCTCCTCCTCCTCCTCCTCCTCCTCCTCCTCTCTAACCTGGACCTCCTCTCGTCCTGCATCCGTCAGTAAAACCTTTGACACACTTGAAGCTCCTCAGTGTCTCAGTGAGGAGTTAACAAGCTCCCCCCTCCCTCCCTGAGTCTCTGTCGGGTGGAGAGCTCGCTCTTTATCCTCCACCCGTTCACTGATCACTGAAGTGTGATGTCAGCAGGACGCCGCTCGCTCCGATTGTGCTGGACACTTTTTTTTATTGGATAAGTGGAGCGGCTTCCTTTGTGCCTTTGAGCCCGAGGTGGCCTGTTGGGCTCTTAATCACCGGCCCTCTGAGGTGCTGCGTTCAGGGGGCAGAGGATAAAGGAGCGCCGCCCCATTCAGACCAACTGTTGATCTACCAGCTCATTGTGCCTCTCCTCCACACCTCGGCCGAGCAAGGTAAACAAACGCCAAACAAAAGGCGGAGCTTCAGAGCTGAGCCGCCGCCGCCGCCGCCGCCACCGCTTCCCCCAAAACCTCCCAAAGTCTGTCCATCAGACCCCCCCCATCGCCCCAAAACTGGACCCTTTCCTCCTGAAACTCTGCTTTTAAATGCAGCTGAAGAATCCACAGACTCTGTTAAACCTCCCACACCTCACCCAAACTTTGTTTACTCAAATCCTCCCACAACATAAAACACAAAAACCCCAAAACTCTCCCTTAAGACCCCCAACCCTCTTTGTACCCAAACCTGTTACATAGACTCTCCGAAAACCAATTCCTTAACCCCCCCAAACCCCACCCTGTCCCCCTTTCCTCCCTGAAACCTCTCAGAAAATCTTCTGCTGCCTCATTGTTCCACACCGTAAAATCCAATAAGTTGACTTTAAATGACCAAAAACTAGTAAACATGATGTTTTGTCCCTTGTAAAGTAACTGCGTGTTGGTGTTGCACGCTGACTTAATATTTTTTATTGTAGTCTACTTGTATTTGAGTTCAGGCAATAAAATTACTTAATCTTTGCAACCAAAGAAATTCAGTTACATGTACTTGTGACTTTAAAGCAAACAAAAACAAACAAAAACAAATAAAAAAAAGGGCAAAATTGACCCTTTGATGCATGGATTACTAAAGTCAGTGTCAGGATTTTTCCCTTGAGTGTTTTTATTTGTCTTGAGGCATGAAAAAATGTTTTCCAATTTTTTTTGTTTAAATATTTGCAAGTGAGCTTTCAACATAAAACAGCAGGAAATTAATGTAAATATGACTTTTTTTTCTTTTCTCTTTTTGTAATTTCATGGATAATCTTTTTTTTTAGTGTTTCACAAAACTTTTTAACTCTCTTTTATCCATTTTAACACTGAATAATTTATAGTTAATAAGCTTTTTCACCCTCAAATGTTTGTCAATAACATGTTCAAATAGATATATATGTTTGGAAAAAGGATTGAAAACATTTTTCAGGCCCTAAGAAGAATAACAATTTCCTGATGCAGCTTAATATGAATTATCACCACATGAACCATTGAATTGAAATCTTAATTTTAAGCTTTGCAGAAAACCAACATTAGTTCACTTATATCTTAGAAAGCCAATCTAAGCCGTGTAGGGTAGACGACTGGTCTGAGCTGTGGAGTTTACACTGCAAAAAACAGAAATTTGAGCAAGTTATTTTATCTTATTTTGAGGAAGAGTTGTCTTCCTATTCCTGACATGAGCCAAGAAAATGTCTTATTTTAAATTTCTTAAAGAAAAAAGTGATGTCTGAGTGAGAAAATATGTCAAAGGGGTTAAAAAAGTTTCTTGTATCAAGACATTGTTCTAATTTCTAGAAACTTGACTTGCAAATTTTTCTTTTGACTTGTTATAAGCAACTCAGACCTCATTTTTGTCTTAAAATGGCATAAAGTGAGACATTTTTCTGGACTTTTTAGTTAAATGTGGCTCATTTTAAGAATAATCAGACATTTGTACAGAAAAAAAGACATAATGTTTTGCTTAGATTTCAGTTTTTGCTGTGTAGTCAGTCTTTGCCATGAAGCATAAACAGCCGTTGATACACACATGTCATATAAATGTACAACAGGGTCTCATGTCCACTGTGTTCCCTCCTCACAACACAATAACTAATTGGTTTTAAACCTCAAAGGCATTCTGGGTGGAACATTAAAGCTGTAGCTTTGCTAAACAGTTGGGTAACAGTTTTACTTTAAGTGCGAAGTTTCATATCTGTGAGCTTCTTGCAAATACACATCCATGCAACAACAGTTAGTGTTCTGTTAAAGTCAAATAGAAAACTGTTGAAATCTAACGTTCAGCTCCAGCCTTTGTAGCTATTCAGTAATTTCAAGTAGGCTTCACTCAGAACAACAATGAAATGACTTTCTGTATTATTTTAGTAACTGTTACATTATCAAACAGGTCAAAACTACAGATTTTAATAACTCAGTGATGGTTATTCGTCATTTTTTAGTCTAGAAAGTTGTTGGGTTTTTCAGTGTAGCTTCATGTCTGATCCTGCTCACAGCTGAGACGTGGTTTCTCGGTGTGTTTTGTCCGTCCTGCTTTAATCATCGTGACCTTGGATTTATTCTGGGACCTCTTGGGGGGTCTTTGGGGGTCTGGACCCAGAGGTTGGGGTCTCTGAGGGTTTTAGGGGATTTACTGAATGGATCCCTCTTTCTCTTTCTTCTTTCTAAAATCCCGAAACAAAGCTGGGCACTTCGTCACGTGACTTGTACGAGCGGATCGGCTCCCGTTGGGTTTTTTTTTTTTGGGGGGGGGGTTAGTATCTAAACCTCGACGTGGACCTGAACAGGTGAAGACTGCAGCTTCTCTCATCTCAACCTGTTTTTTCTCCGCTGCTCTCGTCTTTCTCCAAACTTTCCCAGACGTCTGATTTCTTTCATTCTCTCGATTCGAAACCGTCCCCCCCTCCAGCCTCACTCCTACACGGCCCTAATCCCCCCCTCTATAGCCCCCCCCTCACCCCCTCTATTGTTCCAGGGTCAATCTCTCTCTCTCTGGGGATCAGATCTGATGATGAGTCGTGTGACTGAACGTCAGCTTTAGTGCTGGATTGTGTTTTTTATTATTCAGCCAAGTGTGTGTGTGTGTGTGTGTGTNCCCATGGCATCATGGGTAACTGTCCCAGTATCTGTGAAGGCAGCATTAATGCTGAAAGGTACAAACAGGTTTTGGAGCAACATCTGCTGCCATCCAAGACACTTTGTCTTTTTCAGGGACGTCCCTGATTATTTCAGCAAGACAATGAAACCAAGACACATTCTGCTCCTGTTACAACAGCGTGGCTCTGTAGTAGAAGAGTGCAGCTACTAGACTGACCTGCCTGCAGTCCAGACCTGTCTCCTATTGAAAATGTGTGGAACATTGTAAAGGACAAAATACAACAACAGAGACTTTGGGACTGTTGATCAACTGAAGTTGTTCATGAACAAGAATGTGAAAGAATTCCAGCTCCAAAGCTTCAACTTTTCAATCAATCAATCAATCAATCAGTCTTTATTTATATAGCGCCAAATCATAACAAATGTTATCTCAAGACACTTTACAAAACATTAGCAGGTTGATACCTGTTAATGTTTGAGTATTTTATTATTTCATTAACAGAGACCCAACATCATGACAGGAAAGGGAATCTTATCTCAACTATTAGTTTCCTCAGTTCACAAACACTGAACCAGTGTTGTTAAAGGAAAAGTGATGAAACAGAGGAAACATGAACCTGTTCAAGCTTTTTAGGAACGTGCTGCAGCATCAAATTCAAAATGAGTGACTTATTGAAGAAAATCAATAGATTTTATCAGTTTGAACAATAATTATCTTGTCTTTGCAGTGTACTCAATTGCATATAGGTTAAACAGGATTTGTAAATCATTTTTACTTTTGTATTTTACACAACATCCCAACTTCATCAGAATTTGTTGTATTATCATCCCTACAAAAAAAACATGACATCATCTGCGTAAAGAATGTTTTCATCATCATAATGAATCAAAAATATAACTTCATGTTGGCTGTGAGACACACACACACACACACACACACACACATACACAGCCATCTGTTACATCTGCAGTGTTTCCAAAATGTGGTTTGAGGACCAGAAAAGGCCCTGCTGAGAGCTGCCAGGGTCCTTTTTTTTAAAAAACCCTGATTCCAAAGAAATCCTGAGGTTGTGTTAAAGGTTGATGAAACACAAGAAGACGGTTTGTTGATATTAAGAGTTTTAATTAAGAAAAAAATTCATTGATTCGGTCTACCAAATGCTGAACCAAACAAATGTCTCAGGCAGCACCAGGTTAAAAACAGACGTGACTCTGTAGTGGAGATCATTGCATTAATAAAAACAGACTTGACTCTCATAAATTATTTTATATCTTAGTGTTAACGATTGTTATCGTGCGCTGGGACCATAACACAGATACTTCATCCTGTTTTTATTCCAGTGTTTTACAGACAGAAACATTCAGAAAACTCCATGAGGAACAGAAAATCTGAGGCCCTGTTTTTCACAGCATGACGCATCGATATCAGAGTTAAAGGACTGACAGAAACCGGCCTCCCGTCATCGCGGCGTGATCCCTGACAGCGTCTGGACCCTCAGGACTTAAAGTCTGAGTTAAAGCCTGAAACATCCTCGTGTCTGACGGCGTCTGGCTGAGATTTAGATATCCAGGAAGTTTTAAAAAGCTAGTTAAGTGCTATTCAGAGACTGAAAGGCGCAGCATTGAGAAAGCCAAAATGAGAGTATAAAGAGGGCGGCGGCGGGGGATCGTGGAGAGGCGAAACATCGCCATTATGGCGTGGAAGCATCTCTTCACCGCACAGAAAGGCCCCTCCCCCTTCAGATGGCGGCGCAGAGCGCGGTGCTGAAAGCGTTCACTCAGGGACAAAAGATTTCTAATTGAGAACAAACTGTCAGTGAAAGAGACGAGACCGTGACCGAGAGGGGCCGCACCGGGCCCCCGGCCAGCACCCGGGGCCTCGCCAACGCCAGGAGGAGAGGAGGGAGACTCAGAGTGCATTCTGGGTCTGTTTGTGCTGTGATCCTCAGGTAAGAGGTCTGTAGACTCAGAGCGGAAACACTGAGGTCAGATCAGTTTGGTCTCTGCAGGTTTCAGACGGAACAGAAAACAGACCTGTACTCACAGTGGTCCTCCCTCTCCTCCCTCTCCTCCTCCTTCTCCTCCCTCTCCTCCCTCTCTTCCCTCTCCTCCCTCTTTGAGACCTGCAGAGCTCGGTCTTGTCCCCGTCCTGGTGGAGGATCCTCTCCGCCTCAGATGAAAAGCAGCTCTCCCACCAACGGAGCTGAATGGTCATTGTGAGGTTCACAAAGGCGGTGGAGGAGGACACAGGACTCACTGGTCTCAATGCTTCACTTCAGGAGTCAGACAAAAGGAGGAGAGGCTCAGAGAGAGGAGCAGCACTTCAGCGTTAAAGACGCCATCAATCAGCCCATCAGACCTGCTCCAGCTGACTGAGTCACACCACGACATCAATCACTGCGCAGGAATGTCCTCCACCGACCAATCAGGTGTGTCCATACTGACACTCAGGGCTCCCTTCACTCATAACAATCAGCTGATCACACAAACAACTCGAGACAGTGTGGTTGTTGTGTCTCAAAGAATTTCTAGGATCTGAGGTAAAACTTGACAAATGTAGCTTTAAAACTTATCAGGCATCTCAGGTGGAGGAGGAGTGATGACGAAATATTGAAGTCCATTCATGCTCAACTTTAAATCTGGATACAGACAGAGCCTTCTGTACGGTGGCCGACAAGGGTCAAACGGACTTCTCGGTTCGAGGAAACAGCTCCAAGTACAGAAACGATGCAATATCACAAACTCTAAACGAGTTACAAAAAGAGGAACGTTGTGCAAATGTAGAAACGTGCTGCATAAGAAGACAAACGCACCATCATCAAACAGTCCTCAAATACAGAAACAATCTGTAAATATAGAAATGATCCGCAAATAGAGAAACGATCTGTAAATAGAAAAATGATCTGCAAACGAAAAACGCTGCATTACCGGTCACTACAAATGTAAGTGCTCCAAACCTGCAGGGGGCGCTTTCAGCCTAACAGCTTAATGGAGAGACACATTAGCTGTTCTCTCTCTCTCTCTCTCTCCATCCTGTGTGTGTTTGTCAATAAAATAGAAAAATCCTTAGAAAAATAAGAGCAGCATCACACAAAGCCCATTTAACAGTGTTGGGCAGTTACACAATACCAGTAACGTGTTACAGAAATAATTTTACATTTGCTAATAACCAGTAGAGTAATGAATGACTCATTAAATTCCAGTAAAGATATGACAGTTACTCACCAGAAAAAGTAACTTGTTTCTTCCTACCTGTCGTTATTGATCCACTAATGATTCAAGATACAAAAATATGCCGATTAATCCCATCATGCATGTCAGCAGGTAGCTCGCTTATGGTTGCCAGGTTTGCGGATTTCCTGCAAAATCAGGCATCTCTCAGGTGCTGCTGCGAATAGTTTTCTTCACCAGTGGGCTTGTCTTAAACATTGTTGTTGTACATACCTGGCAACACTGGCCAAAGTTAAGTAATGAGATAACTTTGAAAAATGTAATGATCAATGTGTAACACACTACTTTCCTCAGTGACCGCTGATTAAAAGTAACCCTGGCTACCAGAACGTCATTTTCCTAAATGATCAGTGTTTTTACCAGCTGAAAAAATATTTTCACCTGTAGGCCGCCATTGTTGTTTACGCCGCAATAACGTCTGGGTAGTGATGTCATATGGTTGCACCGGGCTCGATCTCATACAGGATCATATAAGTCCTGGAGCGGACTTCAGTGGTTTCCAGAGGAAGTTTTGTGGGTTTGTGTTGGAAAATAGTCGGCACAGCATTTGGCTTTAGTCTCCGTTTATAATGACCCACACCTGTCAGCTCTTTCATCAGCATGGGCCGGCTAAATGCAGCAAATGCTTCTGGGGAGAAGTGGCCAGAACATAGCCGCGGGTCCATGGGAAGTTGTTTACGCCCACAAGCCATTTCCCACAACTTCCTTCTTTTCTTGTCTTTTGGGAAGCTGTGCAGACTAACATCAGTCTCCTTGTTTCCTTTGGACTGAAAAGTGCACCTAAAAGCAGCCACATGTGGCATTATTATGTTTTTTTCCCTCCTCAAACCTCGTGACTTACGGCGACTAGTAGTGAGGAAACGGCCAAATCCAGATGCTCGGCACCAAGCAACCAATCTACGTCATCAACCCAGAATGCATTGCGGCAGTAAAACAATGGCTGCGCCCGAAGGATAGAAACTGTTTTTAAACTGTATTTTTTTAAAAGAAAAACCAATTTGTTATGTCTTTTAACAACAAATTCTAGTTTGAGACAAACATTTAAGCAGATTCATGTCTGTTAGTCCTTACAGTCGGGGTTCCCTTTAACAGCACAGTTGAAGTGTGCCGTCTTAGGAAAGAAGTCTCAAGAGTCCCACAAATATAAAGAGATGTGATTCAGCTTTTTCAGGTGTTTCACAGTGAAAGAAACTGCAGGTTAGATTTTAGTGAGACGAGTTTAAGACAGAAGAAAGTTTGAAAAGTCAGAATCATCCAATCACATCAATCCACAGTCATGTTAACCAGCAGGTGAGGGAAACACAGGGAGATACCTGCAGCTCAGGAAGAGTCCACATGTGGTTTAGGACTCAGACCTGTCCTGTCAGAGTGGACGGAAGGAGAGATGGACGGAGGGATGGACGGAGGAGGACGATGCTGTGATTATTCCTCCCTCTAAGTCGTCCCATCTGTCCCTGTTTCTGCCTGAGCCTCTTTCACAGCTCTGACAGGAGCCTGCAGCCACAAACACAGAGCTGAGAGGGTGGGGTGGGGGGGGGGCACCTCAGAGCCCCACCAGCCCCCACCGGCCCCCACCCACTGGCCCCCAATTGTGTCCCTGCACACCAAAGCACTCCTCTATAGCTTTTTGATTGGCCTTCAATCCCCACGCTACTGACACGGTTCTGTATGGGAGGAGTGTGTGTGTGTATGTGTGTGTGTAACAGTGTGTGTGTGTGGGGTGGGCTTAGTGAGGAGATTTAGTGGAGGGGAGGGGGGCACAGAGGTGATTTTTCAGGGGGAGGAGGAAAGTAAAAACTGGGACAGATGGGGCTGATTGTTGCTCTCTACGCAAATTAAGGAGCGAGACATCTGCAGAGAGAGAGAGAGAGAGAGAGGGGCGAACGAGGCAATTAAGAGTGGAGACTGAGAGAGAGAGAGCATGCACAAGCACGCTCACACACCCACACACACGCACACACACACATACATACACACACCTACCCACCCACATACACACACTGTCTGCCTGATATAAACTTTTGTGTGTGTTTCTGAAATGTGTAGTCAGGCTCAAGTTTCAATGGAGGCCTGTGTGTGTGTGTGTGTGTGTGTGTGTGTGTGTGTGTGTGTTAGTTCGCATTGGTGAAGGTGTTTTATGTCATATCAGCAGAAAATCTTGTTTTGTGATTTGCTGCTTCACTCTGAGGATAAAAGTCAGACACATCAGAAACTGAATCCCAAGAGCGTTCAGTCATGAGATTGGAAAGTGTTCACTCACCTGACCCAAAAGTGTTCAGTCACATGACCTAAGGGTGTTATATCCTCTGACCTTTAAGAGTTTAGTCACCTGACTTGCGAGTGTTTAGTTACTTGACTTTAGAGTCTTTTTGTAAAATTACTAATAAGTGTTCAGTCACATGACTTTAAAGTGTTTAGTCCCTTAACTTTAGAATGTTTAGTTACCTGACCCTAGAATTTTCAGTCACATGACCTTAGAATGTTCAGTCACATGACCTCAGAATGTTTAGTCACATGACCTTAGAATGTTTAGTCACATGACCTTAGAATGTTCAGTCACATGACCTTAGAATGTTCAGTCACATGACCTCTAGAATTTTCAGTCACATGACCTTAGAATGCTTAGTTCCTTAACTTAAGAGTGTATAGTCACATGACCTTAGAATGTTTAGTCACATGACCAAAGCATTTTCAGTCACATGACCTTAGAATGTTTAGTCACATGATCTTAGAATGTTAAGTCACATGACCTTAGAATGTTCAGTCAAATGACCTTAGAATGTTCAGTCACATGACATTAGAATGTTCAGCCACATGACCTTAGAATGTTCAGTCACATGACCTTAAAATGTTCAGTCACATGACCTTAGAATGTTTAGCCACATGACCTTAGAATTTTCAGTCACATGACCTTAGAATGCTTAGTCACATGACCTTAGAATGTTCAGTCACATGACCTTAGAATGTTCAGTCACATGACCTCAGAATGTTCAGTCACATGACCTTAAAATGTTCAGTCACATGACCTTAGAATGCTTAGTCACATGACCTTAGAATGTTTAGTCACATGACCTTAGAATGCTTTCAGTGTACTGGAATCTTACAAATCAGTGTACTGGAATCTTACAAATCAGTGTACTGGAATCTTACAAGTCAGTGTACTGGAATTTTACAAGTCAGTGTACTGGAATCTTACAAATCAGTGTACTGGAATCTTACAAATCAGTGATGACCTTAGAATGTTCAGTCACATGACCTTAGAATGTTCAGTCACATGACCTTAGAGTGTTTAGGAACCTGACCTTTTTTTCTTTAAGTATTTGTTTTTGTGGATTATATTTAAAACCAATTCCCTCATTGATTTCCTCACTGATTCTTCCTGTTTATTTTTTTGTGTACGTAAAGAAGCTTTACAAGTTCTCTGTTTCAACAACAGTGTATTTAGCTTAAAGTTAATTAATATGAAATTGGTCAAAGGATTTAGTCATCTCTTGATGTAAATAATTTAGAATAATCAAGAATTGCACGCAGTGACATTGTATTTTTTGGAACCTTTAGCTTGCCGTAGTTATGCTGAAATCAGTCTGTTCGGTAAACACCTGTTAGTATTCTGACCTTTGGTACCAGATCACATTTCCCCTGTCCTGGCTTCCGGTTGCTTTTAGAGTAGATTTGAACATTTTATCACTGGTTTTTAAAGCTCTCAACGGTCGAGCCCCTGACTCTGTTGAGGTTTTTAAATCATTCTAAAAGACTCACCTCTTCTCTGAGACTTTTAACCAGCGTTGAGTGGACATTTTAGTGGACATCTGAGGCAGTCTTATTATGTTTTTATGTTTTTAATTTATTTTATATTTGTCTATGGGTACCTATTTCATTTCATTTTATTTATTTTAATGTGTTTTATGCTGCTTATAGTTTTGTTTTTATTTCTTTTATTGTCACATGGTCATTTTTAGCTATTTTAACCATATGTGCTGCTTTGTTTTTTGTCGTCTGTACAGCACTTTGGTCGACTCCGGTTGTTTTTAAATGTGCTCTATAAATAAAGTTTGAGTTGAGTTGAGAATAAGGAGATGTGTTGAAAGTATTGAATCTTTATATCATGTGCGACAGTAATGTACATTTTTTGTGTCTTCAGTTTTACACTCTAAGGAGAAAATCCTGTATCTTTTTTTTTTATTTATTAGGAACCTGTTAATTATTCACTAAACTAAGCTGGGGCTGAAAAGTGGGCGTAAGGTTCCTCCGCTAATGTAGAGAATCAATAAAGAAACCATTAAGCAAATAAGCTTATGATGTCAACAGTTTGAACCATTTCTTATTGATTCTTAACAGGAACTGCTCCTTGATGCCCATCCCTCATGTTCAGAGACAGGTTATAGTGTTAGAAGCCCTTTCAGAATAAAAGCCCCCTGCTGTGTTTTGGAGCTGAAAACTCTCTGTAGAGATTTTTGAACACTTTTTGTAAGTTTAGTGAAACAAAGGGATCAGTTCTGGTCTTGACCACATGCTGCTGATCCTCCTCTGTTCTGATGTCTGAGAGTAAAAGTGGTAATTCTACGTTCTCCTCTGAGCTGTGTGTTGAGTTTCAGGTCGATCTGGACGTTAAAGTGTTTGAGACGAGACAAACTTTAACGCTGAGCCATCAGAGCGACGCTGGGCGAGGTGCGGAGAAAACCGAGCCAGGGACGAAGAAAAGGAGGAGGAACGCTGCTATACATCGCTCTCTGAGGAGGTCAGAGGTCACGGTATAGAGGAGCAGTGTGCTGGATTTAATGTGAGCCTCACACACACACACACACGAATACACACACACACACACACACACGAATACACAGACTCAGAGACCTCGTGTGACAAAGCAAGGTCATCAGCGGGATTATTCCTGCTGAGCTGTTATTGGACGGTCTGCAGGAGGAGAAGAAGCTCTGACACACTCACAGAAACACGAGTGTGTGTGTTGAAGTGTGTGTGCAAGTGTGTGTGTGTGTGTGTGTGTGTGTGTTGAATGACAGTCTTTGTTGTAAACTGGGTCTGACAGTCTGAGCTGATGAATCTGTCTTTGTTTCATATGTAGGTTTGTGAGCATCAACAAGTGTATGTGTGTGTGTGTGTGTGTGTGTGTGTGTGTGTGTGTGTGTGTGTTAAAGGGTTAATCCTCCCCTCATACACACACTTACAGCTGAAGTCTGAACTCAGAGCTGTGTTTGATACAGGAGTTTGTGGGTGATGGTGCACGGTGAACAAGAGCTGTCAGACTGTGTTGGCTCTCGAGAATCCTCCACGTCTGTTGTGGTGTGAAACTGACTCCTTGTGGGAGCAGGGAGACTCTAACAGGCTTTGTTTGTTCATGAAGGAGGCTCCCGGTGATGATCTGCTCTCAGATCAGAGGTAATACTGAAGGCAAACGTCCCAGAGAAAAGCAGCGGTGTGGGGGGGTGAAGAGCTGATAATGGGATGAAGCTGCTGGTCTGAAGACGGAGAGCAGGGTTCAAGAGACCCACGACACCTCAGCCGCCCAAATCAAACTCTGCTGGATCAGAAACTGACGTCCAGTTTTGTAAACTTCCCTCTCCATCCATCCTATAATATTCTCACTGTGATTTAGATCAGGGGAACACGCAGGATGATCCAAAAGAGAGAGATTATTCCTTTGGAAGAAGTTTTTCTTTGTGCACAGCAAAAACAGAAATCTAAGCAATTCATTATGTCTTTTTGTAAAAATTGTCTTATTGTTCTTAATTTGAGCCACATTCACCAGACCAGGTCATAAAAATATCTTATTTCAAGTTTTTTAAGACAAAAATGAGGTGTAAATTGCTTGTAACAAGTCAAAAAAATCTGCCAATGGGATAAGACGAAATCGCCCGGGAAGTTTCTTGAAATTAGAAAGATGTCTTAAAACAAGAATCTTTTATCTTATCCCATTGGCAGATTTTTTTTTTACTTGTTACAAGCAATTTACACCTCATTTTTGTCTTTAAAAAACTTGAAATAAGACATTTTTATGACCTTGTTTAGTAAATGTGGCTCAAATCAAGAATAGAAAGACACATTTGACTAAAAATAAGACATAATGACTTGCTTAGATTTCAGTTTTTGCAGTGATGTATTTACTTTTTTATTTATCTCTACCACTTGAATTTTTTGTTCCATAACCCTCAGGATCTTTGAAGAAATTCTAAATGTCTGTCTTACTGCGTCCAACCTCAGCAGCGATGGCGATGCGTTGTCAGAGGTTTTGATTCTGCAGCTCAACAAAACGACCACGTTCAAAGAGAGAAAGATTTTTAGTCTTTACCATCAGGAGGTCATGACAGTGTGAATACTTGACAGAAAATGAGGTTGAATTCACATTTTTGTGCAGATTTAGGGTGAATTCCAATTCCTGTCTTAACCCTCAATCTTGTTCGCCCTCAAAACCAAGTGTTAAGGGCTTTTCTGTGACTTAGAAATGGGACACCCCTTAAATGCAAGTGAAATTGTTGTGGACTGTCTGTCAGTTATTCCTTCGGTTAGCGTTATCAAAAAAATAATCTGTATAAATAACACAACCACGGACATATTCAGCTGTCACAGCATACCATAGTTTATTGAAAGGTAAACACCAGCTATAACTATCGTTACATAACTCTGCGGCTACAGGAGATGACATTAGCCCGGTCATCTTATACCATTATCGGCACAAGCATGCATTTTTGAGATTGAGGGTTAAGATTGAGGGTTAAGACAGAAATTGGAATTCACCCTTAGTGTTTTAAAGGCTGCGATCTTAAACTTTTGATCAGCTGATGAACAGAATATTTACCTTTTATTATCATTTTTTCTTTTTGAATTTTGAAACTCTACTTTGTTGAAAATCCAGGAGCTGCACTTTGCTCCACTCTCTGCTCAGTTGGGGTGAAGAGCAACTAAAGTGGTGTTATCATCTGCATAGAAAAGGTTTCATGGAATTAAGATTTGTCCTCAGGGAAGATGCCAGTGAGAGAAGAGTCCAGCCCCAGAACAGAGTAAGAGTCAGACATTCACAGAAACATACGACGAGACAGAGACGAATCCTGAATCAGAGTTTGAGTCTGAGGAGACAAAGACTCTGAACTCACACTCCTCTCTACACTTGACTCTTCAGGACCTGGTCTTGGACTTGTGCTGAACTCGACTGAGGTGGTCTGATCACAGACTGCAGCTGTCCACACATCACAGGGCCAGCGTGTGTGTGTGTGTGTGTGTCACCTCGGGGCATTTTGTCACTTAAGGGACCACCGTTTGTCTGATGGGTTTCTCTGGGGCCGGATGAGCAGCTCGGGGTCAGGCTGGGCTCAGGTCTAACTGATTTAGGAAGGTTTAGTGTGAAATCTATCCGTCTCCGCCGCCGGCCTCTTCTCGCCGCTTCGCTTCCTGTGGCTCTGCTTCAGTGGCTCCAGGGGCCCGAGAGGACCGGGGTGTAACTGATGCCACAGAGTCTTACCCCGAATCCAGGAAACAGATTATTAATCTGAGGAGGACGGGAGTGTGAATATCGATGCCCTGATCAATTCTGCTTAAAGTAGATTTACAGGTTTTCTTTATCAGCAACATTTCATAGAGTTTGTTAATACATAAATATGAAACTGGTCACTGGATCTGCATATCTGAGGACATAAATAAATAAAAATGAGTAAAAAGTCATACGCCACAACATTTTGTATTGTTTCGTTTTATGTTATTGACTTAAATAGGCCTTAAAATAGTAGCAATGCCTTACAGTGTGTGGAACCTGCAGCTTGCCGTAGTTACGCTTAAGTCAGCAACTTTTCTTTTCTTCTCCGGGTGAAAAACATCTGCCTGTTAAGATTTAGACATTTAGATTCCTCGCTGTTGTTCTAAAAGATTAATTGTGACATTTTTTGGTTCAGTAGGAGATGCTTGTGCAGTTTTACAGCTTCTTAAAAGGATGCGTCGTCTTAATTTATCTGATAATTCCAAACAAAGTCGAGCTCAGTTGCACAGGAAGCAGTTTTCATTTTACAAGAGCATCATTATATTAAGATTTAAAATGCAAGTTCAAACTTTTTGATCAGAATGAAGGAAAACGAAGATTGGGGCAGTTTTTAATCTATTCAAGTTTTCACTCTTCAGTCGTTTTGTGCAGTTGATTCACTTTTTAGCATTTTTCAAACACTTTGTAAACACCAAACCCAGGAGGGGTATAGTCGAGTTTATGCCGGGTATAATTTGGACGGGGGTACATTTTGGCCTGTTACACCATTCTGTCCATTTAAAGTACTCGAAACTTCTTTAATAAAAGTTTCTTTATTTGCATCTCACTTCAGTCCCCAGTGTCAAAAAAAAGTCCCTGAGGCTTAACTTTGATTTCAAAATAAAAGCCCCATGTCCTGTGTGGAAGAGGATCAGGACAAATAGTTGATGTGACTGATTTACAGACAGAAACGCTCACTTTAACCAGGAAAAAAAACTCCAACATGGAAACAAGAGAAGAAAAAAGGAAGAAAAATGAGGATAAAAACACAAAAAGTCTGTTAAACCCTCATGTTTTCCAACCTGTCCCTTAAGAGTCTCTGAGTTATTGATCTGAGGTGAAGTGAAAACCTGTTGAATCATGAAAATCTGCTGCCACCTGCTGTTCATTCAGAGCATCACGACAACAGGAGGAGAATTAATCCAGAAAAGATGAAGCTGCTTCTGACACGAGAAGAAGACAAAACACAGATACAACTGTGACACAAGCACAAAATATTGAAACACTTTGACCTCAAACAACATTTTTGACCCAAACATTTCTGATTTCTCGTCTTCTATCTCATCTTTTATCCTCTGATGTGTTTTTTGAACTCTCACATTTTCACATCATGATAAAAACACTTAATTAAAAACATCAGCTGGAAGAGTTGTAGAGTTTTTTCTGCTGAATAGAGCTGAACAGTTTGCAAAAATAATTGAAATGCGATCATTTTTCCCCATATTGTAATTGCATTTTTTTTTGTGTGAATATTTCTAGTTCCTACATCCTTTGAGGTTTTTTTTGTTGTTGTTGGAAATGAACATTGGCATCACAACAGCCCATGACATTTCCTTTTTGCCCATTTACATCACTTTTCACTTACTTGTTCCACCACTTTTTGCGACCTTCTGACTTTTCTTTTAGTTTTATCACAACTTTCTTGTCATTGTTGTTGCCTTTAGCTATTTTTTTTTTACCACTTTTCACTGTTTGTTTTTGTTGCTTTTTTTGCACATTTCTGCGGCTTTCTGACTATTTCTATTATTTTCCAAGTTTTCTCAGAATATTCTTGCCCATTTTTCCCTCAATTTTAGTCACTTTTCACTCTTTTTCACCACTTTTAGACAATTTTTTCTTATTTTCAGAGTGTCTCTTAAGTTCACTCCCTGTTTTTTTGGTCACTGTTTTCCCATTTTTGCAGCTTTCAGACTGTATTCTAGGTTTTTTCAGAATGTTTTGCCCATTTTTGTTGGTGTTCTTTTGCCAATTTTAGTCACTTTTCACCCTTTTTTCCATCACTTATTCTCATTTTTGCTTCTTTCTGAGTATCTCTTAAGTTTATTCCCTACTTTTTGGTCACTTTTTTCCCCATTTTTGCAGCTTTCTGACTATTTTCCAAGTTTTGTCAGAATGCTTTGCCCAATCTAGTCACTTTTCACTCTTTTTTCACCACTTTTAGACCTTTTTTTGCGACCCTCTGACTTTTCATTTAGTTTTATCACAACTTTCTTGTCATTGTTGTTGCCTTTAGCTATTTTTTACCACTTTTCACTGTTTGTTTTTGTCGCTTTTTTGCACATTTTTGCGACTTTCTGACTTTTTAAATTATTTTCCAAGTTTTCTCAGAATATTCTTGCCCCTTTTCCCTCAATTTTAGTCACTTTTCACTCTTTTTTCACCACTTTTAGACCATTTTTTTTGCTCTTTTCTGGGTAGCTCTGAAGTTTATTCCCTATTTTTTGGTCACAGTTTTTCCACAGTGTTACTTTCTGACTATTTTCCAAGTTTTCTCAGAATGTTTTTGCTCCTTTTTGATGGGTTATTTTGCCCATTTTTGTCACATCTCACACTTTTTTTCACCACTTTAGCACCATTTTTTGCTACTTTCTGTCTATCCTTTTAGTTTACTCCAATTTTTGTAGTCACTTTTTCCCCATTTTTGCAGTTTTCTGACCTTTTTCCAAGTTTTCTCAGAATGTTTATGCCCATTTCAGTCACTTTTCACTCTTTTTTCACCACTTTTTGACCATTTTTTTTGCTACTTTGAGCGTTTCTCAAGTTTATTCCCAATTTTTTGGCCCTTTTCTCCCCACTTTTTCAATTTTTGCAGCTTTCTGACTTTTTTTCCAAGTTTCCTCAGAATGTTTTTTCCCATTTTTTTCCCCCATTTAAGTCACTTTTCACTCTTTTTTTCACCACTTAAAGATCATTATTGCCATTTCAGAGTATCAATTACATTTATTCCCAATTTTTTTAGTCACTTTTTCCCCTTCTTTTGCAGCTTTCTAAATATTTCCCAGATTTTGTCAGGATGCTTTGCCCATTTTTGTTGTTTTTTGCCCATTTTATTCACCTTTCCCTCTTTTATTCACCACTTTTAGACCATTTGTGCTATTTTCTGAGTATATCATATGTTTTTTCCCTATATTTTAGACACTTTTCTCCCATTTTTGCAGCTTTCTGACTATTTTCCAAGTTTTGTCAGAATATTTTTCCCATTTTTTGTTGGGTTTTGTCCATTTTATTCACTTTTCACTCTTTTTTTCACCACTTTAAGACCATTTGTTGCTACTTTATGACTATCTCTAAAGTTTATTCTCTATTTTTTCAGTCAGTTTTTCCAATTTTTGCAGCTTTCTTACCAATTTTTTCAAGTTTTGTTAGAATAATTTGCCCATTTTTGTTGGTTTTTTTCACCACTTTTAGACCTTTTTTTG
This sequence comes from Thalassoma bifasciatum, assembly GCA_008086565.1. Taxonomy (NCBI): domain Eukaryota; kingdom Metazoa; phylum Chordata; class Actinopteri; order Labriformes; family Labridae; genus Thalassoma; species Thalassoma bifasciatum. The sequence continues at coordinate 37,609 of RPOG01000961.1, read as the reverse complement.
CTACTTTCTGTCTATCTCTTTAATTTACTCCCATTTTTGTAATCACTTTTCCCCCATTTTTGCAGTTTTCTGACCTTTTTCCAAGTTTTCTCAGAATGTTTTGCCCATTTCAGTCACTTTTCACTCTTTTTTCACCACTTTTAGACCTTTTTTTTCCCTTATTTCTGTGTCTCTTAAGTTCATTCCCTTTTTTTTTTGCCCTTTTCTCCCCACTTTTTCAATCTTTGCAGCTTTCTGACTTTTTTTCAAGATTCCTCAGAATGTTCTTGCCCATTTTTGTTGTTTTTTTCCCATTTTAGTCACTTTTCATTCTTTTTTTCAGTCACCTTTTTTCCATTTTTGCAGCTTTCTGACCAATTTTTTCAAGTTTTGTCAGAATAATTTGCCCATTTTTGTTGTTTTTTTCACCACTTTTAGACCTTTTTTTGCTACTTTGAGCATCTTTTAAGTTTTCTCCTGATTTTTTTGCAAGTTTTTGCTGCTTCTTGACCGTTTTTTTTGCCAGTTGCACAGACTTTGCTGTAAAAATGCGAGTCTGAAAACAGCCTCTCTGATTTTTACACTGATTCAACAAAGGAAACAAACACAGACACTTATTAAAATAAAAGAAAGGTGGATTAAAGAAAGAGAAATATATTTAATAATGTTCATCATGAGAGCTTCTGGACCAATCAGGAGAGAGCTTATGTCATAGAATAATGTACATCAGATACATGCTGAATATATACACACAGTTAAAGTGGGATCACAGGAGGAGTCGACCCCCGTCACATACTGAGCCTTTTACCGAGGCTCATGCTGCCCCCTGCTGTTCGCTCAGAGTATTACATCCTGTGAGGGTCAGAGGACTCCTGTCGTTTTATAAAATAAGTTATTCCTCCATGAACGAGCGTCATGTTCAGTAAACTGCAGTTCACTAACGTCTCTGAGACAAACCTGTGACGACAGGTGAGTTAATAAAACACGACAGAGAAACATCAGACTGTGACGCTGAAGTTTCCAGGGTTTGTGAGAAAATCCACTGGTTTGTTTGGTGAACGTGTGAAGATGTAACCTGACGTGTGTGTCCATCAGGTGTGTGTTCTCCACAGATTCACTCAGGTGTGCGAGTGTTTGCCCTTTGACCTCAGCTCTGTTTCTCCAAACACACACTCTGAACGCGTGTCCGTCACGTTACATGAAGAACCTCGGCTCCATCCTCTCAGCCAATCACAGCGCTCCTGCTCTCTCAGACATCATACGGCCGCTCCTCCTCCTCCTCCTCCTTCTTATGGTCCTGATTGTGCTCCTCCTCCTCCTCCTGCTCCTGCTCCGTCCTCTTGAAAGCGGACGACAGCTCCTGCAGCAGCAGCTCCTGTGACTGCGTACAGATCCTCCTGCTCCTCTCTGCGCCTCCATCACCTCCTCCTCCTCCTCCCTGCTCCTCAGGATCCGTCCCGTCCCCCTGCACAGGGTCGGGGACGATGATGTGGTCCACGTGTTCGGGGTCCACAGGGACCAGTCTGAGGGGGGGCTGGTCCTGCACCTCCTGGGTCTCGGAGGTGCTGCTGGACAGGAAACTGGTCTCCAGAGACTTCAGGACCTGCAGACCGAAGTCCCCGACCTCCTCGTAGAGCGGCTCAGGGAGATCCGGAGACTCGGGGCGCTCCTCAAACGAGTCCTGCTGCACCTTCATGGGCTGCAGGTCCAAAGAGAGAGAGAGAGAGGGGGGACACGTCAGATCATCTGTAGACCTAAAAACCAGATCAGTCTGAAACTAAGAACAGAAAACTCACAAAGTACATGGAGAGAGTTCGCCTGTCGTGGAGTTTCCTCTGCAGAGAAAAACAAAGAAATGTCTTTTATTTTGAAATTATTATTCTGAAACATCAGCTCACATTTTTAACTTCCTGTGGACTCCTTAGTAAAAATCTAAAAACCTCGAAACACAAACACATCAATCAGGACGTTCAGACGTGAAAACATCAACATTTCCAGTGTTAATTGTTTTCAGTCACTGGGAGTAAAAATGAAACTTTTTTTCTCTAAAGTCGGAGCTGTTTCTGTTCAGCGCTTAAACCAGGGCGGGGAATTTTTTTGTTTTTTTTTTTACCTGGTTATGTGCCCATTTAAGTCACTGTTCACAAATTTTTTTCCATCAAATTTTTTTGCTGCCTCCAAGTTTGATCTTCTAGTTTTGTCGAAACTTTCTTGTTATTTTGTTGCCTTAAACTTTTTTTTTTTTTTGCCACTTTTCACTGTTTTTTTGTCACTTTTTTCCCCATTTTTGCAGCTTTCTGTCTATTTTCCAGGTTTTGTCAGGATGTTTTTCCCATTTTAGTCGCTTTTCAACCTTTATTAATCACCTTTTTCTCATTTTTGCTTCTTTCTGAGTATCTCTTAAGTTTATTCCCTACTTTTTGGTCACTTTTTTTCTACATTTTTGCAGCTTTCTAACTATTTTCCAAGTTTTCTAAGAATGTTTTGCCTGTTTTGTTGTTTATTTTTTGCCCATTTTAGTTGCTTTTCACCCCTTTTCATCACTTTTTTCCTATTTTTTGCCAATTTCTGAGTATCTTTTAAGTTTATTTCCTACTTTTTTGGTCATTTTTGTCCCATTTTTGCAGCTTTCTGACTATTTTCTAGGTTTTGTCTGGATGTTTTGCCCATTTTTGTTGGGTATTTTTGCCAATTTTAGTCGCTTTTCACCCTTTATCAATCACTTTTTTCTTATTTTTGCTTCTTTCTGAGTATCTCTTAAGTATATTCACTACTTTTTGGTCACTTTTTTTCTACATTTTTGCAGCTTTCTAACTATTTTCCAAGTTTTCTAAGAATGTTTTGCCTGTTTTGTTGGTTTTTTTTGCTCATTTTAGTTGCTTTTCACCCCTTTTTTTCCTATTTTTGCCAATCTCTGAGTATCTTTTAAGTTTATTTCCTATTTTTTTGGTGATTTTGTGACTATTTTCTAGGTTTTGTCTGAATGTTTTGCCCATTTTCGTTGTTTTTTGCCCATAAAAGTCACTTTATACTCCTTTTTTTTTTTTTTTTTTTTTTTTTTTTTTAAACCTCTTTTAGACCATTTGTTGTACCTCATAACTTAACATAAATTTTTTGTCGCTTTTCACCCTTTTTTTAATCACGTTTCCCCTATTTCTTCCTACTTTCTGAGTATGTAAGTTTATTTCCAATTTTTTTGGTCACTTTTATCCCATTTTTGCAGCTTTCTGACTATTTTCCAGTTTTTTTTTGCAACTTTATGAGTACCTCTTAAGTTTAACTCCTATTTTTCGGTCACTTTTCCACCCATTGTTGCAGCTTTCTGACTATTTTCCAAGTTTTCTCAGAATGTTTTGCCCATTTTAGTAACATTTCACTCCTTTTCACCACTTTTAGACCATCTTTGCTTCCTTCTGGGTATTAATTAATCACAAATTAGATCAAATCTCAATATGTCCTGTTGCAATTACTCTTATTACAGACAGTGCAATCTTTCTACAACCTGAAATGTGTCAAAATATTAGATACAGTTTTTGCAGCAGATGTTTTCTGTTCTACACCAGAGTTACTCAACCAAAGAGACAAACTGTTTCTTTTGTCATGGTAGTTTTTTTTAACAATCTAAGTGGTAAAAAGAGGCAAAAACAGCAAAGAGTAGCAATAAAACTTAAATTCAGGTTGTAAAAATTGCCAAAAAAGCAACAAAAATTGGCATTTAAGTTGGGATAAAACCTGGAAATACTCAAAAAGGAGCAAAAAAGGTCAAAAAGTGACAAAAATGACCAAGAAAAGTTTTGGAGGAAACTTTAAAGAAATTAGAAAGCAGAAAAAACTTGTGGAAAAATACCACTACTCAACTGCACATTTCTTGTTTTTATCGCATGCAAGTTTCCTCTTGTTCTTTTTTGTTACTTGTTGCTTCATTTTAAGGGAAGCTTTGGAAATGTCATTGTATGACTGTATTAAGACAACAAAGACATTTTATTTTATCTAAATGAAATGTATCAAAATAGCAGATGTACTTTTTGCAGCAGATTTTTTCTGTTCCACACCAGAGTTACTCAACCGAAGAGTCAAATTGTTAAAAACTACCTTTACAAAAGAAACAATCTAAGTGGTAAAAAGAGGCAAAAAACAGCAAAGAGTAGCAATAAAACTTAAATTCAGGTGGTCAAAATCCCCAAAAAAGCAACAAAAATTGGCATTTAAGTTGGGATAAAACCTGGAAATACTCAAAAAGTGGCAAAAAAAATAGTGAAAAGTGACAAAAATTGGCAAGAAAAGTTTTGGAGGAAACTTTAAAAAAAAAATTAGAAAGTAGAATGAATTGTGGAAAATTACTTCTACACATCTGCACATTTCTCTTTTTTATCTCATGCAAGTTTTACTCTTTTTCTGTTTTGTTTCTTGTTGCTTTTGAAATTTCACTGTATAACTGTATAACGACAATAAAGGCATTTTTTTCTGTTCTATTCCTCTTTTTTTTTTTTATCCTAAAGCCTGATGCAGGTAGAGCACATTTCCCGTCTCTTACTTTGTGCATAAATGACAAACAGAGGCAGGGAGAGCATCAGCAAAGAGCCCTGAGGTACAGAATGGAGCAGGTGTAGTGGTGCATTCATCAGACTAAAGGTAAACCAGGTGAAAGCTCAAAGGTAAGTCTAACCAGCGTCTGATTGGCCGACAGCATGCTGCTGTTGCTCTCGTCTCCTCTGATGGGGACGAGCGGCATCGTGCCGAACTTCTGCTTGGAGATGTCGGAGGAGGAGTGACGCCTCAGCACCGGAGGACCCGGGTCATCGTTCTGGAGGGAGGAGAGAGAGCAGGAGCTGAGTCCCAGAGCATGCTGGGAGATGGAGTTTGTTTACGACACGGTTTGTTTAAAGAAGAAACAGAGTGTTTGAGGGTCTGACCTGAGCTTTGAGGAAACCGGTGATCCAGTCCCAGAGCTCGGCCTCACAGCTGCAGCACAGAAACCTGATACAGAGAAGAGGAGGAAGGAAACCTGTTAACACCTGATCAGGAGAAAAACCAGATCAGACCCCGAGAAACCAGGTTCATACTCACAGCTGGTGTTTGTCTGACATCACTGTGAAGCCCCACCTGCAGGGGGCGACAGGTGAGAGACACGTTAACAGATCCAACATCAGGTGAGCATCAGTATTTCAGGTGTGTGTATGTAAGGTGTGTGTGTGTGTGTGTGTGTGTGTAGGTGTGTGTTACCTGGTGGGAGCTTTAAGTTTCCTGCGGATGCCGATGTAGATCTTCATGGACTTCAGAGCCCACTCCTTCTCTGGTCTGATGCTCTGCACAAACACAGTTACACCAGTTAGAGAGGCCGACACACACCTGGTCTAAAGTGGTCTGAAGTGGTCTGAAGTGGTCTGAAGTGGTCTCATGTGGTCTTAAGTTTTACCTTCTTGTCTTTGAGCAGCAGCAGTTTGTGATTTATGATCTGGAACGTTCTCTCCTGGAACCTGTTTCCCTGCAGCAGCTTGGGAGGTTCTTCACGACACTTTAACAGACCGACCTTCATGATCTCACACTTATAGGCTGTAACACACACACACACACACACACACACACAAAAACACACACAATTAATGGGTCCATCAGATGCTAAAAACCACAGTATGCAGTAAAAAATCCCTGACATTTTTCTTTTAAAATCAGATAAATAATCACTAAAAATTCCTGGCACGCAGACATTTAATCCACGCAATTTTTTTCATAAATACGTCCTGGACACAGACTGAAATGTGTAAAACTTGAAAGTTGAGAAATAGAAATTTAGAGCCTTTCCCTAAAAACTAAACTCTGAGGCAGAAAGTGCAACAGTTTTTTCTCCAAATACGTTTCTTTTTTTGCGTTTCCAGATGGAAATAGAATAAAAGTAAGCCGAGCTCACATTAATTTCTATTCATTCTTTCATTTTGTCTTTGTATTACATTTTATTTTTGACACATTTTTCTGATTTTAAACATTTCTACTTTAAAACCTTCTTCACTTTAAATTTTTTTCTCATTTTTATGATTTCTTTTGAACTCTTTCTACTATTTGCTTCCCTTTTTGTTTTATTCTTCATTTCCTTTTTTTCTTTTTATCCCTTATATAATAATGTTTCTCCTTTTTCCCATTTCTATTTTTTAATTTTTTTTCCTTTTTAAATCTATTTTTTTTTCAATTTCCTTTGTTATTTTTGTTGCTTATTTCCAACTTTTTTTCCTCCTGTTTTGTAAATTTTACTCTACCTAATTATTTTCTTATTCCTTCATCCCTTCCCATTTGTTCTTTCCTTTTTTTCTGCTTTTTTCTCTCTTGTTTCATCGTTTTTCCATTTTTTTCTGTTATTTTTCTTTTCTCTTTTTATCCTTCTTTTTCTTTTATCAACGGCTTTTTAAAAATATTATCCAACCACTCTAAGTGTTTCTTTTTTGTATATATAGATCTTCTCCTCAATCTTTGATTCTCAGTATTTGGTTAGAAGAGGTTTTTGGTTTCTGTTCTGGGATTTATTTTGAACCCTTTCCTCCTCTGACACAGTTTCAACCATGTAAACCTGATTTTGTGCGTGTGTGTGTGTGTGTGTGACCTACAGGTGAGGATGTTGATGCCCTCTCCTTTAGGAACTCTCTTCACCACCAGGTAGGCGGAGCTCGGGTCTGCCATCTTGCACCACTGCAGAGCTTGTTCCAGAACTTTCTCTTTGGGGTGTAAAGGACGTTCTGCACCAACAGTGATAAAACAACAGTCAGAGAGGAGCGGGGGAATCTCCCAGGCACCTTAAACGCATCGTACAGGTGTGTCACAGAGAGAGAGGTGTGTCTCACCCAGCTGTCCGTCCTCGATGGCCTCAAACGTCATCCACACGTCTCTGTCCGCCGCCGGAACGTTCCTCATGAACAGAACCTGATTGGTCAGCTCCTCCGCACACATGGTGGGGGACACCTGAGGGGTCAAAGGTCACACACGGCTGAGAACACACCTTTAACCCTTTAAATCCGGATGTGTCTACGCCGACACATTTGCATATGAACGTCCTTTATTCCTAAAAAGTTCGAACAATCAATAAAATTCTAAAGGTTTCTGAAAGCTGAGACTTTGCTCTTTCAGCCAATATGTGGTTATTACGGTAATTTCAGTCAGGCGTTTAAGGAAACCCGCAAATAAACACACAGACCACAGAGCAGAAGGATGAGAGGGAGGCACAGAGAAAACAGAGTTTTTCCAAAAATGCCAAAAAGAGGATCATCCCTGGTTATAAAACCTCGTCTGAAACTTCTGCATGATCCTGAGAAAAAAGGAGCAACTTCATGAGAGAAAAGGTAAAGTTAGATGGATGAATGAAGCTCTCTCTGTCTAGTTTTAACTTCATATATTTATTTTCATGCGTAATTTGAAGCTTGTATTTTGTGGTGACTCTTTTGGAAGGATGCACCGAGTCTTATTTTTACAATATGAACGTTTTTCAGTGTTGGCAATACGTAGAAACCTTTTTAGAACGGAGTAACGTCCTGTGTTTCTACTGTATACGAGAATGTGTGTTTTACGCCCTGTGTGCAAAATAGCACATGACGTTTTTCTGTGGTCTCAGAAATGTGTTTTAAGTCTTCTTTGTGCTGTGTGAGCTTGATTTGAGGCTTGAATTGTTGCTGAACTTTATAAATACTGAACCATGCCTTGTTCAAAATCAATTTTTATGTCATAAAACATCCTTCAGTGGCTTTTGTGCAAAAAGAAGAACAAGCTGTGAGATGCTGAATGATCTGGTGATGCTGTCAAATACCTATTTTTTTACCAAATAAGAGAAAAAATCTCATAAATGCTGTTGCATATATGTTTGTTAATGCTCCAGTTTTCTGGTCATCCTGTAAAACTTATCCAATCTGTTTGTTTGAAGTGTTTTTTCTTTCACTAAACCACTATTGTCCAATTTTTTGTTTGTGTTTTTCTTCAGTTTAAAGTGTTTTTCTTTCACATAACATGCAGTAAATTGGAAATGACACCAGATATTGAAAGTTCAAAGTGTTCCAGAAAAACTCACAGGACTTTTTTTAGACTGTTTTATGGTCAAGATAAGCAAAATAGTCCAGGCAGGTGTCTCAGAACTCAGGCCCTAAAGGGTTAACGTGGACTCACTCACTTTGAGGGTGATGCAGCAGTCAGGGATCTTCATCTCCAGGTAAACTTCGATGATGAGGTCACCGGCCTGAGACAGCTACACACACAAATAGAGGTATCTCTAAAACACCTGAACACACTCTTCCATCAGCTGTAGGTGTGTGTGACCTGTACGTACCTGCGTGTCCTTCCAGGTGGTGATGATGCTGATCTCCAGCTCGATCTGCGTCTGATGCTCCTCGTCGATCTGCAGACGTTCACACATTAAGGTTTGTTTCAGGTAAAGTGAGGGAGGGTTAATCTCACCTGTCCTGAGGGGGGGAAGTACTCACATCAAAGACGTACAGGTAGTTGTCTATCAGATCCTCCACGATCTTCACCTCATGCTCTCCTTTCCCGTCGGTCTGGAAGAGGCTGGGAGCGAAGAGCAGCGACAGGTTCTTGGTGCACATCTGGTTCAGATCAGCACATTTCTGAACCCTGAGGAGAAACAGGACAAAGACGACTCATTATGAGCTACAGGAGTGGACTCATTTTCCCTGAGAGAGGTGTAAACTCACCTGTACAGGTGACTGATGAGAGCAGCCAGAGTGGTTCTGTTGACCCGAGGAAGAGTCCGGATGATTTCTTTGTAGCGGTCCAGCCTCAAACTCTTCTGAGGGATTTCTGAAAGCAGGACAGGCTTTATTTACACTGCAAAAACAGAAATCTAAGCGAGTTATTTTGTCTTATTTGTAGTAAAAATTCTCTTATTTTTTGAAATTATCTTGCTGCATGTACAGATAATTTCACTAGTTTTAAGATATTTTTCCATCAAATTTAGTATTTTTATCTTATATTCAGACTCCCTTTTTTGCAGTGTAGTAGAGATAAGTACTATCTGGTTTGTTTTATTTTGAAAGTCAGTGGTTGCCGTGACAGCAGAAACAGATCCTCTACAGCAGTGATTCCCAACCTGTGGGCCGTGGCCCCCTGTTGGGCCGTGAAGTTATTGTAAGTGGGCCGCCAAATCATTTCCAAAATAATAGGATTTTAGTAGAGCATAAAGAAACAAGATACAAATAAAGAAAGAAAGAAACATATAGAATGATGTTTTATATGTTAAAACTTAGTTATGAACTTGGATAGGAAAATAAAAATGATCAGATATTCATATCTAAAAAATGTCCACTAAGACGGCATGTTAGAGACCAATGGGTAACATGACCTGACTTAAATTTAACAATGACTCAATATGCTATCAAAGAAAATTATGTAACAAAACCCAAAATGTAATAACTTTTCAAAAAATGTATTAAAAGCCTAAAGATAATAGCTGACTTAAACTATAAAAATTATTTCACTTTGGCTAAAAAGTTATTTAATTTAATCTGTTTCATTAGTTACATTACTGGCCAGCTATTACATATTGGGTTTGATTGCATTTTGGGTTGTTGTTACAAATGGGTTTCTAACAAGGAATTTTATATTCTCTGTAGTTATTGGGTTGGAGATGGGCCGCAAACATTTTTGAGACTTTAAAATGGGCCCTGAGTTGGAAAAGGTTGGGAACCACTGCTCTACAGAGTCTAAAGTGGACTCACTTGCAGCTTCCTGCCACAGCGGGTGGAGGTCGGCCATGAAGATGGGGTCGTCGATTTCTCTGAAGAACCTCTTCAAAACGTCCGTCACGTCCTCGATGAAGTGGTCTCCGATCCTCAGTTTGACGTTCCGAGCGTCTTTCCTGAATTCCTCCATCAGGAGCTTGATCCTGGACTTGGCTCCGTTCTTCCTGTAGATCCCTTCGTGGCCCAGACCTACGGAGCACGCTCAGATCGTCACCATGAACGGTTCATCATTAGAGAAAGAAACAGAACAGAGGCGGCTCCTCGCTCACCGTACTGCGTGATGAAGGCGATGCAGCTGTCCACGATGATGGGGATGTCCATGCGGCTCAGCTGCTGCTCCCTCAGCGTGTTCCCCTTCCCGCCCGCCGCGCGCTGGATGTCCGAGTACCACAGAGAGAAGTCGGTACGGCCCACGCCCTGCAGGTGCAGCGTCCTGAGGAGGAGGAGTCAGAGTGAGGTGAAGCAGGGCTGAACGAATTATCGTTTTCTGACGGAAATCGCAATTTCAGACATCGTGGTCATGTGATCGACAAAGCTGTGATATTTTTGCTCCTGACTGACCCAGAATCTGTTGTGTCAGCGGTTTTACTCACACGTGTCTTGAGTGTTGAGCAAAATCTTTTTTTTTTTCCCTTGAGATTGTTGAATTTCTTATTATTACTTATCAAACATATATGTCTTTTTCGGACAAATTGAATGCTTTATTTTGTAAGCAATTGTGGTATTATGTACCCTTGAATTGACTTTTTTTATTTTTATTTTACTGTTTTCTTTGTCCGAAATAAACTGAAACTGAGTTTTGTTTCTTTAAATTGTCTGGTATCTTATTTATCTTTTTTTAACTTAAAACAATCAAGGATATTTTGCACTGCATTACTTTTAAAAGTTGAGTCAAAGATGTTTCTTTTTGTTCTTCACTTGTTTTAACTGCTGTTGGTCGAGGACTTAAAAGAATTTTTGTTAATAAACATGTTTGGAAATAATTCAGTTTTCATCCTTGAATTACAGTAATAGGTTTTGCTTCCCCCAAAGTCAAAGGTTCATTATTGTAGCATTATTTATATAAATACACAACTTCAAACAGAAATACCTAATGACATACCAAACATACAAAAACATTAAAAGCCTGTTTCTCTTCTTGAAGAGTCCGTAAAGAAGTCGAGGAATTTCCATGTTTTTTTCTACTGTAAAAGCTTTTGATGTTTTGATGTAATTTTCCGTCAAGTTTGTAAATGTTTCTGTACATTGTGAAAACTTTACTGAAGCTTCATTTAAAGAAAATCATGAATCAAATTGAAATTGCCAGAAAAATCACAATTAGATCTTTTCCTAAAATCGTGGAGAGCGTCTCACCTTCCTCTCTCCACTAAGACCAGGATGTCCCTCTTCTCGTGGTTCTCGGTCTCAGAGGTGATACCTGAACAAACGGAGAGAAGGTGTCAGTGTTTTTTAAGTTCACCTCATGAATCAGTGAAGACCAGAACCAGAACCAGGACCAGACTGCAAAAAACGGAAATCTAAGCAAGTCATTCTGTCTTATTTTTAGTCAAATTTGTCTCACTATTCTTGATTTGAGGGTGTAAATGATCTGTTCCAGTATTTTTACAGAGTAAAGTTCAAAAAATTTCTGTTTTTACTCCACTTTTACTGAACATTGTTCATTTTTTTTTTTTTTTTTAGACGGTTACCCTATTATATTTTCTAAGAACAAAATTCTGTAGAAAGATTAAACAAGAAACTTCCCGGGTGAATTCGTCTTATCCCATTGGCAGATTTTTTTGACTTGTTACAAGCAATTTACACCTCATTTTTGTCTTTAAAAAAACTTGAAATAAGACATTTTTATGACCTGGTCTGGTGAATGTGGCTCAAATAAAGAACAATAAGACAATTTTTATGACTAATAAGAAATAATGATTTGCTTAGATTTCTGTTTTTGCAGTGCAGGACTCACTGAGCTCCTGGAGTCGGTTTAAGTTGATGATGTCTTCAGCTGCTCCGTCGTTCCTGGGGCAGATGAAGAGGTTGGATTTCTGCAGGACGAAGAACGCCTCCTTCCACTGCTGAGGGTCCAACATGGCTCTGTACCGCAACACGCCCACGCGCTCAAACTCCCGCGTCAGCAGGCAGTGACAGCTGAGGGGGGTCGCAGCCTGAGCGGGACACACACAGATCAATCCCTCTGCCTGTTAACCCTGTGGTAGAATGTAGCGTGTGTGTGTGTGTGTGTGTGTGTGTGTGTGTTTCAGACCTTGCCGATGGATCTGGTCCAGCTGTGCAGAGCGTCCGCTGTTTCCAAACCAAACTGATAAAGTTTCTCTGACGTCAGGTACAACTCGAAGGTGAAACGAAACCTAACACACACACACACACACACACACACACACACACACACACGCACACACACACACACACACACACACAAAACAGGGTTCCTACACATCCTTAACAGTCTTAACCCTCTGATGCATGAATTATGAAAGTCAGTGTCAGGATTTTTCCCTTGAGTGTTTTTATTTGTCTTTAGGCATGAAACAAAGTTTTTAATTTTTTGTCTTCAAATTTTTGTAACTGAGCATTCAACATAAAAAAAGAGTGAACTTAATGTAAATATGACTTTCTTTTGTTTTTGACTTCTTCTCTTTTTTTGGTAATTTCATGAATAATCTTTTTTTAAAGCTTTGCGAAACATTTTAACTCGCTTTCATCCATTTTAACACTGAATAATTTATAGCTAATAAGCTTTTTTCACCCTCAAATGTCGATAACTTCTTCAAAAATATATGTTTGGAAAAAAACTAAAAACATTTTTTCAGGCTCTAAGAAGAATAAAAATATCCTGACACAGGCTAATATGAATTTCCACCACATGAATCATAGAATTTAGGAGTAAATAACTTTTAAATAGGTGTCACTGTAGTGACCACTATGCACCACAGGGTTAAATCCATTTATTTAAAACTAAGGCCTTAAAAAGTCTTAAATCAACTAAAATTTTATTTTCTGATCTCAAATAAATTACTCAAAGGTCTTAAATTTGTCAGGATTTGTTAATATTTGATTGTTTGGGGTTTTTTTTGGCGGGACTTGTGGAGAAAAAGATGTAAAGTGGATACTGTCTCACAAGCAGTTGATATAAATTGTTAACCGTTTCGTCGCCGTTTACACTTTTACACCCAGCTGTTAACCAAACAGCACTGAGGATCATTTTATGTTCAATAAACAGACAAAAAGGAAACTTGAATGTGTCTCAATGAGTGACACACGCTATGATTTGGTTGTAATACAGCAGGATCCTCCAACCATCGACCATATTTATGTATTTTTGGTCTCAAATTTCATTCAAAGTGGCATCAAAAAGGTCTTAAAAAGTCCTGCAGGTATCCTGTATAGAGAGTGTTTACCTGTCGATGAAGCCGTTGTTGTTGTTGTGGGAAGAATCTGGTCGACTGACGCCCAAACACACGATGTCCTTGACGCTGATCTGCATGCAGGGATCAGCTGATCGATCCGACTCGTAGAGGAGCAGAGACTGATCCACCGAACACCAGAACTTCTGGAAGTCTGTCAGAGACGACACACCTGTTACCTTCAGTTCTACAGGTTTAAAAAAAAAAACTTCCTCTTCTTCTTCTTCTTCTCACCTTCTCTGGTTTTCCTGGACAGCGTTCCTCTGTGGACTGACCCGGATTTGTAGAGGTAACCAGAGTGAAGGACGGGCTGCATGATCTCATCGTACACGCCGGGGTCTGAGGGGGAGGGAGAAGACGTCACATGACAACATCCCAACACCTGACTGACCACAGGTGAGAGAAAGAGAGAGAGAGAGAGAGAGAGAGACATCACACCTGAGGCAGGTTTACCTGAGGGCGTGCAGCGATCCAGCTGGTGATGATGTCGTTGGCAGCCATTCGAATCATCGGTGAGCCGAGCGGACTCCGCCTCCGAGAAAATCTGAGTGACGGTTTTCAGGAGAGTCTGCTCAGAAACGGCCGAGCACAAGACCTGACAGAGAGAGGGAGAGAAAAACAAAATTAACTTTTTGAGAAGTAGTGTTTCCCAAACTTTCTTCCTGGTGACCAATTTCTTTGGAATCCAAAATGTCCAATTGATAAATGCACATTTTTGTTGGGATTACACTTTGAAAATAATTTTAAAGGATGAAATAAGAGCATTGACAGGCACTCTGATTTGCCTTCATAACTTTGCCAAACAGTGAACACATTTGTAAGTGTTGCTGCTTTAAAACTCAACAATCACAAAACAAAGTACCAAAACACAGGAGCTCTGACTAATTAGCTTTTTTTTGCATCATTCAAAGAGAAATCACGAGTACCAAAACTGACAATTTTGTCACATATTTGCAAAAAAATAAAACAATGAAGAACAAATAATTAATTCAACTTCAGGTCTATTTCACATCAAATCACTTTTGTACAATTTTGATTAAATTTGTATAAAAAAATATTGATTTTTCTGGGCTCACTTCAAATAAAGTATTGTCATATTTTGTTGTATTTTGCATTTTTTGTATAACAGCTGAGCCTACACTGCAAAAACTGTATAAAAAAATTTGTCTTATTTTCTTGATTTGAGCCACATTCACCAGAGCAGGTTATACAAATGTCTCATTTCAAGTTGTTTTAAAAACAAAATGAGGTCTGAGTTGCTTGTAACAAGTCAAAAAAATCTTCCAATGGGATAAGAAAAAAAATTTCTTGAAATTAGCAAGATACAATACAAGAAACTTTTTTCTTATCCTATTAGCAGATTTTTTTTGACTTGTAACAAGCAATTCAGACCTCACTTTTGTCTTTAAATAACTTGAAATAAGACATTTTCCTGGACTTATTTGTTGAATGTAGCTCAAATCAAGAATAATACGATAAATTTGACTAAAAATGAGACATAATAACTTGCTTAGATTTCGGTTTTTGCAGTGGTCTTGCAGTTTAAGGTTTTGTGGTAAGGTTTAGGTCCAGTGAACACGACGAGACAGCAAATAACATTTCTGTGTTTCTGTATTTCGTCTTTATTTTTGCGTAGCTGCTTGAAGTTGGTGCAGAGAGCAAGAGCTCCCTCCTGTGGCTCAAATGTGTATTGCATGCAGAAATGTCACATTAAATACTGTGATGTAAACATTCTGCAAACTAATTTGGCGACAAATTTCCAAAACTCTCTGAGCTCCCCCCTGGGTCGACTTTGGGAATAATTGCACTTGAGTCTGAGTCCTCTCTCACCTTGAGCAGCTCCTCCTGGCTGCTGATCGTCGGGTGTTTCAGGCGAAAACGACCTTCTCTGTATTTCTGCGTGATGAACTCTCGTCTCTGCTCGGGGGAGGCGTCACAGTCCAGCTCCTCGGACACAGGAAGACCCGCCCCCCAGAAGTCGTTGGCGCGGTCGTTTCCCAACATGATGAACAGCTGACGGGGACACAGGTGAATAATAATAATAGTAATAATAATAATAATAATAATAACATTATCTTTAATACTTATGACACTAGTTCTGGTTCTGGTTCTGGTCTCACCTGGACAATCTCATTGCTCCAAACACTGGTGTCAAGTTTCAGACTCTGAACCTTTGAGACCA
Source organism: Thalassoma bifasciatum (assembly GCA_008086565.1). Classification (NCBI taxonomy): domain Eukaryota; kingdom Metazoa; phylum Chordata; class Actinopteri; order Labriformes; family Labridae; genus Thalassoma; species Thalassoma bifasciatum. The sequence goes on along the minus strand of RPOG01000961.1, from coordinate 22,310 downwards.
TCGTCCCCAGACTCCTGTGCTGTCCTACACACACACACACACACACACACACACACACCCACACACACACACACACACACACACACACACAAAAACAATAAAAACAGTTTCTCAGGGTTTGCCACTGAACATGAGGACAAAAACATCCTGCTGGTGACAAAGACAGAAACACCTGAGGATGACATCACACACACACACACACACACACAAACACACACACACACACACACAGAATGTGGTCAAACCTGCTTGGTGAGAGTTTGTGTTGCAGTGATTTGTGTTCATGCTGGTTTTGGCAGTGACACACACACACACACACACACACACACACACACACAGTGAAGGCAGCATGAACTCACTCTGAGATTACCTGTGCAGGTGTGTTCTTCCTGAAGACAGGTGAAACATCTTGTGTGTGTGTTTTTATGAGCTGAGAGAGTTAAGTGAGTGTGTTGTTGAGGTCCTGCTCTGTTCAGGTCTGGTTCAGGTTTCAGGTGTGTGTGTGTGTGTGTGTGTGTGTGTGTGTGTGTGTGTTACCTGCACAGTTCTTGCAGATGACCACACACAGGTTGATGGAGGCCCAGTCCGGGTTCAGGGCCTTACAGTCTGCACAGATCCTATTGGACCTGTTGGACCAGATCTTCTCGGCCACCTCGTAGTCCGACAGCGTCTCAGCGATGGACTCCTGCAGCGCCTCCATCCAGTCCCGCTTCTCCCGGTCTGACTCCGCCGTGAAGCTGAGGGGGCGGAGCAAAAGTCTGAAATCAGGTTTTTAAAGGTCCCAAAAACAGAATCCTCCATCCCTGACTCCAGAGTCTGGTTTAGTGTCACACTAAAGGAGCTGCAGTGATACCTGCGGGGTCAGCGGTACCTGAAGTGTTTGTACGGCGTGATGAGCTCGAAGCTCTTGTGTTTCCCGTCTCTGATGGTCGCTCCTCGCGCTTCGATCACCGTGATGCCGATCCCGTTACGGAAACACTGCAGGGACACACAGAGATGAGATCTATCAGGATCATAACTTTAAAGCTGAGTTTAATCCACAGAAAAACTTCCGTGTGATGGTTTCTCACCTGTTCACTCTTGTAGAGCCAGATCTGGTCGGTGATGATGGCGGCGTAGACTTTGGATTTGGTTCCTTTGAGCTCGAGGACGCCGTGTTTCTGACAGTGAGACCCAGGACCAAACCGCCTCCGCCCAAACACCAGCTGGTCCCTGACGTGCTCCTGAAGCGTTCCCACCCAACGCCGCTTCAGGACTGACCCAAAACAAGACGCATTGTATCAACATCATCATTGTTTACATGTGTGTGTGTGTGTGTGTGTGAGTTTGTACCTTCATTATCAGCCTTGAAAACAAAGATCCTGTGACTCGTCACGATTTCAAACTTGTTGTCTTTGGCGGGGCGGGCCATCTGAATAGCAGCCAATGGGATCACTCCTTTTGGATAAACGTCCTGAAACAGAGCAGGTGAAGGTCAAAGCTCCTGGATTTATCAGGTAGAAACTTTGTCCTGGTAAAAAAAAGACTCTGAGTGTAATTTTACCTTCTCACTGCCAAAGTACATCAGGTTTTTCCCATCAAACTTCACGTAGCGTTTCTGGAAAACGTAGTTCCTGAAACATGAAAAGGCTCATTAACTCTGGAGCAGGTCATGTGATCAGTTTGAACACAAAGAAACAAAGTCAGACCTGAAGTTTCAGAACTGTTTTAGTTGTTCATTAAGAGAGAAACACATTCAGATAACACACTCAAACACACCGTAAAAGTGTGTGTGTGTGTGTGAGCAGAGATTAGACTGAGCCCAGTGAGAGGAGAAAAGAAGACCAACACACCGAGAAGAAGAGGAGGAGGGTGAAAAAGAAGAGGAGGATGAGAAGAAGGTGACGAGGCAGAGGCAGCTCCTCAGGATGGAGGAGACACAGGAAGGAGAGGAGAGAAGGAGACGCAGCAGAAGAGCCTGAGCTGACCTCTGACCCCTGACAAACACAACACACACAAACATAAAAAACATACACAGACACAGACTTTACGTAAACAAAACTTCTTTAAGCCTTAACAACAGGACGCTGTGTTTAAACCAGAGTTCACCTCAGCTCCATTCAGGTCATAAATTAGCAGAGTTCTCGATCTTTGATAGAGCTCTAAAATGTTAGCAGAGTTCTAGAATGTTTGCAGTGTTCTTGAATGTTAGCAGAGTTCTAGAATGTTAGCAGAGTTTTAGAATGTTAGCAGAGTTCTAGAATGTTTACAGAGTTCTGGATTGTTAACAGAGTGATAGAATGTTTACAGAGTTATAGAATGTTTACAGAGTTTCAGAATGTTAGCAGAGTTCTAGAATGTTAGCAGAGTTCTAGAATGCTAGCAGAGTTCTTGAATATTAGCAGAGTTCTAGAATGTTAACAGAGTTCTGGGATGTTCACTAAGTTCTAGAACGTTAGCAGAGTACAGACTTCTAGCAGAGATCTAGAATGTAGCAGAGTTCTAGAATGTTAGCAGAGTTCTAGAATGTTTGCAGTGTTCTTGAATGTTAGCAGAGTTCTAGAACGCTAGCAGAGTTCTTGAATAATAGCAGAATTCTAGAATGTTTGCTGAGTTCTGGATTGTTAACAGAGTGATAGAATGTTAGCAGAGTTCCAGAATGTTAGCAGAGCTCTAGAATGTTGGCAGAGTTCCAGAATGTTGGCAGACTTCTTGAATGTTAGCAGAGTTCTAGAATGTTAGCAGAGTTCTAGAATGTTAGCAGAGTTCCAGAATGTTAGCAGAGTTCCAGAATGTTAGCAGAGTTCTAGAATGTTAGCAGAGTTCCAGAATGTTAGCAGAGTTCTGAGATGTTTACAAAGTTCTAGAACGTTAGCAGAGTTCTAGAATGTTAGCAGAGATCTAGAATGTAGCAGAGTTCTAGAATGTTTGCAAAGTTATGGAAAGTTAGTGCGACGTCAGCATGGTTTCAGATAATAAGCATAGTTCTTGAATTGTGAACAGAACACTTGAACTGAGCAGATTTCTGGAATGTTCAGATTTCAGCCGTCTGTCTTAGAAAAAGCTGAGGTTTGAACGTCTGGTTTATGCATTTAACTCTATAACAGTTTTGATTGGTTGAAGTGCAGAAATGGGCGGAGCTTTGCGGTTCTCTGTCAGTCCTGTTCTGCGGACCAGAGTCATCTCTGACAAAGGTTTTATTTTTGTATTTAATGCGACACTCTCACTCTAATCATATGAAAAGGACGGAGCGGGTCACTGACTGCTGTCATCATTGGGGGTGGGTGGGGTTAAGATCAGGTAAAGGTGCTGAGGAGACACAGCCTCCATCTTTTTAACAACAACAGTGAAACCAGCTGTTTAACTCAGACCCGTGTGTTTCTGACTCACCCCTGTGGAGACAATTTGTCCAGCCAGCCGCTGATGATGGGCGGGGCTCTCTCCGTCAGGGAGGTGTAGCTGGCGTAGGGCGAGATGGTGAGGTCCTCGTCGCCCTCAGAGAGGAAGGTGTGGGTGGGCAGGGAGAGGCAGCGGTGGGGGGGTGGAGGTTCTCCGACGGTGCTGTAGCCCTGAGAGTCTCCGGAGTGAAGAGCCTGAGACAGACGCTTGGTCCAGGAAAACTTCTGAGCCCTTTAAGTGACAAGAAAACTTTATTTAAACTCCTGAAAGCTCAGATACAAGGATGCAGATAAAATGGTTTGTTTTTGACAGTGTGAGGAAGTTTAATATGACTGTGACTTGTTTAAAGTCTCCTTGTGTTGGTGTCAAAGATCAGATTCTGTCTCTTCTATCAGAGGCTGATGTTAACGCTCCACCAGGGGGCAGTGTGGGGGTCAGGGTCCAGCTCATGGTATCAAACCTTCTCCATCAAATTGTGGATAACGTCAGGATGACTAAATGCTGGTGTCTTACCCATGATCCTCTGCAGGTTTGTCCTCTCCTCTCCGTGTGTCCTCCAGCCTGTTCTTCTCGCTCTGCAGAGTCAAACAATGAACGAGTGTTTTATAAACTGATCATCACATGTTCAGGGTTAAAACTGGAGGTGACTGGTGAATCAGACAAGGAGCTTTATTCTCTAACACGTCTGATTATTAACAGAGACGAACTTTAGCCTCTGTCTCACCTGCTCTCTCACCTCAGTGATGAGTGGATTCCTCCTGGTCTGGAAAACAGTTTCACAGTAGGGGCTGATCTCCTCCTCAGGGTCGTCTGTAGAAGCTGACGGAGAAAAACAGAGAAATCTCTCAGAGTTAAACATCTTACTGTGTGGAGAAGAAGCTGTTTGTCTGAACCAATCAGAGCACTTGTTAGTTTGTCTCTAGTCACCACACAGAGAGTTAGAAAACATGTCAGATGCATCGTCTTAAATCCATGAAGCGTGTCGTATCTGCTCAGCTGATCCTGGAAAAATGAACCAGCTTCACGTCTGAACCAAGTCCTGAGTCCAGTCTGAGCTGAGTTTGTAAACTAACAATCGTTTACTAACATCCTAAAATAGTTTTTCACTGAGTCAGGAAAACAATTAAAAAAAAACAACTTTCCTTTCCGATATTTATCCTCCAGAAGCTGAATAACTTATTATGAATGAGTTTTCTTATTTTCTAATAATCTTATCAGAACAGCATTTCCCTCAACTTAGAATTGGTTTTCTCATTAATTGAGCAAAATTTCACATTTTAGAATAACTACACTTGATAAAAAGGATATTTTTTCATAAAATTAAAAAAAACTTTTGCTGGCATCTTTTGGAAACAATTTCAATCCAAACAACAATGTACATTTTATACCTGAGAGACATTTTCTTGTTGTATTTTTAGAGAGAATGATCTGAATTCGGATGTTAAAAATTGCTTTTCTAATGATTTCAAGATAACTATCCAAATAAATTAGGAAACAGAGCAGTAATTTGACTTTTAAATTACTTTTTTGTAATTTCAACATAATTATCTTATACACTGAGAAAAAGAAACATTATTTTAAGACTCTTCATTGTAGATTTGAGATAATAATCACATTATTTACATCAAAAAATAGCATATTTCTTCATTTAGACTCACTTCAAGATATTCAACTTAATCACAATGAAAAACAAATATCACATCTTTATGGAATTTAAAAAAATATTTTCATTACAAAATAACTTTTCTTGCCTTTTTCAGATAATCTAACAATTATCTAGAAAGAAAAGGTGTTAATGAATTTTTTAATTTCTTTACTTCATTAATCAAACAAAACCTGACAAATGAGTAATTTTATTTGAGAAAAACTGAGCAAACCCTGCAAATATTTTTGTTTTTGTAAATCTAAGATAGTGCTCTTTTGACAGAAGATTAGGGCTCCGCTAAAAAGAATAGTGCATGGTGTAAAAAAACTCTCCACAAGGGCTGGATCAAGAGGCAAAAAAATGATTAACCAGCTGGCAAAAATAATGAGGACAATAAATATTTAAAAAGTTAAGTCATAAAGTACAAACAGGTTGGAAAACAAACAGGTGCAACCGCAGGCAGCTCCTGTTCATATCTCTTTTTTAGCATGGCTCTAGTCCTCTGTTGTATATTCCTTATTAAGATATTCAGGTTATTTTTTATGAAACACAGATTTTTCTTCTCCTGTGACTGTGAATGTTTTGGTCCAGAGACAGATGTGAAATCTTTCCACCTGTTCTCACCTCGAGCTGATCCTGAGGAGTTGTTGCTCAAAGTGCCGCTGCTGAAACACAAACAGACAAAGAGAAGAGTTAAAGTGAAGCAGAGACGCTGAAGCTGCTCTTCATACTGACAGAAACGCACCTGTTCCTCTCTGGCGTCCTGTCAGGTGTGTGTCTGGGTGGAGTGGGAGGAGCTGACTGCTGGTTGCAGTAACTCCTCAGTCCACCGGGGGCAGCAGAACCAGGTAAAGTGCCCCAGTAGATTTCATTAGAGACCATCTCCATCCCTCCACCTCTGGGCAAACAGGACGAGGATCCAGCTGAGAGTCTGCGATTTTCCCCGGGACAGGTGAGCGCGGGCGGGGGCGAGGGAGGGGACCCCTGGTACGTGGCGTGGGCGACCCCACAGTTCAGCCGCGGGGGAACAGGAGGCAGCAACCCACCGGCGTCTGACAGGGACAGACTGCGGCTCGGCTTCCTCCTCTCGTGGCTCGGTCTGCAGACGGGCGTGTCATCACGTGCGGCGGCGCCCCCTGAGGTCAGACCCTCCAACACGGTGAAACAGATGGACTCCTGGGAGAGTCTCCGCGGCGGGGGTGGTGCAGGGTCGGGCGTCTGGCAGAAGTGGACGGGTGCGGTCCTGCGGCGGTTGAAGACAGTTCTGGGTTTGGGGACGGGCTTCAGGACGGGGCGGCTGCTGTCGGCGTTGGTCAGCATGGCGTTGAGGTTTGGAGCCGAACTGTTCCTGAACGCCTCAAAGTTAACGGGTCCTGACGGCGTGCTGTGACCTCGCTCTGAGGAAGAGGAGACTGACACAGACTGACAGCGTTCGCGAGGGAGATCAGCTCTCTGATTGGCTCTCTGAATGTAACCGACCAATCGGAGGATCCTCTTCCTGTGTCCTGTGGCGGTTATTCCTAGACTGACCAGGGCGTCATGGTCCAGGTGTGTGAAGTCTCTGGCCAATAGGAGCCCGGCTCGGCGGAAGCAGTCCAGATACCTGCAGAGAAACACACCTGGACACTCAGCGAGGCTTCGTTTACAATCACAGCATCAGAAAAGTGCGACCTCTGACCTCTCCAGGTGGATCACCGACAGAAGCTTCTCAACCGGCGTGCTTCCATCCAGTGCCGCCATGATGACCAACATGGAGTCTGGCTCTGACTCCTCCCCGTTCAGGAAACGCGGCGGCCATCACTGACCTACAGCGGGGACGGAGGACGGGCGTCCATCTGTGGAGACGAGGAGAGAAACAGAGCGTGAGTGCGTCTGCGACCATCATCCTCAAACACCCAGAGGCCGCTCTGCACATGCTCAGTTTAGACGCCACATGTCTGTTTTCACTGCAGTCTGATGGCATCACAGTGACCTTTGACCCCAACACAGGTCGACCCCTCTCCGGCCTCAGAGTCTCAGAAAACATGATGTCAGCAGACGGACACAGCAGCGGTTTGTTTCTGAGCGTCTGCGGTAGGCTGACCTTTGACCTCTGAGCTGAAGGGGGGGCAGACTGCAGCAGACACCACCTCAGATCAGCTGACACACACACACACACACACACACACACACACACTGACAGAAAAATCCCTGAACGTTAAACTGTGTTTGTAAACTCTGGAGTTTCTGCAGCAAATCACTAAAAACTCTCTTAAACACATTTCTAGACAAAAACCCTCATCCTCTGTTAACCTGTTCTTAGTGAGTCTCAGTTTCACTGTTAACAGAAAGTAAAATAGTTACCATAAAATACCGATTATTAGCAGGTGGGGATGTGAATCTTTGGGTGTCTCACGATTCGATTCAAACGATTCTCGTATGCCCGTATTGCCTTAAAGTCATTAAAAAAAATAACACACAGTTCTTATTGGACCAAGTAAACAGCACAACATCCTGATCCTTCTCTTATTCCATTCTGTTTTTTCCACATCTTGCCTTTGCTTACACTATAATGATGCTTTTCCTTTTTCTTCTTTCTTTTGACTGGAATGTGTCTGTTTGAACAGCATATGCTGAATGTCTATGTGTTTATACAGATATACTTGTGTGTATATGTTTATGAATGAATGTATCTGTGTGTTAATATATTGTATTTTTGCTTGGGACTGAAGGAAGTTGGAGGGTTTCTTTGGCCCCTCCTGTACATCTTTGTAGCAGCTGTTTGTTGCTTTGCTCAGCTTTTCTTTTGTGTTGATTTTTATCTGTGCAAAAAATACAATAAAATAATAAAAAACAATAAATAATAAATTTCCCCCTGCATCCCTACCTGCAGCTCATTTATGCAGAAAGCACAATCTTGCCTGAAGACCATATGTTGACATTTCATTTCTGCCTCTCAGGACTCGCCCATATAACCCAGACTTAAGCATGATTGCCGACACAAATGGCCCACCAATGTCATCATGAAGCATCTGTTTATGAGACTTTGTCTCAGCAGAGTCAGGACAATAGAGAACACAGAAAACATGGCTACCACTTCAGTTACTTTTTGGCTTCTTCTTAGTCGTTTTGGACAACCGCACTGTTCTTTAAAATGATATATTAAAAAAACTCCTGATTGGTAAATAAAACCCAGACTAGGAAACTTCAGCCGTGCTTCATGTCTGCTTCGTTTTAGGTTAGAAAATTAAAAAGAAGGAGATTCACATTATTCACAGTGAAGTGTTTTTATTCTCTGAAAGAAGCAAAGTTCATGAAAAATCCTCACTCAAATAAGACGTCCAGACTAGATTTTTGAGTCCCAATTTGGACGTTTACACTGGTAGTCCTCTGTTTCTCGAATCACTCCTGTAGTGAGACTGTGACCCTCTCACTCCTTCGGGGGTGGGTGTGTGTGTGTGTGTGTGTGAGTGTGTGTGTGTGGCACACACACACAGACACACTCTCTCACTGTGTCCTTGTTCACAGGAAACACACCAACATACTTCAAATACCAGTTACACCTTTTTAACCACAGATACACACAAAGGGGAACAAAGACCACCAGAATTACGCACACACACACACACACACACACAAACACACACACACACACACACACACACACACACACACACACACACACACACACACACTCTC